>ULGU01000005.1:1984280-2247294 GCA_900519015.1 Yarrowia osloensis
GGGGGGGGGGACGTTTAGTTCGTACAGTCGGACTCGGTGGAGTGGTGTAGATTGCTGCTGAATCACAATTCTTCTCTTTGCC
Organism: Yarrowia osloensis; assembly: GCA_900519015.1. Classification (NCBI taxonomy): domain Eukaryota; kingdom Fungi; phylum Ascomycota; class Dipodascomycetes; order Dipodascales; genus Yarrowia; species Yarrowia osloensis. The sequence continues at coordinate 1,984,363 of ULGU01000005.1, forward strand.
ACAGCGTAACATTGAAGACTGTGACATACGATGCAGGCGGATGCAGGTGTACCTCGTAAATACCGGAAGACGTTGGATTGGGATAGTGGGGGGGTGGAGAAGGGTGCTGAAGTTGGTTTGGGGGGCTGGATGATGGTGTGGTGGTGAGCTAAGGGCGACTTCAAGTCTGCCGGATTTTTCCTGGATTTGTTTGGACTTTTTTTGATATCACGGAATTTACTCGGATTAAATGAAGTTTTCTAAAATTGATTGTTTTTAATTTGAAAAAAGTCCGAATTTTGAATAAAAGCTAGCCATCATCCTACGTATTCTCTGAATTGGCCACCCCCTCGGCCATTATTTTTTCCCAGATTATTCCAGTATTTCTGGGTTTACTGAATTATTACTCGATAACTGGTTTTAATCCTACTGACGACTTGAGACTAAGTGGGTGTACTTGTACTCGTACTTGTACGAGTACCTCTCTTTCACTCCTTCTAAGACTACCGGGTAGGCCAAACCTGCATACTCACAACGTGTCTCGTTTCAGACCGACGTGAGCACCTACTACGACGTCACAAGTCATAACTACAGACGACACTCTATATCTATTGTTATGATGCTTCTTTTGGGTCTGACAAGGATATTGGAGGGATTTTGAAAAGCATTGGTTTGTGTAGAGTGCCCTAAGAGAGCCTCCCCACATTGAGGTGAGCACTCTGAGTCACTCTGAGTCATCATCGTCTCATCTTGACGTTTAGAACACTACTCGTAGTTGAAGAAGCTCCCATCCCACCCTCCAGCTCAATCGTCAACTGCGAAGGTGACCCTTTAGCTCGTTCTGGAACTATCCACACTACTCTGCAACCTAGACCTATTGCAGTTATAATACGAACACACCACAGTTCAGTAGACTAGACACACCGTTGAAGTGGCTAGAGGGAGAGACTTATCCCGAGACGAGAGACTTATCCCGAGACTTATCCCGAGACTCATTCCGAGAGACTCATTCCGAGACTCATCCCTTGATTGAACAACCCCTAGACAAGGCTCTTCTCGTCGGCGTCACAAAACAAAGACGCTAACGAGCTGGCACTAGTGCGGTGAAGGTGTTTGACGGGGTGAGCAGTTGTATCAAGGAGATTGAACTATTCCCAGTCGCATGGACTGCCGCCGACGTTTTTGACCGAAAAAACCCCGACTTATACCCGCTTCTATACCCTCTCCTATACCCTCTCCTATAACATCCATACTTATACTTAGGGTGTCGCGGATCAAGATAAACGTGGGCCAGAAGTATACTTGTATCATAGGTGGGGGAGTTGTGGTGCTGGTGTGACGGATCTGATTTTGATTAAGGTACTTCTTCCTCATCTATGACGTTTGGTTAATTGATGATGGAAGAACGATACTACGGATTTTACGAGTGCTCTGGCTGCGTAGAACACAAGCAAGAGAATCAATTATAACACCTCAAAACAACGTTAGGAGTACTTCACCATCTCTCTCGACATTTACAAAGATTAGTTCTTTCCGAAATGCTGAGATGAAACACGTCTAGCATTCACCTCATTACGACTCCATGAAGTGTAGATACTTGAGATACTTGAGGGGCCAGTTGAGGCGGAGACCTTAGAGTCGTTGAGACTGATCTAAGTAACTCTGACTAGTTTCAGCCAAACGGACCTTTCACTTCCATCATTAAAGCCCGTTAGACCAGGACGATACTGTATAGTAGTTCAGTAGATGTTGTACTTGTATAAAGGTGAGGGCTGCCACGTCTATAGCCACTTATATTGGCCAAAATTCATCCTAGAACTCCCAGTACTGGATATAAATAATCTTCCTCAACCGAGCCCAAATCCATTAGTATAAATTGTACAGAAATCCCCTACGTCAATCTCATTCTGGAGCCGACACATGATTACTTATTGAAACTATTCTCGTTGGGCGTATGACAATAATGATGAACCTGATAGAAAAAGACACATAGAACAACTGGCTGTAATGCCTCTTACTACTGATCCAATCAACTCGCACTATAATAGAAGTCCATAACACCAACTATACATGTCTCAGAAACACAACACCTATGCAGTCTCGTCAAGATTATACATGACTCGGATTGCAGGGGTGCTTGGATGATAATCTGCTGAATAAATGACGGTAGACGGTTGGTGTCTCTCGGGTAATTATCACTGTCTCTGAGTCCACTCATTGAACTCCATTTGAACTTCAGAACGTAAAGAATCGAATATGCCCAAAGATCTGAGATAAATGCTGGGATGTCAATTCGGACTCTTAGTGATAGTAAACCAGCTCTTTTATCAATCTATTGCGGCAGACACGGTAGCACAAAAAAGGACACATTGTTTGCTTCTAAGAACAGACGGCAAACTGCTAATCTGTTTTATTACCAGTTATTAATTGCTCTGATCTTGCTCCGATCACTTCCTCATCACTTGTCGAGAGGCGAAACGAAGATGTATGATTTCTGGATCAAGGGGGAATAGCTGTACTAAATTAGTGGACCCAACTGGCCGATAGAAGATATGAACAAAGGTGCTACAGTACCAGGTTTAGCTAGCCATGAAGAGAGAAGTTCACATTTAGTTCAGAGTAAGAACCCAACATTTAGTTCACATTACTGTTGCACTCCAACACTAGACAACATGAGACCAACCTCAGGCAACTGAACCACTTGTGACCAGCTACACGTATCATCTGAAAACCCTCCAAGTTCACAAAGTAAGAGCATCCCATAATGAACTCATCCACGACCCATTGTCAGACTCATCACCATCCACATCAACACCAAAACTCATGACTGCAGCAACCTCAAAAGATATCCGCTCAAACATACGATTGCTTTCGTAAAAATGGAAACAGTCAACCCGATGCATCACTCAGAAGTGTGCTGAGGCTCTCTTGACGAAACTCGATATGGACGTCCTTCGTAAGTGGCAAATGTTTTTATCGTAGAAATTCACTTCATCCAACGATTCACATATACATCACCAAACCACCGAGACTGAACCACAGCTTCCCAGCGAAACCCCAAACAACATGTAGCTAAAAGTACAACAAGTACAAGTCCAAGTCCAAGTCCAAGTCCAAGTACGGTACAAGTACCGATACAGTGAGTTCACAGAATCGGCAAGGTGTTTGAAGGACATTTAGACCACAACTTATTATGATGATAGGGTGAAAAATTTATAGCTTGCGTTTTGCAAGACTCGTCTGCTTCTTACAACATCATTATACCAACTTCTTACAGTACTAAATTCTGCAGTTATGACTGATTTTGTTGCCCAAAACAACCTTACCAATACATCCCGCAACCTGTACCGGTACAAGTGTAAGTAAAAGTACAAGTACAGTATGTACTCACTCAATCGGTTAGCTCTCATATACACCGGACAGCCCTTACCAGGCCCCCCATCATCTGACAGAAATAGTATTAACAAAATAAAGAAAAGAAGGGGTCCTAGGAGTGCGTTGTGCGCAGTAGGCAACGTTGGCACTGTACCGCCGGCTGTAGCAATACTGCCTCATTCAGTGAGTGGTTTGAGGATGGTAGAATGAGTGCGATAAAATGAGCGCGCAAAACGAGTGCGCAAAACGAGTACAGTACAGTACGGTAAAACAGCACATCTGCACCACCGCCTGCACCACCGCACGCACCACCACTACACCTCACCAACTACATCTCAAACCGGCCGCTGAACATTTCCTCGTCGCCCATATCCTCGTCCTCGTTGTCACTCTCCATCATGTCCTCATCCACGGTCTCCACGGGGCGCGAAGTGGGCCGGTGCTTGAAATGCTCGTCCATGGACGACTCGCCCACAAACGTGAAGCCCACAAAGTTGTCCTGGATCCGCGGCGACAGCGGCGTGCCCACCTTCATCGACTTGAACAGCGACGTCGACGCCTCGGTGAACTCGGGGTCGAAGTTGGACGTGTCGGTTTCGGACGCCACGTGCGGCTTGAACGGAGGCGGAATCTTCTTCTGGATAAGCTGGTCCCAGTCAATGTCGTGGAAGAAGGGGTGCCGTCGCAGCTCCCGGGCGTCGTCCTGGGCTCCGAGCCGGTTCTCGGGGTTTCGGTTAAGTAAGCCCTTAACAAAAGACCGCCCCTCGGCAGAAAGAGCGTCCTTGGGGAACTTGACCTTGCCAAACGCAATGTTCTTGTACATCTGCTGGGTGTCGTCGGCGTGGAAGGGAGACCAGCCGCAGCACATTTCGAAGATGAGCACGCCCAGCGACCAGAAGTCCACCATCTTGGTGTATCCAGACTCGTCCAGCAACACCTCCGGAGCCAAGTACTCGGTGGTGCCGCAAAAGGTCGAAGTGGTGTCGCCCTGCGTCACGTTCGCCTTGGAGAGGCCGAAATCGCACAGTGCAATGTGCCCGTTGGCGTCCAACAAAATGTTTTCGGGCTTGAGGTCCCGGTACACAATGTTGTTGTCGTGCAAGTGCTCCAGCGCAATGACGAGCTCGGCAATGTAGAACTTGGCGCGCTGCTCGCTGAAACGGCCCTCGCGCTGCAGGTGCCAGAACAGCTCGCCGCCGCTCATGTAGTCGGTGACAAAGTAGAGGTCTGCCTCGGTCTGGAACGAAAACTTGAGGCCGACAATGAACGGGCTCTGCGTGGTCGACGTGCGCACCAAAATATCCCGCTCGCCAATGGTGTGCGCAATCTCCTTCTTCTGCACCACCACCTTCTTGGACAGCACCTTCATGGCGTAGATGCGCCGCGTGTCCTTCTTGCGCACCTGGTACACCTGGCCAAACGTGCCCTTGCCAATGAGCCGCAGAATCTCAAAGTCCTCGGGGCCCATCTTGGTGCGCACCGTGTCCTCGTAGTACGCCTGCACCCGCACCTCGCCGTTGACGTGCTCGCCCTCGACCCGGTTCTCCAGCACGTACCACGCGTCCAGCACCTTGCCGGGGCCCAGGATCGTCGAGATGCGCACGTGGCCCAGAAACGCGTCGTTGTTGGCGCCGTCGTACACCGAGATGACCAGCTCCGAGGCGTCGCGGGCCGTCACGTCGAACACCGTCTCCTCCTTCCACGTGGGGTTGATGGAGCCCACCGTGTGGCCCGACGCCATGATCGGCTTCTTGGGCACAATGTTGACGCCCGAGTTGGAGTGGGCCGCCGAGTGGGTGTTGCCCATGGCCACGTCGGGGTCTGCGGGATCCGACGGATCCGAGTCGCCGGTTTCGGTGATGAACTCGGAGGTGCCAAACGTGCACACCACGTAGGGTCTGCAGTTGGGGGCGGCCTGCAGGTTTCGGGCCGCCACGATTTTCGCCACCAGCTTGGCCTTGGACGACGTGGACTCCTCGAGGCCGACGTGGGGCGTTTTTTCCTGAATCTGGCCAAAGTTCATCGTGGTGGAGTTGAGCGATGACTTGGACGACGTGGGCTGCGACGGGGTGGGGGTCGTGTGGGACGACAGCGTCTTCTTCTTGAGATCGAGTTCCTGGAGACGGTCTCGAGACTGGCGTTTGCCGTGGATGATCTCGCCGGAAACGTTGACGGTTTCGCTGGTGCACACGGCCTTGGGGACTTGTTGCAGGTGGGTGGTGGACGGCGACCGGAGGATTGGGGGCGCGTGGAGCGAGTTTGTGTTGTGGGGGTTTGTGTTTGTGTTTGTGTCTGTGTCGGTAACGGTGGGGGCTGACTTTTTGTGGAACGAAAACAGAGAGCGAGGGAACTCCACCATAGTGTGTTTGAGGCAGCTAGGGGAGGACGGTCGTACGAGGGGAGAGAGGGGGGAGCTTCCTTCTGTGCGGTTCGTCGTCGTCTTTGTGTGGTGTCGAGCTACTACTGAAAGCTGTGAGAGAAGAGTTGAGCACAGAGTGTTGAAGAACAAGCCTGCGAGTTATCGCTGAGAAAACTTTCTTTATTGATAACGATTTGAGGTGGGGTGGTGTGGGGGGGTTTACCGACGCGGTAGAAGACAGGTTAAACTTGGATCCGGGTGATTCACCCCACCCGAATCGATTCCAAGTGTCCGATTTCCCCCCTCACGTCTTCCCGTCGAGCTGAACACTCCTCCTCCATCCACTAACACATCCTAATTATGCATTCTATCTACAACCCTAGCCCATGACGTTGCTTCCATTACCAAAGAATCATGTGATTGGTGAGACGAGCCCGTACCCTTCTCCTCCCGCCGTTCCATAGATTGAAGACTGGCACAAGGAGCTTTTTTTATTTTACGCTGCCTCCCTCTCTCTCCCGAGCAGCTCTGGGTTTCGTGTCGGGAAAGAGACCCACTTGCACGCCCTACACTCCCACCTCTACTTTCTGCTTATATCGCTCTCCAGATTGCGCTTGCTTTCTGAAGCAAAAAAATAGCACGAGGCTGACGAGCCAGAAGCCGCTAGTCGCAGTGGGCGTTGGATTTTAAGGGTAGAAAAGCCGGTAATAGAAGATACTGTGGCGGCGGAATTTACAGAAATTTTTCCCAGACTCCAAGTGTTTTCCTCGATTATACGACGAATTACAAAAACCCGCGGAATCCACAAAGAACTTTTTAATATATGCTTTGAGACGCATGTCGACAGGCGAGAATGTGGGCGTATAGATGGATTTTTTCGATTGCGAAGCGGGGAGTGGGGGAATTTTTCCGGAAAAGCCGACACAATCATGGCCCGTCGGGGTTGCACGCGAGGAATTTATTACCACACATTTACCACTAAAACCGAGCAACCTGGAGATTGTTGACTCATTTTCACCGGCATGTGGAACACACTTTTTGGATTCAAATCGAATCAATTCGAAACCCAGCGTATGGGGAAAGAATTGAGCCTGATAAGACCATAAAGTAACTGATTAGGCAGCGGCTGATGGACTGGGTTTGTTTTTGTGTCACTTTTGGGTCCAAAACCACGTTATACGAGCCCTCGTCTCGTCGCGATTACCAACCCGGGTCAATCTCAAAAAAGTCTGATTGATAATCCATCCTAACTCTGAGTCCACTGATTACCAATATAGTTGGAAGATCCCGGGGTTTGGGGGGGAGGTTTGTGGGTGCCGTTCAGCGAATCTCTCACGTGCCCGATGCCGGTCAGCTGTTTTTCAGCCGTTTTCGGTTACTCTAGTGAGTTTGCCTACTTGAACTGGTACCATCATCTCAGATCAGGCTGTGAAAGTCATCCGAGGGGCAGAAAAGTTCTCAAAATCGGCCCAGATTGTGAAAGGGCTATATAAAAGCCATCAATGGGCTCTCCTGAAGAAGGCCGTTCTATCGGGATCACTATGTAGGTGGTGGTATTGTTGCATGGGTCCCTTTGATGTTCAGCTTAGAAGTCAAGTAGTGCGTCAAGTAATTTTGGGTTGATGTCAACAAAATGAGAGGTAGTCGAAGGCATCCCAAAACCCGCCAATCGGGTTCGTTTTTCTAGCAACTTCTTCTTTTTGCTCTCATATGCCCTTCATAACCTCTCCAACTCCACAGCTACCGGATAAGATCTTATGGGAGATCTTGGGGAGTATTGAAAGCCCTTGGATGACTAAGAGTAGTGTCGATATTTGAGGTCAATTTCTGCCAGACAGATTAAGAGCCAGCTAAGGCGACATGCCACCAATTTGCAGCCGCTTTATTCCTCTACTGATACAACCACTCTCTCCCCTTAGTAATAAATTTCCCTACTCCACCTCCCTATACTAAAGTTCATGCACCCCAAATCATCCCTCCACCACTTGAACAGCATGAGTTTTCTGACCAAGGCCCTCGGCGGGCTGAAAAAACGTGAGTATCTGGTTTTTGCGCGGCGCCCAATTGATCCCCGCTAACTCCTCTCTACAGTACGTCCCACAGAGAGCACAGAACAGGTTCTTGTGAACTTCGCCAAACCGAACGCTCTGGAATCGGTCATTACCAAATGCGACGAGGAGCTGGGCGGCTACTCGACCGTCAATCTGGCCCAGGAGCGGCCCACGACGGGGCTTGCGTACGGCCGTTTTTTCGGCAACCTTTCTCTCGATCTCCCCAAAGACAACAAGATGGTGACCCGGTCTGGATTTGCCATGTTTCGAACCAAAGATCAACCGCAGTCCATGTTCAAGACCAACGTGTGGAACTGGGAGCAGTTTCGGCACCTGGAATTGCGGGTACGAGGCGACCGACGAAAGTACTTTGTCAACGTCCAAAGTGCCACTCCCTTGGCGTCCGATCTGTACCAACACCGGCTGTTTTTGCAGACTCCCGGCGAGTGGGAAACGGTGGTGATTCCCATTGACGACTTCATTCTCACCAACAAGGGAGTGGTTCAGGAACAGATGGCCATGGATACGGCCAACGTGTACACTGTGGGCATTGGTCTCATTGACAGACAATATGGACCCTACAGTCTGGACGTGGAGTATATCAAGGCTGTGGCTCATCCGTCGCTCAAGTTCAAACCCACCGAGGAAAATGAGGTTGACAAGGAAACCGTCTTATTGACCCCGGGCCAGCCCATGGAACTCGGCAAGGGTAAAGTCAAGGAGCTGGAGTGATGTCATGTGATGATATGAGTATGAGACGTAGCTGATGCGATTATGATGATACGAGTGTGTAGAACATGAGGACATGAGCGTAGCGAATGTCTGAATGTCCGAGTGTGTAGAACATGAGGACATGAGCGTAGCCAATGTCTGAATGTCCGAGTGTGTAGAACATGAGGACATGAGCGTAGCGAATGTCTGAGTGAGTAAAGGACACGAGCGTGGCGAATGTCTGAGTGAGTAAAGGACACGAGCGTGGCGGATGTCCGAGTGAGTATGGCTCGCAGTTCTCTGATCAAGTGGTAACTGGCAATACGCTCAAGGGTAACTGCAATACGCTCAAGGGTATTCCTGCACCCAGTAAGAGTACCAACGCCGTACAGTAATTGTAGAGATAATGAGTACTCCGTACAGTAATTTGTATCATCGTGGAAATCACCGGTGCATTTCGATGAGTCAAAAGATTGTCAGTCGAGTTGGAGTCAGATATGAACCGTTATTGGAGGTTGTTCTCAGTACCGGCACATGCATCTGTGAGCAATGTATTTGACGTGGCATGAGAGAGGCAAATGTTCTAGGCGACTATAGGTCATTTGCTCTTGTCCTAGATGACTTCGCTCTTCCTAGACGACTTCGCTCTTCCTAGACGACTTCGCTCTTCCTAGACGACTTCGCTCTTCCTAGACGACTAAAGGTCATTCGCTTCGCTCATGACCTTGGCTATGAACTTTCGGGCAAGAAAACCAGACATATCAGCAAAAATTCGTATTACAGGAAGACGATAAAATATCGTCGTAGGAAGCAGAAGAGTCGTCCGAATCGGAGTCGATGATTTTTTCCAGCTGTCAACATAACAATTTGTGGGCTCAGGGCCCATCAAACACCTGGAAACTTCCAGACGGTACATACTGTATATACTGTAGTGTATGTTGGTCAATTGTGTATGTTCTGTACTGTAGACTGATCTCTGTAGCTGAACAAGTTTAGATTGATAATGTTACTCGATTGATAGCGTACTAGTAGCTCCCGAACTCCAACTCCCGGAGTCTCCTTCAGTGAAAACTCGTACAAGCTCTCATGTACCCTCCTGTGAATGACCGGACAATCCACACAACGTAGGACTTCAATGGTTTTGGTGGGTTCCCCAACTAATACCGCTCAATCTAGCGCTCTTTTCTGAGCCTTGTTATTGCTACTTGTACTTGTAGATTTCTCCGGATCTACAGGTACACTTGTACATACAGTATGGAAGATACAAGTATGGAAGAGTACAAATGTCCCTGTGCAAGTATGGCTCTACAAGTACAATAGATACTTGTACTTGTACGACTCGTGGACCAAAAATGTGAATCGCTCGTCAAACGTGGCCTGGCTGTTTCGATTCTGCTTCGTTGACTCTTGCTCTGTTGACTGTCTTGTGGGAGCTGAAGAGGATGAGCATATTGACCCACTGAAGAAAAGTGGGGGCTTGTTGTGAGTGGAAGAAGGACGTGAACAAAGAACGGTTGGCTCGAATTGCTGGGGCTTTGAAAAAGTCAGCCGGCAGTTGCCAAAGAAGTTTCATGGACCAAGTACAAGTACAAGTAGTACTTGTACAGCAGGTCCACTGTGAAGTGAGAACCAAAGTCAGATACGGGTATACCAACAAATGGCCGTAGAAGCACTTGTACTGCAGCAGTTATGAGGGAAATTATGTTGATTGAATCATGAGCAACCTTTGAAAAAACAGCCATGTCAATCAGGTTCTTCAGGTAGTCAAACACATCCTACTTGTACTTGTACTGCCACTGCCAACACTCTGGACCGACTGTGCTTGCTAAGAGTGAAAGAGCAGGCATAGTAAGTGTATCGTTAGAGCGAGCAGAGAAATCTGAACCGATCAGTGTTGTTTCTTTTCAAGTTGGCTTCTTCAATCTGTTTCCAGGGACATCTCACGGACTGTAGGACGACATGACGAGAGAGAATGACATTACTACAGTAAAAGCATCTGACAAGCAACAATGACTCAATCAAACAAAAGAGCAAATACTGCACAAATTCCAAGTATACTCTCATTAATATGGTTTGTATGTGATACTTGTACATGTCTCATAATGTGCTTGATCTGGACAGCCACGATCTTCTCTATGGTACGTACTTGATTACCTTGAAATGATCTGACCCAAATCCATCCCACTTAACTTCATCTTCACCACCTCACCACCACCAACATCCCTGCGTCTGAATGTTACACAACGCCGTTGGTGTGGGTTAGACCATAACACCATAAACTCCCCGGTCTAGACTGATGTCCACTATAGTGTTGTTATGATGTTTGTTTGTATGGTCGAGACCGAAAAGGGGTCGACTTGTGGCATGTTCGAAATGAAAAACGGGTGTTGGAGGAGTTATAACGAGGTTGAGAAGAGCAATTGAAGCGGGGAAAAGCAGGAGGGGGTGAGATGAAAGGAAATGGAGCTGTTTGGACCACTAGAGGAGGTTCAGCCTCCGTCTATCTCCACCTATCTCCACCCACACTCGTTGCTATCAAACAATCGGTCCGCTAGCGTTGTTATTGTATCATAATATGATAAACGAGCCACGGTAGAGTGGAAAGGACTAGCGGTTTTGGGAAACAAATGATGATAAATGATAGATGATAGGTGGTTTGTGGTTGGTCATTTGGCGACATAAAGCGCAGAAAATGTGAGAATCACGTTGATCAACTCGACCTTATCATATCACTTCGAATATCAGCTCGAAAGATATGAATAGTTCAGCTTGGGTAATCATCCTTGTATCCTCTCAACCAACCACAACTATACAACCAACGGAGACTAGCCCGGTATAATACGATGGAGGTGGTATATATAACCGACGACGCAAAAAACCGCGGCTATTAGCGAGCTTTTCCTTTTGTGGTTTCAGCGTGACATGTTACCTTGAGGTGAGGTATGAGGTGGTGAGAGTAGATGGTGAATCGGTGGACATCTATCAAGCTTGCTAGAGTGAAGGTGAGTGCGTGGAAATTGATAAGAGACAGAAAGAAGCTGTTCAAGTGGACTTTCTGACGCGATTCAATCCAGATTTGACTCAGGGGCAAGGCTGGACTGGGGTAGTTGTGTTCAGCCAAGAGGAAATGACGTCAAGGAGTTGGTCTAAGAATTGGATCAAAAAATTGGACATATATCTTTGGACTCAGCAGAGAAATCCGAATCAATCTGTCTGACTTGTACTGAAATCAACTCAGCCGTTGTGTTCCTGGAAATGTAAAGCTGCATCTACAGTGCTCTTGATTGCGTACCGGTACAAGAAGTGTGTTTACAAGATGTTTGAAGGGGGTAGAAAAATGATCCAATCTAGCAGTTTGTTAAAATTGAAGATCACATGACTCAACTCTTCCCTTTACTATGAGAATGCTTCCTGTCTCCTACTGACACTTGATGACTTATCTTTCTGTACCAGTAAGGAATGACTCAGAATCCCTGTATCCCTGCCTCCAGTAGAGATACAGAAATTTCGAGCATATCAGCAGATTCAGATTAACCACTTTACACTACTAGAGTGGTGTTATTTTGGCTATAATATGAAAATTGGAGTACCCAGGTTGGTTCTCAAAGTATTTCAGATCTGTTAAGCTCATGAAGATGGGTGAAGACCAGAAGAGCACAACGGGTAGAAGCAACTGTGGAGCAAAAAGAAAAAAGTAACTACAAGTAATTACGTAAGTGTCCAAAATGCGTTCTACCGCTTCTCTTAACTACTTGTACTAGGTACTGAATTTAGTTCACTCCCTCCCACGGCTCACGCAATCAAGCCACAGACGCCACAATGGACGCCACAGAGGCGGTGCAGACCAGCGAGGGGATCTAGACACTAGTGTGTCTGCCATTCTATATTCTGTCAATGAACTTTTCGGGACTTTCCAACAACGACAAGCTGGACATTCGGGCGGCTCAACGCACGTTTCAGGGCGCCTATTACCGCACAGCTCTAGGTCAGCTGGGCTTTGCACTTGTGGTGCTCAAGCTGTTCAACTACGAGTTTCTGGCTGTGGGAAGCACTTTTACGGCCCAGGGATGTTTGATTTTGCTGATTGGACACATGAGGAGCCGCCGAGCGGACAAGATGCTCTATTCACGCGACTTTGAGACCTCCGGCAACACCGTCATGATGCTCTTTGTGCTCAATCTCACTTGTTATGCGACGCTGGTGTATCATTTGTTGAGGGTGTAGGATAAAGACGAGGCAAGAAGAGAGAGAGAGAGAGAGAGAGAAGGAAGAAGGAGAGGAGGAACTATTTATAATCTGAAGGATGAAATGGCTATATTTATATGCAATTGATGTCGAAAGAATGGTTGTGGTTCAGGGGTGCAAGACATGATATTACTCAGTAATTGAAGACCGTAGAAAAAGAGGATGAAGGGTGGACAGAATGAGGAAGAAAGATGGGAGGAAAAGTAGAAAAAACTGATAGAAAACGAAAGATTGAGAAAGCCGGAGATGGAAAATGGTCTCGGATTGTGTTTTCTGCCTTTCTCACGCGTCTAACCGTTCACTTAATCGAGAAGCCCATCTTGCTGTGTCTCATCTACACCACCACAGGAAGTCCTAGCGATACCAGCGATAAACAGTCTCAATATTCATCTCAGACATCAATTGATTTCCCTGCCAGCTGCAATCGTCTTGATCTCCATTTTCTTCAGTTTCACCGAGTCCAAAAAACCAACGACGGTAATCAGAAAATGTCAAGTACAGCCTCAACAAGATTCAATACGTGGGAGACAAAATATTGCGTTTATCTCGAGTTTTTAAATATAGCAGTGTACTGATGTTATCCAGTTTTAGTGAGAAACATGAGCTTGCTCTCTCATCTAATATACCTGTCATAGCTCTGGAACATCTGGATGATTGATTAGACACCCCCAGCACAACTTTTCGTCAACAAAACTACGCAACCTTAGTTGACAGATTCATGTGAGAATGGAAACACTCACGTCAGTAGGCATGCTTAGGGGAGCAAACCTGATTCGCTTGGAGTATTAAGACTGATTATTGCAGACTTTTGCATTTCCTAAATGCCTCCACCTTCACAATTGACTCTATCAGCACCTGTTTCAGATTGTAAGGCATTGGATGGTCATTCTGGTTCGAGTACAGAGTCACACTGAACCGACCTATGGATACACTCTCTTTAATGCAGCTCTTCTCGAAATTATTGATGAATGGATCCTTCCTACTTCCAACTTCTCATGCTTTCGGGTCCAGTTATTGACAAGTTCCTGGCGCTTCGGAAGACCACAACCAACAGTCTAGAGCTGGTTGACGAAGGAAAATTTGATACTGAACACATCACCCCCCTCGAAACTCTCCGCTAAATCCAACCATACTACCTTCAGCTCTGCAGCTCTCATATTCGTCAACTTGGCTGGCTTACCGGAATATGGGAGGCCTAAGAATGCTAAAGAACAGTGAATTGCAAATGTAGCATATCACGTGACTCGAACACATCACATGACTCGAACACCTCACGTGACTCGAACACTTGACTCGAACACTTCATGTCTCACCGAATTCCCTTACTAATCTGTTTACCTCATTTTTTCCCAATATTATCGCCTTATGTTGGCCTTCTTCCTTCTCCATTGTCCACCCTAATCGCCCTGCCTGTGTCCTGCACTGGCCATGGAACTTTACTGAACATTTCCTTCGAAGTTTTTGGAAGGAAAATTGTGGTGAAAAACATGGATTGAAAAGGGGTGGTAGAGGGGGAATACCCTAGAAATGGTCAATTGTGTGGGGGTGGATTGGCCACGTGATTGATGAGGCCAGCCACGTGATTGGGCTGTCTACAGTGACGGTTGATGGGTTTGTGAGGGGTGTACTTTTAAACTCTGATAGGCGTGGGTGCATAGAGGTTGTGTGAAATTTAAAAGCTGGCTTGCCGCCATCCCACTCTTTTTTGTGTTGCTGAGCAATCGACAACCACACACGTCAATTCCACACCAAATCCACGCCATCAATGACCGCCGAAAAGCCCGAACTCGCCATTGCGGACCAGCCCAAGGAGCTGGAGATTGCCGATGCTCCTGCTGATGCTGAAAACACCGATCCCGTCGAGGGCGATTTCAATCTCAAGGAGAGCGAGATTGTTGATCCTGTGGACAAGCTGAGGGACGGTGAGAAGGATGAGGAAGCCGTCGATGGCAAGTTTGATCTCAAGGAGAGCGAGATTGTCGATCCTGTCGATGTTGTTGGAGAGGAGAAGAACGCCGAAAAGGACGAACAGGCCGTGGACGGCAAGTTTGACCTCAAGGAAAGCGAGATTGTGGACCCCGTGGACGTGGTGGACGCGGACAAGAAACGGCCCGCCACCGAGGACGCGGCTTCGGCTCCCAAGAAGAAGAAGCTGGCCGGAAAGAAGAGCAAAAAGTACGACAGCGAGCCCGAGGACGAGGATGAGGACGAAGACGAGCTTCCCGAGGAGGAGGAGGATCTGGAGGACGAGCTGGACGTGCTGGAGGACGACGAGGGCGAGGAGCTGTCTCTCGACGATATTCCCCCTCCCTCGTCGCGACGAAACAGAAAGCCCGTGGACTACGTGGCCGCCAACAAGGCTCTGGAGGAGGAGGAGCGAAAGTCGCGGGAGGCCAGTGGGCTGCCCGAGGACGTGGACGAGGAGGAGGATTACGTCGAGGTTCAGGAGTGATCGAGATGACGTGTCCCGCCATGTTCTGTATTGTAAGGTGATTAACTGTATGATTGTAGGGAAGCGAGTGGCCGTAGGTCACGAGCGGACAACGACCTATGAGGGCTGGCGTATGAGGGCTGGCGTATGAGGGCTGGCGTATGAGGGCTGGCGTATGAGGGCTGGCATATGAGGGCTGACAAGTGACAGGTTGAGACAAAGTCCTGATGCGACGGTACCGTATCGATTGGACTTTGATTTTGTGGGTGACTAGTAATTGTTCTACTGATGTTGATGTACAGTACTCAAGCCAATGGTGGAAGATTCAGAAAACCTGAAAGTGCGACACTTGAGGGAGAATGAAGGGCACCAAAACGAAATGAGCCTTGAGGTGTAGTAACAGTCCTCAATTGAATGACCAAACACAATCAATGCGAGAAATGAGCGCCCGCGTATTCTCTAGACAGTCCCGGCGTAAGCTAAGATGACTTCACGAGACGTAGCCGATTGGTCTATAGAGAGAAGAGTATTAGGAGAGAAGTTGTCGACGTGCATGGTGTTTGTCAGCAGCTCTCCTTTGGAATCTCTCTGTCAGCTACAAAAGTTCAAAGAATCAGGATGATGAGACTCTTCATACCAAGACCCCGTCTTGAGAGCAACGGAAACAGAGTCTTCAGCTGACCGAACGGTTGAGTGTTTCAAGGTCAAGTCATCAACAGTACTCTACGAAGCAAATCACTCCGCTCACGATCCGTAGACGTGTCCTGTGGTGCCATAAGATGAGCCAGTTAAAAGACAGGACTCGGTGGATGTTTTTGTCCGAAAGATAGGACTCGGTGGATGTTTTTGTCCGAAAGATAATTTAGGACTCGGTGGATGTTTTTGTCCCCAAATCGTACCAACCAGCGGTGAATCCCAAATCGATTCAGTTCACATTGAAGACTTCTTTCTCAACCTGGTTCTAGGGACTTCTTCACACTTCCACTGGTATCATTGCTACAAGTACTGTACCGATAGAACCGCCCGTAGCATCCATCATGAGACTGGGCCTAATACTGAGATGCGAACAGAAACGATACAATACTTGAACCACCACCATCCTCTAAAACGCAGCCTTCATTTGTAGATCCCCCAACACTCTTCTACACCATCTTCACCTCCGTCACACCCATAAATCCCTCTGACAAAATCCCTCTGACACATCCCCCATAAATGCCGCTCACTATAGCCCCCTCTCACCCACAAATACCCCTGCCGTGAAGACACACGAGTTTACCCCTACCTTCCCAAACGGGAGCTGTCGCGTGAAGTTTGCCCATCACGCAGCGATTAGGTGAAGATAGACGAACAATGGAGAGAGGGGGATATATACACAGGTGACTGAAACGACGATATACTGAAAGCATACAAGAAGCATTGTTTATGTGCTTACGTAATCAACCACCCCCTCAAACTACCACTTCTACCACAACCGATAGCTTCACTGGCATCTCTACAACTTCATCTCTCTTCACCCCGACTTGTGGCCGCTTTTTCACCCTCTTTTTTCCCGCTATGCTTAACCTTCAGGCTTTTACCAGGTAGCAAACTGAAACAAAGTGGCACCCTAAAACGGGACCAGTGGTTGTTTTCTACGCGATAAAGGCTGCAAAGATTCAGTATGGGTATTAGTAGATACACAGATTTAATGCCCTACAACTGCTACAGCACCAGCTCGTTCACGTATCTTCCGTGCTACAAGAAAGACCGCGATCTTTGAAGAACGATCTACAAGTCACCTACTGTACGTACTCATTCATATTTGTACGCCTACTATATCCACCCACTACTTGTATCACCTACTCTCTACCCCCCCCCCCTCCAATCTAACACTATGATCATACAATACGTATCTAACACCCGTCACAAGCGGTTATAGGCCGGGTAATTTCGCGCGCCCTTGCTCATGTCCTTTCGCCCGCAGCTCTCTAACAACACGAGCTGCTCTTCTTGTCCGAATCTCCAGGCTGGGGGGTCAGCGAAATGGTGGTGCCCTGCTGGGGCTTTCGCGAGTCCTCGAGGTTGGCGTGCACGTTCTCGGCGGCCGACACCCGGTGGTAGATTTCGGTGAGAATGTTGCGGAACGCCAGAGCCACGTCGGTGCCGTCCAGCGCAGACGTCTCGATGAACAGCAGCTTGTTCTGGGACGCAAACTGCTTGGCCTCCTCGGTGGGCACGGCCCGCAGGTGCTTGAGATCGCACTTGTTGCCCACCAGCATGAGCACAATGTTGGAGTCCGCGTGGTCCTGCAGCTCCTGGAGCCACCTGCTGATGTTCTTGTACGACTGCGTGGACGTCACGTCGTACAGCAGCAGTGCGCCCACGGCTCCCCGGTAGTAGGCCGACGTGATGGCCCGGTACCGCTCCTGGCCGGCCGTGTCCCAGATCTGCGCCTTGATGATCTTGTTGTCGATGTTCACGGTCCGGGTGGCAAACTCCACGCCAATGGTCGATTTGCTGTCCAGGTTGAACTCGTCCCGTGTGAACCGGCCGAGAATGTTGGTCTTTCCGACGCCGGAGTCACCAATCATCACCACTGGGTTAGTTTCCGAGCTGGCTGGATCGCGGCCCGTCATGGGGGCTCGCGTTTTGTGTCCCCAACACCCACTTTTGGACGTGTCGTGTTGTGTGTGTTGTCGTGTTCTCAGCATCGTAGTATGAACGCGACGACAGACACAGAAACACACACAACAACCCTCTCCTCCCCACCTCCCTCTCCACCTCGTTACTCACCCTTGAAAAGAAAATCGTACTCGTCACTCATGATGGTCTGTGTCGTGTGTGTTGGGTGTGATGTAATGTCTAATGTGTGGTGGTGACTTTCTAAGTTGCATCCTAATGGGTCGTGTCATGTGGGAGAACCCACACACGCCAGAGACAAAAGGGCCCTGACAAAAAGCTACTCTTTAAGGGTGGAACAGGTCTCTCTTATATAACTTGGTTTCCCTCCCCCCCACTCGAGCCGTGTCGTGGCTTCAGACTTTGTCTATATAAACACCCTCAAAGGCCCTCTTTTTTCCCGCTCCTAATTTTCGCCCTCCTAATTTCCCACCTCTCTTTCCCACACACACACCACACGCCGTACATTTCAGCATGGCGTTTTTCAAGCATGGTCCCAGTCAACGAGGCTGAGTTGTGGGTGGGCGAGGGGACTACGAACCAGTACGATACTGTACGAGTACCGGTGACTGGATGTCATGTGCGAGTACGAGTACGATTACGGAGCACTTGTAGCCCGCTTCACGTTCACTGCTGACTAAGCATAAATGCCGCATGAGGTGAAAGAAGACACTTCCTATATACAACCCACTCATGCATGAGGGAAAGTTGTCTGAATCTGTGGTGAACCGTGCAAACAAGGTGGTGTGTATTCCATCGGTGCCACGGTCGATTACGTAACACACTCATAGAGCGTGTTTATCTACGTCTCTTACGTAACACACTCATAGAACGTGTTTATCTACGTCTCTTACGTAACACACTCATATAACGTGTTTATCTACGTCTCTTACGTAATACACTCATACAGCGTTTTCATCCACGTTTCTTGCGTTCAAGCCAGCCACTCTCCGGTCAGTTGCTACAGATTATGACCCGCGTACTTGGTGGGAGAAAACAACGTGTCTGAAGTTTCAATTTTCAATTAGTGACACGCGAAAGTCGTGCAATATCGAAGGATGATTTTGGTAGAAAAGGGGGGTATTGTTGCTCAAAACTGTTTGTCCGCAATCAAAATACTGACATGTTCAAGTTTACTACGAGTATTTAGTTGTAGCTGATTATGTCTACCGCAAAACACTCAGCTACACCCCAACTCGGTCAAAAATGGATATATTTGAAATCGGAGAACAGGTCCATTCTCTCCAGAGCTGCCACAACAGATCCTTCCAGTTTCCATGCCTCCATGATCGAAATTGCGCCACTTTCACCTACCCCAAAAATTGCCCCTTCGTTGATGCATTAAGTGGATGAAGTGTATAACGGTGGAAGTGCAAGTACGATATTTGTAATACCCGTATAACTAGTCGCTGCTTCGAAGGATGCAAAACCACCCATTACAAACATGCGATTCCTCTTTTCAGTAGAAAACCACCTCCTAACCGACACAAAACCACCTCCCAAATATATAACCACCCCCTCCCACCTTGAATGAATGTCGCAGTTCGGTTTTCACTACCCTAACCCTACACATTGTGAATCAAACTCACGTCCATCACCACGGCCGTATACACGACACTGAGCAACAATATGGAGGTCAAAATCTCTGAATCTGCGTTCAACACGCGTGTGGAAAAGCTGCAGGGCGCGCTGAGCTCGCACAAGGACGCGTTTGGCGGCGCAGACTCCGTGCTGCTGCTAATTGGCAAGGGTGGAGACGACAACCCGTACATCAAGACGGCCGTGGCGCAGAACTGGCTACTGGGCTACGAGTTCTTCTCGACGGCGCTGCTGGTGACGCCCCAGCGCGTGGTCTTTGTGACCAACTCGTCCAAGGCCGTCCATCTCGAGGGGCTCAAGAAGGACGGCAAGGTGGAGGTTTGGGTGCGGCCCAAGGAGGGCGGCAAGGAGGTGATGGAGCGGTTGGTTGGTGTGGCCAAGGAGGCCGGCGACAAGCTCGGCGTGGTGGTCAAGGACAAGTTCCGGGGCCCCATTGTGGACGAGTTCGAGGCTGCCCTCAAAGACAGCGGGATCGCCAAGGTCGACATTGAGATGGGCCTATCGCATCTGCTGGAGACCAAGGACGAGGACGAGATCAAGAGCATCCGGGTGGCGTCGCGGGCGTCCACGGCGTACCTGACCAAGTTTTTCACCGACCAGATGCTCGGCATTGTGGACGAGGAGCGGCGGCTGTCGCACTCCAAGTTCTCGGAGCAGATTGAGAACAAGCTGCAGGACGACGGCTTCTTTGCCCAGAACCAGGTCAAGCTGGGCTCGGACTTCCACCAGACCAACCTCGAGTGGTGCTACATGCCGATCATCCAGTCTGGCGGCAAGTACGATCTCCGGCCCTCGGCGGTCTCGGACGACGCCAATCTCCACGGCGGCACCATTGTGTGCACTCTGGGCACCCGCTACAAGGGCTACTGTTCCAATGTGGGACGCACGTTCATGATCAACCCCACCAAGGCCCAGGAGCAGAACTACGAGGTGCTGGTGGGTCTACGGGAAAAGGTGTTTGACACCATCAAGGTCGGCACCAAGGCCTGCGACGTGTACAACGCGGCCGTGGCGTACATCAAGTCCAAGGCGCCCAAGCTGGAGGCCCATCTGCTCAAGACGATTGGCTGGAGCATCGGCATTGACTTCCGGGACGCCAAGTTTCTGCTCAACGCCAAATGCCAGCGGGAGATTGTGGACGGGTCGACCTTTGACGTGTCGCTGGGTCTGCAGAATCTCGCCAATGGAGCCGCCACAGACCCCAAAAACAAGACGTATTCGCTGGCTCTGGTGGACACTGTACGTGTGACCCGGGCCGGAGTGGCTGTTCTCACTGACTCGGCTCCCGTGGCTCTGTCCGAGGTCACGTACTTCTTCGAGGACGACGACGACGAGGACGCCGCCAAGGAGAAGAAGCGCAAGGACGCGGCGAAAAAGGAGAAAAAACAGCAGCAGGCCGCCGCCACGGTGTCGTCCATCACGCGGACCAAGCTGCGGCACGAGGCTCGGGCCGAAGACAACAACGACGGCAAGCGCAAGAATGACCAGAAGGCGCTGCACGAGCGGCTCAACAAGGCCGGGCTGGAGCGGTTCAAAAACACCGAAGGAGCGCTCAACGGCGAGGAAAAAGTCGTCATCAAGAAGTTTGAGTCGTACAAGCGAGACACTCAGCTGCCCCAGAACCTGCTCAAGGATCTGCGTGTTCACGTGGACACCCGGTCGCAGTCGATCATCCTGCCCATCAATGGGCGTCCTGTGCCGTTCCACATTAACACGTACAAGAACGGCTCGAAAACGGACGAGGGTGATTACGTGTACATTCGGCTGAATCTGTCGTCTCCGGGCCAGATTGCGGGCTCCAAGAAGGACGCACCGCAGGTGTTTGAGGATCCCGACGCGCAGTTTCTGCGGTCCATCACGTTCCGATCACGTCACGTGGAGCACATGACCGACGTGTTCAAGCAGATCCAGGACCTCAAAAAGGCGTCGACCAAAAAGGAGGCCGAGAAGAAGGAGATGGAGGACGTGGTGGCGCAGGACTCGCTGGTGGAGGTGCGTGCCCGGCGGCCGCTCAAGCTGGACGCCGTGTTTGTGCGTCCTGCTCCCGATGGAAAACGAGTTGCTGGAACCCTCGAAATCCACCAGAACGGTCTGCGGTACGTGTCGCCCATCCGGTCGGACCACAAGATTGACGTGCTGTTCGACAACATCAAGCACCTGTTCTTCCAGCCCACCGAGGGCGAGCTCATTGTGTGCATCCACGCGCACCTCAAGAACCCCATTCTCATTGGCAAGAAGAAGACGTGGGACGTGCAGTTCTACCGCGAGGCCTCGGACATGGCGTTCGACGAGACCGGCAACCGCAAGCGAAAGTACCGGTACGGCGACGAGGACGAGCTGGAGGCCGAGCAGGAGGAGCGACGACGACGACTCCAGCTCGACAAGGAGTTCAAGGCGTTCTCGGAGAAGATTTCCGAGGCTTCCGATCGAAAGGTCGACGTCGACACTCCCTTCCGAGAGCTTGGATTCCACGGAGTTCCGTTCCGATCCAATGTTCTGCTGCAGCCCTCGGCCGACTGTCTGGTGCAGCTCATCGACACGCCCTTCTCGGTCATCACTCTGGGCGAGATTGAGCTGGCGCATCTGGAGCGAGTGCAGTTTGGGCTCAAAAACTTCGATCTGGTGTTTGTCTACAAGGACTTCAACAAGCCCGTGACGCACATCAACTCGATTCCGGTCGACCAGCTGGACGCGGTCAAGGACTGGCTCAACGAGGTGGAGATTCCGTACTCGGAGGGCCCCGTCAACCTTAACTGGGGCTCCATCATGAAGACGGTTGTGGCCGATCCCCAGGAGTTTTTCACGTCCGGCGGCTGGTCGTTCCTGGACCTGGAGTCCGACGACGAGGAGCAGGAGGAGGAGGAGTCCGAGTTCGAGGTGTCGGACGACGAGCCCGAGGACGAGGACGAGGACTCGGAGGAGTTTGCCTCTGAGGACGACTCCGAGGGCGACTTTGACTCCGAGGAGGAAAGTGGCGAGGACTGGGACGAGCTGGAGAAGCAGGCCGCCGCCGAAGATGGCGAGCAGCCGCCCCGCAAGAAGCGGTAGTTGGTTCTATGTATGTAATAATTGATGTATGATATTGCAAGAAGCGTAGTTGGTTCTATGTATGTAATAATTGATGTATGATATTGCAAGAAGCGGTAGTTGGTTCTATGTATGTAATAATTGATGTATGATATTGCAAGAAGCGTAGTTGGTTCTATGTATGTAATAATTGATGTATGATATTGGGCAGAAGCTGGCGGGCTTTGTTCTGACGGTTTTCGCGTCAAATGACAATGTCTAGGGAAATGCATTTGGCCATATACTGTACTGTATTACGCAACAAGCATCCCAGACTCTTGTAATTTTTTGACCGTAATTTTACAATTGTCCAAAACTATCCATATCTCATTCCTCCATGTCTCTGTCCTCCTTTACTCATTCCTCCTTACTCGTTCCTCCTTACTCATTCCTCCTTAGACTCTTACACGGTTGTGTTTCTCCATGTCAAGGACGTATCCAGAGACTGCTCTGTCAAACAGATGAAGATGTTCTCTTTGGACGTCGGGATGGTGTGATTTTTCTCGTTGTCTTTTATTTTCTTTTCTTCCGAAACCGAGTTTTTGGTTGAAGGGTGGTGGACTCTTGAAGAGTGGTATTTTGAAGCTTTTTGGAGACTTCAATTCCCACCAGTCACTCGACGTTGACAAGGTAAAAGGAGACACGGACGGTTTTCTGGAAATACGATTCAGACAACCAGATCGATCTCACACACCAGTCACCAGAGCGCATGAGTGGGTTGTATATGAGAAGTATCTTTCACCAGAGTGTGTTCACTACAAGAGGTTGCACCAGTTGCTGGAATCGACACTGACACGTTTACTTTTGAATTGGACGGGTCTTGGTGGTTGTAAGTGGACCGAGTCGTACCAACTAATTTGATTTCGGAAGGGAACAGCTACAGGTATGGCGATAGTCTCCCCTGGAAAAAGAGTCCCAGCTTTCCACACAGGAACCCCGGGGACTTTCTTTCAAGAGTGAAGAGGGCCAGTTGATTGGGGTACCGGTACAGTGAGTTCACAGATCATGAGCGAAGCGAATGATCTGACTACACCTTGAGATGGGTCCTTCAATTGTTTACGGGTCCTTCAAACACAGACCATTCAATCACATTCCGAGATGGGTCATTCAATCACATTCCGAGATGGGTCATTCAATCACATTCCGAGATGGGTCATTCAATCACATTCCGAGATGGGTCATTCAATCACAGACCATTCGCTTCGCTCATGGTCACCTTGCCAATTTGTTTCCCAGACCGTACCGGTAAACACATCTGTTTTGGATCCTCAACGGGATGCTGTCAAGTCGGCCAGCGAGAAGGTGGTGGAAATTCAGGGTCCAGCATCGACTGTAGAGTCGATTGTTCGCTACTTTTACGAGTATGACTGTGACCTGAAGTTTGATGATGCGGCCAGCATGATTGTGACTGCTTGAGAGGCTATACTACATTTCACCAAATGGACTACAGTACAGTACCGGTATCTCGCACCTTACTAACCCAGCTACTGTACAGTAACAGTGTATGGCAAACATGCAGTACTTTTACGGGTACTGTAGATGGATGCGGCTGTCTTTGTCACCTCGGTGGATGTGGCTTTTACACCTCAGTGAGACATTCCGCGTCTATCGTGACACGCTTATCGGAGACAGCGTTTGATCGTCGACGGGCTTATCGGGGGTTACATTTGGCAATGCGTTTATCGGTGACAGTGTTTGAGACGCCACTCGTCGTCACGTTGACAAACGCCACTTGTCGATACTTAACCGTTGGCATTCTTCATCTGCATTCAACAATCAGAATTGACCCCAAAGAAGTCGCTGCTCAATTGTTGACACTCTTCATTGACATTGACCCTCAGATTCGATTGTCCAGATCTGATTTTCTGACTGCCCAGATTCGATCACTCATACTTGAATCTCAGTGCGCCAGCCCTTCTGATCAACATTGACATTCAGACTCCATCGTCGACATTGCCCCTTCTATCCTTTCACCAACCACCATGTCAAGCCGATGGTACATTACCGAGGTCCTACAGGCTCTGCGAAACCTGTGGGTCCCCCAACCCCAGTTCACCGAGCAGGACTACCCCGATCTCTCCGGTAAGACGATTGTCATCACTGGAGGCCACTCGGGAGTGGGTCTCGCCACCACCAAACTCCTGGTTAGCAAAGGAGCCAAAGTCGTTCTGGTGGGTCGAAGTCGAGAGGCCGCCAAGCAGGTGCTCAGCGAGCTTCCCGAGGACTCGTACGACTTTGCCGAGGCCGATCTCGCCGATCTGTCCACTGTTGCAGCCGCCGGCAAGTACATTGTCGACCGGTACTCGGAGATCCACGGCGTCATTCTCAACGCCGGAATCGCCTTCAAGCCGTGGGCCCTAACTCCCCAGGGCCACGAATTCCAGTGGGGCACCAACGTCGTGGGCCACCATGCGCTGATGAAGACTCTGGACGCCGTGGTGATCAAAACGGCCCAGATTTCGCCCCCCGGGTCGGTGAGAATCGTGTGGGTGTCCTCCTCCGCCGTCATCTTCTACGACAAGCCCGGAGGCATCAACTTCGACGACATCAACCACCAGAACAGCCGGCCGTCGGATCTCCAGCTGTACTCGCAGTCCAAGATTGGCAACGCGTACCAGGCGTACTTGTGGGCCAAGCACCATCCCGGTTCGAAAGTGGTCTCTGTCTCTCTGGACCCGGGTAACCTCAAGTCCAATATCACCAGAGACTACGACCAGACCAAGACGAAATACATTCAGTACTTGCTGTACCCGTCAAAGTACGGAGCGTACACTGAGCTGGCCGCTTTGTTGGCTCCGGGAGTCGAAAGCGGAGACCACTTGATTCCCTGGGGAGTCAAGGGTCACATGCGAAAGGACGTTGATGATGCCCGAAGAGGTGACAAGGGCGAACTGCTGTGGAACCAGTTGGACGAAGATGTCCGTGAGTGGGTGTAACGGAGAGCATAGGAAGAGTAATGGAGTTGTGATTTTTTCGTATGAAGAGTAGATCTAGACCATGAGCGTGTCAACAGTGTGAAGCAGTATAAAAAGAAGTCTTGTTTGAGTACAGTAGAAGGGTTGCTCACTGATGGAGAACATCAAGCGTGTATACAGTATGGAATAAACAGATGGAGACACAATAGTCAATAAATTGAATAGACGATTTTTATCTATGCACGAGTCAACACCTCAGTCCAATGAAGTGTTTTTAGTGCTGTCATTTGTCTTGAACCTCTCAACGTCGGGATCGATTACGGAGCCTGGAAACCATGTAGATCAGCAGAACTTGAGCTGTGGCTGTATGACAGCACTTACTGCTAAACCAGAGGCATAACATGAATTGATTGGTATAGCAGTCACTAAAGATCGACTTCTTCTTGCAGACATTCGCACATCTCAACACGATGTCTACATCCACACACTCATAACCCGTGCAGACACCTACCGGAATACCGTCCAGCAAAAAGATAGAGGACGACAGGACTCGAACCCGCAGCCTTTGGAGGACGTCGTTTGTGCGAA
This sequence comes from Yarrowia osloensis, assembly GCA_900519015.1. Lineage (NCBI taxonomy): Eukaryota > Fungi > Ascomycota > Dipodascomycetes > Dipodascales > Yarrowia > Yarrowia osloensis. The sequence goes on from ULGU01000005.1 coordinate 2,010,340, forward strand.
ACAAACCGAAATCCAATGCGCTACCATTACGCCACGTCCTCTGGTGATGATCCGAGGTGGGGAGTTTGTAAAAGAGCGGGAAAAAAGTCGGAAAAATACTTAGAATAAAAAAAAAAAATACCGCAAGCGAGCGGGGACTTCGTAGTATGAGTACACAGGTGGTCCTGAGTCGACCGGTCTAGTCTTATTTCTAATTACTTCGGTTATGGTGCCACAATTTTTGTTCGCCTATTTTCGTCACTCTTCAATTGGGAACTTTATCTGATGTACAAATATTGGAATGGTCTGCAAGAATGTGTCCAATTACTGATGCAAAAATGTTCTTTATATTGTTAGCCATCCTATCTCCCCAAAGTCACCAGAGTGTCTGCAGCAAACTCCATTACATAGGGCTCATTATTGCTGTGTTCCATCTTCTCAATGATAGCCAGGTACAGCACTCCTCTCGAGACTCGCACTCCATCTAAATGCACGCCGTAGATCGAATCCGAAAAGGTGTTTGTAGTAGCGACTACCGTATTGCTCTGGGCTTCTCTGACCGTCAACCGGATAAATGGCCGTGTTTTGATCATTCGAGCAGCCACAGATAACTGCTGCGTCGACTGCTGCACGCTGAACTCCACCTGCTCCGAGCAGCTGTTGTAAAACTTGCCCTTGTGGCTCTTGGTGAACTTGCCTGCCGTGTGGTGAGCCAGCTGGGAGAGCGAGAACTTGCCGGACGAGAACACTCTGATATTGTAGTCCGTTTGAGGAGCCGAGTCGAACGTGGAGATGATGAGAATCAGATTCGAGCCGGCGTCAATGTTGCGCGTCTTCAGATGCGTGCTTCCGGTCTTGTACTTGCCCGAGGACGTCTCAATGGCGCTCTCCTTGTACTCCTTGAGCTGTTTGGAGCCCCAGAAGAGCTGGGCCGCAATCGGCTGACGAGAAGACGACGTCAGGTAAATGTACAGCTCGTCGCAGTGTTCGTCTACACGCAGCAGAAACTGCGGATTCCGAATGTACATTGGTTTCGCCCAGTTTCCTCCAGCCTGGTCTTCCGTCCATTTCCCCTTGATGATCTGAGAGTAGGGAAGAGGAGCAGCCGGCTTAGTCATAGTCAGAGGGTTGTCTGCGTAGAAAAAGAGCGAGAATCTGTACATTGGCTCGGCATCAGTCATTCCAGAACACGCCATGACAGCTGTGATGCACTCTCCCGGTTTGAGAGACACAGAAACGGCATAATAATGCAGATTCATCAGCTTGCCCTTGTAAACCGCATGGCTCGTCTCCTGGAGAACAACCCGTGTTTTCCCCTCAAACAAATGAATGCAACAGAAACTCTTTGCGTTGGTTTCACGTCCCTGAGTGTGTCTCAACAACACCAGTTTTCCGGTAGCTGTCTTGGTGCCACCATTAGTAATCGTGTACTGCGGGTTCTGAACAAACGAGCCACACATTTGAAAGTCCATAATGTCGCTCGTCTTCCAAAAAAAGTGCTGTTCAAGCCGACAAGAAAACCGTTCGGGACGCCAGTTCAAATACAGAGATTGGTACTCTCTCGTCGCCTGGTTGAAATCCATCCAGATTTCTCCCCGGGACGCCATATCCACGTTTTTCCCGTCCACCGACTGAGCCAGTCGGTTCGATTCCTCCACCAGCGGGTTCTTGGGGTTGGAGAACGGCCCAAAAAGAAGCGGATCACGAATACGAACAATGTGGGCCGTCTCAGCTCCGTCCTGGATCTCCCTCAGCTCCAGAACAGCGTAATCGTGCTCTCCTAGCAACCCCTTGTAGTCTGCTTCCTCACGTGAAAAGCTGCCTGTTCCCAAACACAGCAACACGTCTCCCTGAAGCCACGGCTCGTAAATGTACCTCCAGAGTCCCTTAGTATCGTGGTACGACGTCAGCGACACAAACTCGGGAAACCACTTGCACAGCACAAACGTGTCCCCTCCAGCATGACTGCCAGCGTAGTCGTATCCGTCCAGAACCTTCATGAATGCCTTTTCCAGTAAAGCAGGCCAAACGAGTGTTGGATTCGTGTACGACCGAAGGTACATGTTTGGCAGTGATCCGTCTCTGATAGGAAACCGGTCGTCTATCGTGATTCTCCGATCGCAGCCATTAATGAACAACTTGATATCGTATCTTCCGGAACTCGGGGGGGATCCCAGATGATCGCCTGAAGAGCTATCAAGTAGAGCTTCCTTCAGAAGACTGTATTTGCATCTTTTTTCCATCACTCCGATCGACAGAAGCGACGCCACAAAAGAGCAGTTTTCCAGCCCGTCCTGGTACAATGTTTCGAACCCTGACCATGTGAAAACTGCCTCTGACGACGCAAAAACGTGCGGAATTCGCAGCCACGACACGTCTCGATGCTGACTCTGTCTCAAGCCTCCATCGGTCTCGTCCACGTACAAATCGTCGCTATTTTTCAGTGCTGAAACAGGAGTCGCATACTCCCACGGCAAAGCGTACCCGTAGTTTGTTCGAGAAGACAAATAAACGATTTTTTCGGCCAAAGAAAGCACAGACTGGCCCTTCTTTAGCGAGTCGTACGCGCCCATGCTTCTTTTCGCCTGTCGAAGAACCTGTTTGCCTGTAACTGGAGAAATCGTCTTGGCGTAATCTACCAAGTCGGGGTATGTTTGGAGTAGTGAGACTAGAGTCTCCAGGGCCTTTTTGTCGTCATTGCATGCCACGGCCAGCATGGCTGAGGTGTATGTTTCTTCAGGGAGGGACATGTCGAGGGAGCTGTTGTGAAACTAATTAGTTGTTCAGTCCTTTGTTCGTCAGTTTTCCAGTTTTCTCTGGTTGTCGTTCTCACTGTGTCTTCTGGTCGTATGCTTTTGGTGTCCTTCTGATTGTGTTTGCGTCCTCTGTGGTGTATTTTGTTTGTCTCTTCTCTGTGTCGGCTGCTTTCTGAATGTCTGTCAGATTATCGAGATCACCACTTCGTCACTCTCCAGGAGTGCAGCTGAGAAGTGCGTTTAGGTTCAATGTTGAGTGGAGGTGAGAATTGAGGGAAGTGTAGAACAGCGGTGCTGAAGTGGTTGGTGGGTGGTTGAGGTGCCGGACTTTGTAAGAGAAGCTGATTGTTTCGATTTAACAGGTTTTTACTGCTTTTCCATCGTGGGTGCAAGTGCCGTACTTCCTGGCAGAGTATCACTGGTAGGACCCTTTAGAATGAAATAATAAGTTGGTTTGAAGATGGAGGGGTGGTTTTAGTACAACAGTACTTGGCAATGTACCTCAATTAGACCGACTTCCAAGTAGCTGCCTCTTCCAAGGGCGACTTTCTTCCTCGCAAGACATCATTCAGTAAGCAAGAAACCACTGCCTAACACTACGATGACTAACGAACTCGGCTATAAGTAGTCAGGTCTTCTGCTCTCGTCTACGGATAAAACCATCTTCATTTTGTATCAAAAGAATACCTCTGCTTAATTGCAACGGACAAGTTAACCTTTTATTGTTCAGTATTCAAATGACCGATTAGTAAGAGATCTTCAGGTGTCCAACCACCGACTTGGTAAGCCATCGAAAAACCCACCAGCCTTAGTAAATCAAAAATGCTCAAAAAAATGATACCTTCTCTACCCTCCCTGCAACTCGACTTTTGCTCCATACACAGCAACCCTCAACTTTGATAGACAATAGTGTTTGCACAAGTGTGTCACAGGATTCCCTCCAACTTGCTGAGTAATCGCCATATTCGAAATCCAAAACAAACCATCTACTCTCCATTCTGCCACAAACACAACCATACCCTCATTTGCTCCTCACCATCCCTCCTTCACCTTCTTCTCCCCATCATCGCCTGCATTGACACTTCCCAAACCGTCTGCATCTCTCATGCATCTTCCCTCACACCACACCATTCTCTACATATCGCCCACTTGAGCCCTCTCAATAAGATCCCAACTGCTCAAACCCAGACACTATAAAAATGGCTCGTCTACCGTCGTCCATTCTGGACTACATTGCTGCCCAACAGAACAGACACAAACTGCGCAACATGACCCACATTCTCACACTACCGATCCGCGACTCGTATGCCACCGAAACCAGCGAGCTGCAAAACGCAACAGAGGAGGACATTGTCGAGCACCTGGAGAAGTCACGTGACCAGGTCCGCTCGCTGGAGACGCAGAAACACCTGAATTTTCTCAACATGTTCCTGAATGCCGACACTCCTCTTTCCGACAAGTTCACCGGCTTGGATGCGTCTCGAGCATGGCTTCTCTACTGGTCTGCCAACGCCATCAGAGTGCTTGGAGGCGAGCTGAGCGACGAGCAGAAACGCGGGATTCCGCTGACTCTCGAATCGTTCAAGGAAGACGGGGTTTTTGGAGGAGGATCAGGTCAAAACGCACACGCAGCTTCGACGTACGCAGCGTTTCTTGCCCTGGCCGATTCGGACGACGAGGACGCCTGGGGACGCCTCATTGACCCCCAGGAGGTGCTCAAACACAATCTCAAGCTCAAGTCGCCGGATGGAGGCTTTGCTTCCAATGTGGGTGGAGAGACAGACGTGCGAGGAACCTACTGCAGACTAGTGGTGGCTTCTCTGACCAACACGCTGACCGAGGAGCTCACCAACGGCGTCATTGAGTACATTGCGTCGTGCCAATCGTATGAGGGCGGATTTGGAGGAAGTCCCGGCAACGAGGCCCATGCTGGCTACACCTACTGTGCTCTGGCTGCTCTGGCCATTCTCGTGCCCATCAGAGACATGGACCAGCACGTGAACGTGGAGTCGTGTCTTGCGTGGCTGTCTGCGCGCCAGTACCAGCCCGAAGGAGGGTTTTCGGGCCGAACCAACAAACTGGTGGATGCCTGCTACGCCTACTGGGTGGGAGCTTCTCTGGTTCTCATCAACGGGGCTGTGCATGCCGGACCGTCGCTCTGGGACCGCAAGCAGCTCGCCCAGTACGTGCTCAACTGCTGCCAGCAGTCTGGAGGAGGTCTTCGCGACAAACCGGGATGTAAGGCTGACGCCTATCATACCAACTACGCTGCCTGTGGAATCGCAATGTCGCAGTACATGTACTTCCCCGAGGGCGAAAACGGGCTGTATTGGCAGGCCACCAGCTGCGATGGAGCCGATACCAGCATTTGTCCTGTGAATCCTGTGTATGGCGTGCCTCTGGGTGTCGCTGAGCGCATGAGACTGTACTTTACGTTGAAGGAGGAGAATCTCAAGTAGTGCATTATACCAGAAATTAGCATCAATGTCGAAAGAAAGGAATAGTTCATGTCAGACCGAAGGGTGACCTGATGTGTTAATCTCTGCGTGTATAGTTACAGTAGAAGAGAGTAATGGCAATGAAAAACAGGTGTTCAGCTCATCGGGTTATGACAGGGGAGCGTCTCTCCATGCTACAATTATCGATTACAACAGTGTCCAGACGAGTGAACAGTCTTTTAATAAATGTGCGATATTTGTTGAAACCCCTATGTATGATGATTAGTTTAATGTAACGACAACCCACTTCAAAGGACACACCGTTCCGATAGTAGTGCCACCAGGAGGGTGGTATTTGTCCATCTATCAGAAAGGGATTCCACCAGTAGTTGCGGCTCTACTTACCGGTTCTATTTTCATTAGGTTATGAGCCCTGCTTGTACCCGTAGCTGATTGTAATAGTTTGCTACTTGTACACTTCACGGTCAATATGCCAGACCGACTATGTTAATTATACCACTGCCTCCAAGTCAACATTGAGGTTGTTCAGTCGGCTACTGTAGTAGAAGGCATAACCAAAGGTACAGTAACTGGTGAAATTGAAATATGGCAGTGTGTAGTCCACATCATTTGAATCAGAAGAGACATCTTGAACTGGATGATATACAGTAGTTGAAGTCACAAGTTGCTTTGACCATGGAGTCCAGTAACTGTCAAGCACGTTGAAGCTCTTAGTCGATTCTAGACAGACCGTGAACGGTATACTTACTGCAGTCACTTGTTCTTAAGAGCCGGGGAGGGGGGAGGTCGAGATCGCAGTTGAAACAATGGTAGAACTCGCCACCCCCGTAAAAGCCCTCATCAGGCCACACCGTCGGTTCAAATTCACAAAGCCCTCTACTGTACTGTACTGAGAGGTTTGACTCCACCCTGGTACTGGGAGAACTGCTTCTACTGAGAGAACAGCCTCACCCGAGAGAACTGCGTCTTCAGAGACGTCATCAATAGTGTCATCTACTTACAGTGTAGCTGCCACCTGCCATACTAAGACAACCACCACACGTCTGCCCTTTTTCTCATTATAGAGCGATCAAAATTCGTCTGACATGTACGAGTACATACGCCACACACATCTACTAATTATGATAGAGATAACTCTGGAGGTTTCTGACAGAAATTACAACAGGCTAGTTTTTGACGTCTAGTATAACCACCCTGGCAGATTTTTCCCTCCCGTCCGCCGCGACCTTGGAAGACCTACCAACACGACTGGTCGATCTGAATTGGAAAAAAAAACCATGGCCATCAGATAGCCAGCCCGTCTCTATCCCATTGTGACTTCTTTCGTAAAAAAGTATGCAATTTTGCGCTCTGTTGCACTACTAAAGATTGCTGGCGGACGAAATGGAAAATTCCGCCAGGGGGTGGTTGACCTAGTATAACCACAGCAAATCACATAATCTTCGCTGTGCTCAGATTCCAGTGATTAGCTTACAGTACATAAACACTTACTCAATACATAAACTCATAACTAATAGATAAACAATGTTCGCTTTCGCCAACATCTAGGCTCGGGGCGCCACCTGAGGGCACAGCATCTGCATGAACAGACGGGCCTCCTCGGGCCCCAGTTCTCGCATGAACCGGCTGAAGGTCTCCTGAGTCGAGCTGGTATCTTCGGTGGGCGCCTTCATTCGCGTGGCGCAGTAGAAGGCCACCGTCTCGCTGGACTTGCGCACCCGTTTCCAGCACGTCATGGTCTGCTGGTCGTTCATTTCGGCGGCGAAAATGGACCGGGACGCCAGGGACACCAGCCCGGAGATTTTCTGCTGCTCCGCCAGCAGCAGCACGTCAATTGCCGTGTCCAGATCGAGCTGGTTTCGGCCGCCGTAAAAGTACGACACCATGGCCTGGACGCAGGCTCCGGAGGCGTCCAGCTTGACGGTCTTCTTGTCGGCGGACTTGGCGAGCTCCTTGCCGAAGAAGGGCCATCGCGACGCCAGGATCCACGCGTGCACGGGGATCTTGACGCCGTCGGAGCACTCAATGTTGGCGTCCACGTTGCCCATGGCAGCGAGGTTGGGGGGCTGCGTGGGGGTGTTGAAGCCGAGGTAGGTCTTGAGCTCGGACTGGGGCCGTCGCAGCTGCTCGGTGATGCTGTTCCAGCCGTTGCTGGACTTGAGCACCAGCAGATTGTGGTTGCCCTCAAACTGCACCAGCAGGGTGGACGAGTCGACGGGGAAGAACCGCTTCACCTCAAAGCCGGCCCGGAAAATGAGATCCGTCTCGCTGTCAAAGATGGTGGTCTCGGCCAGAGATCGGACCAGCAGCAGACAGAAAGTGCCCCGCTCACAGTTGGTCAGATGGAAGGTGCCGACACCGTCAATGTAGCACGAGCTGATGGACCACATGTACTCCAGCATGTCTCGTCGAGGCACGTTGTGGAACTGGTCGAGCAGAGGAGGCTCGGCAGCCATTCGGGGGTCTTTTCGCAGAGTAGTGTTCATTGTGGTGTTAGTGTGAGTTTCTTGTGTTGTGTTGTTAGTAGTGAATGGGAGAGACGTCAAGAGATGCACTTTATATAATATATATCTGTATCCGAACCTACCCCTTACATGGCATCTGTATTAAGACGTCTAAAAGAAAGTGTGCGTATTTTGCCTTTACCATTTTAGGGCATGTTATAGACTGTTCGATAAGGATGCAAAGCGAAGATATTCCGCTCTTTCCGCAGAAAAGGTGGTACCAAAATGATCCTCTGATTTCGGGGACTCTGAAAAATTGATTTTCAACTCTCTAAGACCATCACTTGTGCCTCCAGACACGTTTTTCAGCCAAATGAAACGTTTAAAGTTCCAACACGCGTCCGTTCGAAACCGACGCGCAGACTGCATATATAACGCCCAGACGCGTCAGTTCGAGTCTGGAGTGAGAAAACATGAGGGAGGTCTGGTGGTCACGTGATGCCATCGATTCAGCCATTGTAGAGGGTGTTTTTTCTCGTGGAAACAAACACCGCAGCGTAAAATACGGCACGGCGGAGAGAACATTCTCTGGAATGGAGCGAGAAGTCTGTTGATGTTGACTGCGTGAAGCTAAGAGATCTGAAACAGGTGAAGGTGGATAGGATCAAACGAGATGGGGAGGTTATCGAACAGAAGCTGTGTTCATAGGATACTGATCGAATCAGCGAGGAATTTCCAATCGAATGATGTGATTTTCCATCTCATTCACCCTATCAATCTCGTTTGCTGGTCTTCTGAAACTTCGTCGCCCCCTGAGCCTTATCTTAGTGTGAAGGTGAATGATGAGTAAGAAACGAGTGTCTCACTAGTTGTCAACAAGTGAACGTGGCTTGAGAAAAATGGGGCTACTGTACCAATTCTCTACAAGTGTCCCAGGCCCGCTCCTGATTGTTAGTTACGTTAGCCACGATGCATGCCATGAGATAAGAGGCGGTAGTCTACAAGTATGTCAGGGAAAATACAAATACAGAGACAGTCCAAGCACGAGTAAATTGTACTTGTACTTGTATGAGATTTTTCCACTCCGTCGGTCTCCATTTGCCAATTTGGTGCCAGCGCCGACCACTCCATTCTTTCGTTATGTTCATCAAAACGGATGCATATGTTCAGGGGTCCAAGAGATGTGTTGGAATCTTCGGTCAACAACGTTTGCGCTTATGGAAGGAAACCAAGCTCAATTCGACGTCTATTTACCGCCCGATCAATGATGCCTGCTCATTCCTTAATCACGAGACACTGTTAAACGCCTCAATTGACTAAGCATTCTTCACACGGCAAGCCTAAGCCGGAACCACTATGCAAGTTTATAAAGCAGGAGCGAACGAAAAAGACCACAGGTATGCTTGACAGAGAGAAATACACGGCAATCGCTTGTATTTCAATTCCTCGTATTACAAGTACCCACCCTTTCTCTTTCTTATACCTCAACCGGCTCGCTGAGAGATGAGAGACTTAAAGTTGCCTCTGAAGAACTGAACGTTAGCAAGCCATGTTGTATGATCATATTGAAAAGGCTGCTGGTAACTAATACTGGTTTGTGTGAGTATTTTGAGCTCGAGATAGCTATCTAACAAGATTTCAAGGCCTGACTACTTCTGATTCTGCTTCAGTTGGGTCCATTGGCTCATTGAAGTCTCGCGTCTCTCGTACACCATTGTCCCAACTACTTCGTCCTTTACTGTTGAGAAATAGAGTCTGAGCAGAACGCTCTAACTGCCGCCATATACACCCGATTCGACCAGATAAAACTGCAATCAACTCGGAATTTCATGTTTCATAACAATTACCTTCACACAATGTCCCTCAGCTTTTCCCCACCTCACCCCCCTCGCCCCTTGCATCTTCCCCACGACCCAACTCTATTTGCCACTGTGCATATCACCACATCACATTCTACGCTATCAAACTCTCACTCCACCACCCATCATGTCTTCGATAGAATCTCTTCCCGCAGACCAAAGGGAGAAGGTCGAGTCGTTCGTGTCCATCACCGACTGGAAGGGCGATCCTGCGCTGGCAGTGGTGCTTCTGCAGTCGTCGCAATGGAATCTCGAACTGGCGCTGTCTCGGCACTTCGATGGAGCAACCGGCGATTTGAACACACAAGGCCCCGCGCCGAGCCAAGAGTCGTCGTCTCGCCAGGGTTTCTCGCCCGGCGACTTTGTGGCCGACGACGACGACATTCCGGGAATCGCAAACGCAGCTAACCCGGCCACAAACGCAGAGCCCCACGAGGTGATTGACACAAACCGCACCCCCAGCGGCCCGTCGTACTTCCAGACCCGCCTCAAAAGCCTGCTGCTGCTGCCCTTCACCGCAGCCTACAAGGCCGTGTCGTCCATCTTCTACGTGCTCTCCACGGTGCTGCCGTTTCTGCCACGTATCACCGGAATCTACCCGAGTAACCGGGGAGCGGCGCACTCGGAACGCAAATCGATAAACCCCAGAGACACAGCCGCACGGTTCATCCGCCACTTTGAGGACACGTACGGCAACGAGCACGGCCTGGAAATGTTCGAGGGAGGATACTCGCAGGCCCTGGACACCGCCAAGCGAGACCTGCGGTTCCTGGTGGTGCTGCTCATGTCCCCCGCACACGACGACACCCCGGCCTTCTACCGGGACATTCTGTGCTCGGCCCAGGTGGTGGCGTTCCTCAAGGAAAACCACGTCATCGTGTGGGGCGGAGACGTGCGGGAGAGCGAGGCGTTCCAGGTGGCGTCGCAGCTCAAGTGCACGTCGTTCCCCTTCTCCGCGCTCGTGGCGCCCTCGCCGCTGTCGGGCTCCACCATCCGCGAGATGATTGTGCTCCACAAGATCCAGCATCTTGTCACCGCGCCCCGGTGGATCCATGCTCTGGAGCAGGGCATCAACGGCCACCGAGGCAAGCTGGCGTCCCTGGCCATGGACCAGCAAGAACGGGATCTCACCCGACGGCTGCGCCAGGAGCAGGAGGAGGCCTACGAACGGTCTCTGGCCCAGGACCGAGCTCGAGACCAGCAGAGAGCCCGGGAACGGGAGGCTGTGGCCGAAGCCGAACGTGCGGCAGCCGAGGCCGACCGCCAGAAGGAGCTGCAGGCCCAAAAACGCCAGCAGTGGATCAAGTGGAGAGCCGGCAAGATCAAGGAGAAGAAAGAAGACGACGCCTCCACCCCCACCGCCAGAGTGGGTATTCGAGTGCCCTCCGGCACCCGGCTCAATTGCAAGTTTCCCGCATACTCCACTCTGGAGGATCTCTACGCCTACGTGGAGTGTCATACGCTGTTGAACGGCGACGACGACTTTTCGGACGTGGAGAAACCCGAGGATTACGACCACGAGTACTCCTTCGAGCTGGTGTCGCCCATGCCCCGAAAGGTGATCAAGCCTGTGACCGATGTGACTGTCCAGGAAGAGCCTGCCATTTGGCCCAATGGTGCGCTGAATGTGGAGGTGATCGACGAGGAGGAGGACTAAGAGTAACTTCAGGCGCTTTTGAAGAGGGCTGACAGTAGAGTACATGAGATGTACTACAGTACAAGGGTAGCAGGGCATCGTTTGGGTATGCTCGCGGTTGCCCGAAAGCACCTAGTGCACATTAACAGACGGGTCTACGTGTGTTTGTGCGCGTTCATTTATGTAGGTACCGTTGAGGTACTTTCAAATATTAAAGACTGTATATAATGAAAGTATACGGCAGTTGTTGTAAGGTGAGTGTAATGTACTTGTATGAGATGACGGATGAACGATCCGATTGTACGATTGTGTCCTGTTTGGGCATGGTTGCGTGTCTAGGTGTGTGGCGACATGTCTCGTAAAACGTCCATTAATCGGTTAAATGGAGTCGTGAAAGGCTTCATAGAATGATTGACGATATGAGAAGAGCCCCCAATCAGTTTCAAATGCCTGAAATCCCCCGTTTTCGAGAAAATCGAAGCGGAAATTTTGCGATATTTGACAGAATGTGGCAGTCCAAAAAACTCAAATTTTACTCCCCCGTCCCGGTGGCCGAGTGGTTAAGGCGTTGCCCTGCTAATTGATTAGCTGTGAGGCAGTGGGTTATGCCCGCGCAGGTTCGAATCCTGTCCGTGACGACACTTCTTTTTTTCGGGACCCAATCGATTTTAAGCTTCCTTCCGTCGGGGTTACCCTGCCGCACCGTCCCAATAATTTGCCTTTACCAATGAAAGTTGACAATATTACACACTTGTAAGGAACACAACCCCACACAGAACCACACAATGCTTCGAAACGTTTCTCGACTCGCTCTGCGATCCAACTTTGCCCGACAGGCCACCATGGGCCAGCGATTCTACTCCGTCGCTCGACCCGATGCCGAGAAGCGAATTGCCGCTGTTCTCGAGTCTTTTGACAAGGTGAGTTTTTGCCAGCACTGGAGCTGAGTGAAGATGATTCACAGCAAACGACATGGATAGTGCCGTGACACAGACACGCATGCAAGCTTGAGATTGAGCGCAATGCTGGTTGACACGATTACTGGCGGTGTGTTTCTGGCGGTGGCTTTGTTTGTGGATGTGATTGAGGCGGTATCATTGCTGACATGACCTATGTGAGCATGACTGTCCGATCTACCACAAAGAGAGCCCCGGAGACACATTGTCGATGTCATTATCGATTGAGATTGATCTCGATCTGTGTACGATCTATGTATCACCATTCACCAGCTTGATGACGTTCAATAACGCCCGTTTGCCACTCACGATGGATAAGGCGTCTCCACCTTTACACCCCCTAACACAGATCTCCAACCCCGCTGCCATCACCCCCACCGCCTCTTTCGCCAAGGACCTCAACCTCGACAGCTTAGACACCGTCGAGGTCGTCGTTGCCATCGAGGAGGAGTTCGGCATCGAGATCCCCGACAAGGAGGCCGACGAGATCAAGTCCGTCAACCAGGCCGTCGAGTACATTCTCGCCCAGCCCGATGCTAAATAAGCAAGCTGTATATAATAGATTGAACGCTAAGGCTAGAGTTGTAGAGGAAGTGGTAGTGGAGCGAGTTATTTTCGTGGTGCATTTCAGGTATACAGGATACGAGCTCGCTCTGAACACAGTAGCGATCCAGCTCTTGAGCTATGGTTTTGAAGACGGATTCGTTGTTGGTATTGACATTCGAAGAAGAGAAGAAGTGGGTCTCTTTGAGTTGTTTCTGAAAGAAGAGGCTATTGAGAGATGGGAGATCCCGACTGCATTAAACGACTGCTGTCTTTTGGAGTGATTTGTTCAGCTGTTGCTAAATCTGGAACTCAGCTCGCAGTCGAACTCGTCTCATTTGTCAGCTCAAGTATGATATCGACTCATGGGTCAGCTCGACTCGTGTGTCAGCTCGACTCATCTTTTCAGCTCCCCGAACATCTCGGCTCATTAATCTTTCAGCTGCCCAGCTCGCTAAAGGAGCTGGAAGTGTCAGCTCCTCTACGCTATGCCATGCCAGTATCGGAAACGTCATCATGCTTGCCCTACATGCCATTGAAGCGCCAAGAGCATGTCTAGAGTGCTTCTGACATCTACGGCGACCAAACAGGGCCTTTTCGGCATTCGGAATCGGGTTTCTGACTTAGGTCCTCGCAGAGAGCCACAGCGAAAACACTCAAGAAGGCAGCTGGAGAGGTCCGAGATACGAGTACGGCTGAGACGAGAAACGAGTGGAATACGGGCTCAGGGGTGCATGATTACGGGTAAAAGCAATTCTGAGACTCCGTAATCGTTCCCAGAGAGCTCGATTGGTCTTTAAACGAGGAGGACGGACAATGTCCACCGCCCACGTCACGCCATTGTCCTGCTGTCGAGTTAGCCGCTTCAGACAGCTGATAACCAATCTCGTCCAGTCTCTAGGGCAAGACCGGAGTTATAATGCAGGTTGGAATCACGTCCGGATACATAACGCAGGATGGTATCACGTCCGGATATATAACGAACAGGGGCAGCTTGGCAGAGAAGGCTGAGTTTCCGTGGAGGCGTCTGTCATCGAGACGCCGTATCGTATCTTCCCGTGTCGGGGGCTGGAAGTGGTTCACAATATGAAGAAGTGAACAGTGCTGGAGTTGTACCAGTTTCAAGTCTCTGCTTCTCTGGACTACATATTTCAACATTACAGAACAAGCAAGACGTAGTCCCTAGCGGGTTATGTCTACTAAATCAACAACAACTAGTTGACCCGAACTCTTCCCTAGGTAATGTCTCAGATTGAGTCCAGGAATGTCTCATATTCAGCTCTCCTTGATCGGATTAGGAAAGCAGACGTTGGGTTGAAACAGCAGAGTGGCACGAAGCGAAGGTGAACAAACAACCGAGGACGCTTTGAGGCAATGACTCAAGTCGGTTGTACGGGCAGTGCAGCTCCGAAGCATGTCTGGTGTGTTGCAGGAGGGAACAAGCAGATCACCTGCCCACCTCGTCGGATGCCGACACAGAGAGCTACAGTAGCTGATGAACATTTGAGAGTGGACCCTGATCTACATGTTTGAAGAGGCTTTCATGTGTACTACAAGTAAGATGCTTTTGAGGACTCTCGTTGCTCTCAAACGGGCTTATATCTCGTAAATCTCTTACCATTAGCTCGTATTCCCCTCCACATCACCAGTGGCGGTGGCTGCTTTTGCATGACAGCCTTGCACTCCTGGTGCTTGTGTGGGCTTGGACTTGCAGACTTTGTTGGCAGGAGACTCGCGAGCTCGGAAACCCAGAAATTGCGAATCTCCGGAGGTGATGTCATCGGTTGTCGACTCTCTTGTCAACGCACCGCATGACTATGTGGCCGAGTGTCACTTCTCGAGCCGGCATTAGGCCCCTTTGCCGAGATCAGACAGTTACGGGGAAGTGTACGGTGCAAAGATACAGATATACGAGCTCTCTTTCAGGTGAGAGTGTCATTCCTACTCAAAAGCAGCTCTCTCTTTAGCTGTCCCTCCCTCAAGTCTTGGCTCGTCGTTTTCACACCGCCGTATCCACCCTGCTCACGTATCCTGGATACGGGCACGTATAAATGACAGGATACCACGGACCCTGCTGTACCTTACATGACGTTGCGATGGAGCAGCCCAGGCTCGTAGCGTGCCGTCGCCTATACTTTCCCTGCCTGTCGAAAACGGTGTGTGGAGAACAAGGACACGAGGAGGGCTAGCTGACAAACAAGTGCAGTTAGCGGAAACCAAGAACAATGCTACGCACGCTTGAGAGGGTCTCTTGGAGTACAATGGCCTTGGGTGCTAAAATTACAGTACACCCCTGAGACACCCAAGGTGTTCAAACAAATGCTTCGGCGACTGGGGAACCGCTAAGGTCTCTTGGTCCACCTTCACCTCTCCTCATTGGCTACTCTTATCAGACACACGTCAGACTGTAGGCCATTTGACAAAAAGTGAGCCAGACAAAGACGGGCCCATCTCATCGTCACCCAACCCATCTTCTTTGTGTCCAATACGAGATGCGAGCGTGCACAGCAAAAATATAGGCGAGAGAGACAAGCACGTTGGAAGAACCGTACAAAGTCAAAAAACATCAATAAAGAAACAGAAAGAACCTGGAAGATGGAGTCTCCTGCCTGTCCTTCTCCTGAACTCTTCTTGCAACGTTTCCTTCATTCAGTCAATCAGAAACCCAAAATTCTAAACCTCATCTTGGAGTCTTGAACACATCTGTTGAGACATTAAACCTAGCCGGTTGGGGGTCTGAGATATGTGGATCGAAAGCCTGAAACCAGACAAATGTAACCACCTAGTCTGCTGGCCGATGGGCCCAAATCTCGAGGCTTTGCACCATGCTCTCGGTTAGAGACGGATACGTCAACGTCACGTCAACAGTACATGGATTCCAGACATTTAGCCGCCGCGGAGCGATTCCAGAACAATGCCCTTCTGGAACTAGGGAAATGACGAGCCTCTCTCTCAGTCTTTTTCGCAGTTTCCTCAAATGCCGACATCAGCCTCACAGCCCCGAAAAGGCAAAATCTAAGAAGATCATCACGAGCTCGCTCCCCGTATACAGCTGTGGAGACAGCCAGAGTGCGTTCCCCACGTATAGAGCGACGTGTACGGGCGTAAGAGAGGTGTCTTGGGTGTCTTGGATCTGTGTAGATGTATAACGGCCGAGGATGAAAGGTGTAGTCTTTTTAGAGGCAACGTTAGGGTGTCGAGGCTAGCTCAACACGGCTGATTCGACCACAGAAACAAGACTTTTAAAAGCAACAAGGACCGCGGCGTTAACTTGTTGTTCTCAAGCTCCGCGCATCTCAACAAGAAGTTCCACGACTTCTGGAAGGAATTGTAGGTTTCGCGAGTTTGAGTTTTGCTTGATTAAAAACCGTGCGTTTGGGACGCAATGCATACTTCCCGTTTGGGATCCGTGCATGGAACAAAGAACCTGTCAAACTGTTTACCTCACCAAACATACGTCACAAGTGGTTTTAGGCGAGTGGGGAACCCGCCACACGTTTGTTTGGTTAAAGATGCTCCCCAGAGCTCTTTACGGTTTGTGTAGGCGATTCGTTGGCGTTGCAACGCTCCAAACGCGTGATGCGCACCATCGGTAGACGGAGCTTCTTCTCGCGAGTCTAACGGTTTCCTTTATTCTCCGATCCGAGCACTATGAGGCGGTTTTTAAGAAGCTCAAAGAAGCTGCTCCTCAAGAAGAAGACAAAAAGGTGCAAGACTTGTGCCAGAAAGTCGCTATCGAAAAAAAAACGCTGGCAATGACCTGCCTTTCATTTCGTTTGACAGCCCGGACAAAGAGGTGCATAATCTGGATGGTACAGTTTTATATATAGCGCTTAGTGTGGAGGGGGGCGGGTTTGGTTTTGGAGAGATATGATTAGTGAGCCTTCTAGCGCGGAAAAAACCGAAGTTGACAGCAGCGCGCACACACACCTTCCAAACCTCGAATCTCTGGCCCTAATTTCTCCGTCCAAATCGTCCCGACAACCACCTTTTTCCACTCCCCTCTTGTCCCCCAGCCTCCCCTCCCATCACCTCTCTTTCCATCTTCCCTCCTTTCTCACATGCCCAAGGAACCGCCCCAGAGCTGCGCCCAGAAACATATAGCCTGTTCGTCGTGTCGTCAACGCAAGCTGAAATGCGACGGCAACAGTCCCTGTGAACACTGCACCCGCTTACAGCGCGACTGCGTCTACTCCACCGTGGTGCTCAAAAGCGGCCCTCGCAAGGGCTTCCTCAAGCAGATTGAGAGCCGTCTGGACGTGCTCGAGGCCAAGACCGTCGACATGGCCTCGTTCGACCCGTCCCAGCTGTCGCACGAGCAAGTTCTGGCGCTGGTCAAACGCCTGCAGGAAATCTCCCCCATCCAGCAGCCCGTTTACGCCAGCCAAACACCGCCACCTGTGACGCCCGAGGAGCACTTTAGCGACCTGGTCTTCGAGCAAATGTTCGAGACCAAGCCGCAGAACATTGATCCCACGTTTGTGTTTGTGTCGCCAGCCACATATCGCCAGCTACTCAAGCCCGGCAACACACAGTACCATCTCAAATACGCCCTCGCTCTGCTTGCTACTGTGACGCCCCAGCTCGCCCACCTGGAGACAGACACATACTCGCGGGCTCTGTCACACCTTGCGCAAGTCGAATCGCAGCCACACACTCCTCCAGACATTCCGTATCTGCAGGCACTCGTCGCCGTGTGGCTTTACGAACACCACAAGAGCAAGTACCGCGAGTCGTGGACCACGGCCGGAAAAGCGACCCGCACAGCCGTGGCCATGCGTCTGCATCTTCTCGACAGCGATCCCAGCTCGCTCAGCGACTTGTCCGAGCAGCGCAGAGTCTTCTGGGCCGTCTTCTCCATCGACAGATACCAGATCATAGCCACGTCGTGGCCCAAGGTGTTTGCGATAGAGCAGGTGACGACCAAGTTCCCCGTGTCCACAGACTCGTTTCTCAAGGAGTACAGCGAGCCAGCGTTCGACTTTGCCACCTGCATCGAGGACCACGAAATGTTTGGCATGCACCACTTCATCGACGACGTCTACTGCTTCACGCTCATCTGGGTCATTGTGTGTGGCCGCATTTTTGACATGCCCGACAAGCTGATAATGTTGAAAATCAGCACCCGTGCCTCCAAGCTCTACGGAGCCAACAACCCTCCGTCCAACTCGCATTTCGAAATTTGGTGGGCGTGTTACCAGTCGTTCAAGCACTGTTTTGCGGTTGCTGAAGCGAAGCTGGCCGAGCTCGACCACCAGACCCCAAACGTGACCTACTGTCGCCTGCTAGTCAAGGCTGTCGATACATGTCTGGTTCGTCGGGCGGTCAAAACGTGTCTGGCCAACAACAGACCGGTGCAGGAGCTGCAACAAGACAAGTACAAGCTGGCGTGCCAGTCGTACCAGCTGCTGCGGCAGGTCAACACGCCCAGCTACTCGTCGCGCATCACCTCGTTCATTCTGTTCAACATTGTGCAGGTGCTGCTGACACATCTAAGACGGCAGCCGACGCTCGATCCGCAGGTCCTCGACGCTATCAACTGGTGTCTGCAGTTCCGCAAGGACGAGAACTCCATGTTTTCGTTTGACTTTGACGTGACGCAGATCTGCGACGACTTCAACCAGGAGATGATGAACCGCGGCCTCCCGCCGCCACTACTGCTTACTAACCACTCTGTTCCGGCGTCGCCCGTGTCGAATCTCAGTCTCAGCCCCCAGCAGGAGTTCTACACCTACGACGTCAAGACAGACATGCCCTTCCCGCTTCTGGAGGTGGCCAACATTGTGCCGCCTCTTCCGTTCACAGAGCAGGAGGTCTTCCCTCTGAATCCAGGCTCTCAGGACCGCTTTTATTTGTAGCCTGCCTGGGCCTCCAGATTGAGTATTTACGTATTTACAATCAACGTACCATTAATTGCTCTAAAATGTAGCCGTCAGCAACGTATCCGATCACTTTCTCCAGAAAATGTAGCCAACTGAGTCCTCCAAAATGGGTTCAATAAGTTCATGAACTGGTAATGAAGTTGCCAGGTGTCTGGTGGACTCTATGGCGACAACTTCTTGTGATGGCAAGTGAAACTCCGATTCGTAAAACTCTTCTGCTTCTAACGATAATTTCTCGATTTCTATACTACAAGTACCGGTAGTTCCTGTGCTCCAAATCACCTCCGTGACTGTTCAGAAAATGTAACGCTGGAAAGTAGCACGAGTCTAGCCGGTCTATCGAATATTATCGGGTCTCGGCGCCATGCTAGTCCTAGTCCAACGCGCTTAACGCGGGTGTTCTAATTGTAGCTAATGGGGATGATTGCAGTTGTCGAATTCAGACGAGATTGTGAACTTGTAAAAACAAGAATAGTTACTGATGCTCATTCTGAACATTTGATGACGGGAGGTGCTGTCCACCAAACGTCAAACGTCATTCCTGTTTTTGCCAGCGCGTCCAGTGCCAAGTATAAGGCACGCTTGACCACGTCGTGCATGCCCCCATCCCAGCCCACAAGCGTTATCAGTGAGGCTTTCCTTGTTCTCGCTAGCTCCGCGGCTACACTTGGGTTTGTGGACGACTCTTCACGCCAAGAAACGGCCGCTCGACAGGACGTGTGACAGCCAATCAGTCCACTTCTGAGCTGGATTCCACCTCGCTGTCAGTGACTGTCAGTGACATATTGATTCAAATCTCCATCGGACTTGCCCGCTGGATTGAGTGCAGGACGGTATTGTATGTACAGTACACTGCTAACAAACATGCTGGTTGCCGTGAGAAACTTGCACAAGAATTCCGGTATAATGAAGTTCAGAGAGCCTGACATAATTCCACTGTACAGTATCTCCAAGAATACGGTATCACACTAAGTAGATCAAAACAGCGTCAAATTCTGATCCAAGAGACTTGTCTCAAACATCGCCTTGTCAATTTAGTTCCAGAGAGTCGTGGGTCTGAAGGTCATGATCAATCTGAGCTCGATCAGAAATTATCTCGTGTTCCAGAATTGTGCTGGTATCAAAGAGGTTTCGTAAAATGGCAAGAATCTGACCATATGATGTCCAAAATGTCCAAACACGTCCGATCCAACCGAATAACACATTCTCGGAACCACAATCTCTGCTCCCGAAAATCTGACGGGATTGGCGCGCCAGGAAAAAAATGACACAGTCTAGACTGGACCCTGAACACGTCAAAAAATACTGCGCCCCCATGGATGACGTGTACCGGATAATGAACTCAACTCACGTGACCGCGACTCAGGTCACGTGCCCAAAACCCAACCCGGTTCTGGCTCCAGCGGTTGCTTCCCCTGCTTCTTCGCTGCATGTCTCACGTTTGCGCGGGTCTTCGGACCGTCGGAAGAGAATGATCCGGGCGGCTATGGGAGGGAAGTCACGGGGGCGAGGGACGTTGTGGTCATGTGACTCAAAACTGGGGTTGTGGAATGTACATCGTCTGGTCACGTGAATGGGCTGTAAGCTGATGTTAGACTGGCAACCCTGTCAGCCGCTGTAGGCCTGAGCTGGGCTCAAAAATACAGCCGATTGACGGGTCACGTGATGCTGTACTGATGGGCCTCAGATTAATACAAGCATCTGTTTACCTTCCCCATAGACCAGAATATGAGTGAGTAGTAGAGTCGAGTCTTGAACAGTCTTCAGAACCAGGTCGAGAAGGCGATTTCAGACGAGTTGTGCTATCAAAGGAAAGGCTCTGTTTGAAGAATAGCAGCATTAGAATACACCAGACCAGAATTTCCCCTGCCACTCCATTGACTGTACCGGTACTTGGTTGGTCACTTTGCCGAGGCACAGGCTAACGTATAGCTTAACCCCACGCGAGCAGTTGGAGGTGGGTGGCTTACAGAGGGTTGTGAAGGGGTTGAGCGTAGAAATTTGATTTCACGTGATCTGCGTCGATCGCACATTTGCAAAATTAGTCACTTTTTCAGGATTGCTCACTTTTGGCCGGATTTATCACTTCTCAAATTACTCACCCAATCACTCATACAGTTGGGTCTGCATCTGGAGAAGTTTGTTTTGAAAAATCCGGGGGAGAAATTTCAGCTGCAGGTGAGAACCAAGGGGGGGGTATTGTGGTTTTGAAGGGGTGACAAATTCGGCAATTGAGAGAGGTTTCGAGCTCAACAATGAAGTCGGTGTTATTGCTTTGGTCCCAGAAATGCCCTCAGAATGTGGAAATAATCGCCGACTACCGGTATAAACCTCCCCTGTATCCCCTAGCCCTGGCTTCCGAGTTAGCCGCAAAGTTAGGATTGATAATGAGTCAGTGGTTGGAGGGTGATCATGAAGAGGTTGGGTTCATTTAAATCTGTTCGTGTAACCACTGTCATCAATTGAGCTGCTTTATGACTCACATTTAGTCGTCATCAGTGTCTTACAGTACAATCACTCATATCGCATTCCTTCCCTCTCATTGACTCACTTCCCTGTGCATGAAGCCAAACGACCTTTAGCTCGTCAACACTTGGCGACCAAGATACGTAAAGACGTTTGCGCAGAAAAAAAAAAGACGACCGAAATGATCCGACCCTTCTCGACTCTCTCCAAAATGACCCCCCGACATCTCATCTCCATCGGCGACCTGTCTTCCAAGGAGCTGTCCAAGCTCGTGGAGCGGGGACTGGTGCTCAAGAACTGGATCAAGCAGGAGAACAAGAAGGAGACCGATAACATGTCCGATCTGCTCAAGGGCAAGACGGTGCCTCTGATTTTCTCGAAACGGTCGACCCGAACCCGAGTCTCCACCGAGGGAGCCGTGGCGTTTCTGGGAGGCCAGCCCATGTTTCTGGGCAAGGACGACATCCAGCTGGGTGTCAACGAGTCCACTTACGATACTGCTCGAGTTGTCTCGTCGATGACCTCGTGCATCGTGGCCCGAGTGGGCGCTCACCAGGAGATTCTCGATCTCTCTGCCGCTTCTTCCGTGCCCGTCATCAACGCGCTGTGCGAGAAGTACCACCCCCTGCAGGCCATCACGGACATGATCACCATCAAGGAGACGTTTGGCGACGCGCAGAACCTCAAGCTGGCGTGGGTGGGCGACGCCAACAACGTGCTGCACGACCTGGCGATTGCCGCGCTCAAATCGGGCATTTCCGTCACCGCTGCCACCCCCAAGGAGTACCCTGTTTCCGAGGACATTGTGCAGATCTGCCAGGACGCCGCCAAGGAGTCCGGAGCCACCTTTTCCACCACCACCGACCCCAAGGAGGCCGTCAAGGACTCGGATATCGTTGTCACCGACACCTGGATCTCCATGGGCCAGGAGAGCGAAAAGCAGCTCAAGATGCAGCAGTTTGCAGGCTACCAGGTCACCGAGGAGCTCGGCAAGCTGGCCAAGCCCACCTGGAAGTTCATGCATTGTCTGCCCCGACACCCCGAGGAGGTTTCCGACGAGGTTTTCTACTCGGACCGATCTCTGGTCTTCCCCGAGGCCGAGAACCGACTCTACGCCGCCATTGCCGTTCTCGAGGCTTTCGTTGTTAACAAGGGCAAGATTGAGTAAGTGGCGAGCTTGGCGAGCCACCGCTGGTGCTACAAATGGTCCAGTTGTGTATATAGGAGCTTCACGAGTGCATAAGTCGCGCTGTGAAGCTGTAATGATTGTTTTATTGAAAATGGGGGAGGGGGGTGGTAGTATCATACATATGTTCACGTAGATGACGTGTAAGGATTCAATAGAGCATCAGAGAGCGCACATTGTCTCTTCATAAATGGAATGGAGGCTGTTGACTATCTTGGCCAGTGGTCTGTTAGTTGTGAACAAGAAGTGTCTCCACAGATCAGTCGAAGAACTTGAAAACAAGTGACCATAACAACACCAGAGTCAGCAGAGGAATCATGGGTTTCAGTGCTGCAACTGCCGTATTTTAGAGACTCCCCTCTCTTTCTTTAGGTCTATCGACCATTCATCTGTCTCTGTGCTTACTTGAGTTTCTACTGTCTGTCTCTAGATCGGGCTAGATAGACGAGGTGACTGTTACCACAAATTGACCTACTGTATTCAATGAGGATTGCTGCTTCCAGCACCATATATATTCCGCTAATGGGAGTCCATGAACGAACCAGTGTGTTGGTTTAATCGTCCTCAGTTACAATACAGCACACCGCACATTATGGTCAATACGCTGTACCGACTACACTTGAAGAGACATCTCACTGTAACAAATAATTAACAGAGATACCACAAAATCTCCAATCTACTGATTTACGAGCACCAATCATACCCAATGCATCCTCTATCTATCTAAACATAAGCGCTGAGATGTCCCTCCAGCATGACATCGACGTCAACGGCCTCCATGCCCTCTCGTTCTCCCTCCACCCACTTCTGAACCATCGGTCCGCTCTCCATGGGTCTGATAGTCTCCTCCGCCGTACCGACGGTGACATGCAAAAACTTGTCGAGCGAGCTGTGGTCGACGGTCGTCAACAGAGCCTCGTCTTCGGGTCCCTGGAGTCGATCGACTTCCAGAGCAAACACCCTTCCGTTCCAAATGGCTCGAGGCACGTGAAGTTGGAACTTGACCTTCTCAATGGAGTTGACGCCGGCGTCGAGATTGGGCTGCAGCTTGGCCACGTACTCACTCAGCAGCTGGTGGTAGTTGTTCTTCTTCTTCTCGGCCACATGCGCCAGTGTCACGTGGAACTCCTTCTGAACACGCTCGTCACGTGCCAGCTGCGCCAGAAAGGGCGACTCCAGCTTACTCAGCAGCTCGTTGACACCACTCACACTCACAGCCACGTACTGGGGCTTCATTTTCTGGGGCTTCTTCAGGTTGCTCAGAGTAGGAGCGTAGCCCAGAGCAGCCGAAAACGCCCGCTCGTACTCCTCTCGAGATGGCAGCTTGGAAACGGGCCACTTGTACGCTGCGCTCATCTGCTTGGCCACCGTCTCGAGATTCTGCCACGTGACGTTTGCTGAAACCTCGCACTCAATCACCAGATCAAACCGAGAATCGGGCTCCTTGGTCTTGCTGACTCCCTGCATCTTTCTGCACCGGTCTCGCATGATTCGGTCCACCTGAGTGACTCCCATGGTCTCGACCTTGATGGACTGGTGGTTTTCTCCGCGCTTGAGAACCCGGTCTCGAGCCAGTTTCTCTCTCTCTCGATCGTCTCCGTCCACAAACGACAAACACACAAACGTAGGGTTGCATTTGAGTTTGTCAAACTCGTCAAACAGCTGCTTTCGCTCGACTAGATTGCTGTTGTTTCGGTCAAGGATCACCACCTGGCTTCGTTTTTCCGTGTCGCCGTCCCGAATGATTCTACAACACTCCTGGACCATCTTTCGGCCCACTCCCGAGCCCTTGATGTTGTCGCTCTGAATATGATGCCATCCAAACAGACTGTTGAGAGCCAGGGAAAGCGTCGTCTTGCCGCATCCAATGGTAGCAACAGGGAGAATGACAATGTGTTGCACCTGATCCTCGAGATTCAACTTTTCGAGCTCCTCCTGAAGAGACAGCTCTTTTCCGGACTTGCCCAAATGGTGCAGAAACTCGTCTCGAAGCCCAATGATGCCGTGACCATTCAGAAACTGCTCGGTACGCTCCTTGTCAGCAGCCAGAATGGGCTCCACAAAGTCCAGATACTGATTAGTAATGTGGACGTGTTTGGTCACGTGGACCTCCGCTCGACCCTTGTTGATCAGCTTCTTGGTCACCTCGCGCCACCCTCGGTACATGAGGTACGGCTCGTCAAACTTGTACTTGAAAAAGAAGTCTGACGACGAGTCGCCGGTTTTGCCCCGAACCACGAACCCTTCAATATCCTTGGACTCGTACTGACCAGTCTCGTCACAGAGAGTCAGAAACTGCTTGAGATCGGAAATGGACGCGAAATCAAGCGTCTTGACGTGCCGCAAGCCAAACACCTCGGCAAACTCCCGCACCCGTGGACTGGGGTATGTGCTGAACGTGGGGGTGTTCAGATTAAGACCATGCAGATAAATGCCGGCCTCTTCGGCTGAGTAAGCAAGCACGTGCTCCTCAAACTCGTCATCACACAGCTCGGCTACAGCAGTGGCGTTGAGCTCAAACAGGGTAAGGGCTAGGTCTTTGAGCGTGAGACCCTTGGCCTGCAAGTGACGCTTGAGGTGCAAAAGACCGGCAAACGAATGGCTGCGTTGTCCGTCCTTGTCACGTGAAGCCTCCGACATGTTCATCTTGGTGAGATCGTCATGTGACTTGGTGAGTTCGTCACGTGACTCGGCCTCTGGGGACTCGGACTTGTCTCCCTGGGAGCCCATGGGTCCAGTGGAGTGTTTACTGCACACCAGCAGAGTTCCGTCTTCGAGACCGGAGAAGAACAAAATGCAGCCGTTTTCCTTCTGTGTCACCTCAAAGGGTCCCCGCACGTTGCTCTCGATCCACTCCCACTTTGTGGTGGCCACCTCTCCAATGTTGAAGAACTTGTCGTATCCTCTCACGACAATTTTGTTGTTGCGGGTGAACAGGCCACGTGCCTGCGAGGCGAGTGTAATCTTGGGCTTGCCATAGTCGTACTCGTTGAATTTCCAGCCCGTGATTTCCCGACCCTTTTCGTCAGCCTCCATCTTTCCGCTGTTGGACCAAATGGCGAAATTTCGTTTTCGAGCCTTTCCCTTGCCGGTCTGAAGAGATGCAGCTTCGAGCCGCTCGAGAAGATCAAGCTGGACGGTTTCGGAAAACTCCTGCGAGTCGATTTTCGAAAAAGGAAGCTTCGCCGTCATTTTCTGTGTTGCGTGGTTGTGCAGGGTGCAGCTGCATTAGACGGATATATATATATATTTTCTGGTGGTGTGCATATCCCTAACCTTGATCTTGGATTGAAGTTTAACTTTGATATGATGTTCAGGAGGGGGTGGATGTAGAGGGATTATTGGTGGTTGGAGACAGGTAGAGAGCTGATTTTTTAGGGGTATGCTCAGAAAGTCTTGGGTAGCCAACGGTATAAGCTTCATCTCCTCTGGAGCCCAAATGACCTCGTTGTAGGCTCCCTGGTGAGTTGATAGTGCGTGGGATGTATGCAGAGATGACTCAATACGACGTCAGATGTGCTGCTTAAGACATTGTCATGGGTTGTAATTTTTGATGCGGTTGACTGTAGACGTGTGTGAGTCCTTGCACTCATTCACCGACTCTGGAATTGTGAATTTGAGACTTTTACTGTCAGCTAAAATGGTCAGGCAGTGATTCAGGGGGATGTAGGAGTCCAAGATAGTCTTGCTTAAAGCTGTTCTCTAATATCCTTGTGCAGTAGCTCAATTTAGCAGTTTGCGTCTGACCCACCCTCAGGGACTTATTCTGGATGATTCTAGCACTTTTAATCATCCTTCTACATGTGTCATAAAAGCCGCTTTGGACTTGGACCAACTTTCGTAAGGACTAAAGGCAAACTTGACACAGGATTACCACTACAGGTGCTTTGAAGTATGCCACAAAGTAATTGTCATTCTTCTGAGATGCCATCAACACCCCTCAATTGCTCAATCCGCCTCTGGGAGTCAATTTTTTTCCCGTCTTTTTACACATCAAAACCCTTCAACGAAGCCCACACAAAACAAGGCAACTTGCCGGAGTGGTTAACGGGACAAATTCGAACCATCGTACTATCTGTTGGGCTTTGCCCGCGCAGGTTCGAATCCTGCAGTTGTCGAGCTGTTGAACAACAGACGATTCTTTTTTGCCGTTTTCTCGGCTCATTACTTTTTGTTTCAAATGGTTGGGTTCATGGCAGTTGTTCGGTGCAGCAGCTTGAGACGTCTTCTCATGCAAGGGACGGAAAGTGAAGTGTACATTTTGGAATTTTGAGATCTACAAAGCCACCCGCAGTGATTATACAAATGTATTATCTACAAGCACTGTACTTCTGAAAGACAATCTGAAAGACCATCCAGAAGACCATCCAGAACACATCTACATTCTCTTGTGTGTCTTCATTGCATCCTTCTTCATCAGATGTAAAACCTCACCTTTGTTTGATGCCACTGGGCTAGAGCCCATTTACTGAGCTCGTGATCTACTGTACCTCTACATATTCAAGTACAATACTCGTGCCTAACTCACGCTCCTACACTCACCTACTTGATAAGATAAATATGCTATTGTTTATATGTTTATGTACTGGCTCCATCTGCCTAGTTATGCTTCCTCCTTGGTCTCCTGCTTGTCCGCCTGCTGCTTGGCCTTGTCTTTGGGATTCGGCTTGATGATCATGTAATCGTAGATGCCGACAAACTTGGGATGTGCAAATTCACACACCCGGCCCTTGGGGCAGAATCCCGTCATGTACAGCTCGCAGGGCATGCGCCGAATGTGTTTTCGCGAGCACTCGGGACCCATTTTGCAGAAACCCTTCTCGTAGTTGAAGCAGACGGGGATCTTGGAAGCTGGGTCGATATGGAGATACTGACAATCTGGAGACTGTGTGCAGAAACCGTTTTTGACGTAGAACTGGCACTCGGGCATCTTCTGCAGGTTGTACTCGTGCAAGAACTCGCAGTTGAGGCCCTTTTTACACAGACCCCGCAGCCAGTGCTTGCACACAATCTTGTTGAGAAATGTGGGCGCCAGATGCTTGTCGGGACACGAATTGCCGCGAGGACAGCCGTCAAACTGCAGAAACCCGCGACATAATGGCCGGTTGGGGTCCAGGCCAAACTGGTACTCTCGCTCGAGATATGGCGTGAACTTGAATCGCGAGGGAGTTTCGAATTTCATCTGGAGAGGTGGAGCTGGAAATATGGGCTGGAGAGCTGGAGCTGTCGATCTGTTTGGTGATGGGTTGTCGTATGTAGAACGTGTGCGATGACGTGGCTTGTTAAATAACGACACCGACAATGTAATGCGTGAGAGTCGAGGGGTTGTCGGTCCGTCTGGGGCGAAGCAGTGTGTTGGTCAGTGGCGGCTAGTGATCACGAACGCAGCTTATTGCGACTTCCAGACGAAAGTTTCACCCATGCATGCTTATGTAAGCGGAAGAGAGAAGGCAGTGGATGGAGGTGGAAGGAGAGGAAATGGTAATATATTGATGGCGATCGAGTTTTGGACGTATACAGGGTATTTGGTTCATCCGTATCACGAGTAGACAAAGAGCACGAAGAGGAGTATGAGACATCTTAGACCAGCTGTCAGGCACTGTACAGTATATGATGTTAGGCACAGTAAACATACCAGATGTGTAGCAGCTCAAAAAACAGGCTGACAAAATCGACAACAGTCCTGTATTTATGAGATGACTATTGAGAGCACCACTTTATATTTTTTTGGCCAATATCCCGTTCCCTCTGTCGTTCAGGCATTGCCGAGATCAAAAGTCGCATTCCGTTACAGCTCTAGTAAATGTCAACTAATTCAGTAATCTACTTGACACAAATTACGGTTCACAACAAAGAGCAGTCCCTCGAAACACCTCAATCCAGAGCTCTCAGAAGCGCCATCTAAGATAAAAAAACATATGAAGCCCATAAACAGACCTCCCAGATTCCACCCAGTAAATCACTTCCTCCCAATCACTTCCTTTTCACTCAGGATCATCACGAACACCTCCCCAAGCCAAGCATACCACACACAACTTACGCAATACTAGTCCGATCCGCTCCAAATTTGAAACATAAGCCCACAGACCACTTTTAAACAAAACCAAGGTGTTAAATGCCCTTCAAACCCCCACAACCCCCTCTCAAACACGTCCACCTCTCCTCCTGCACAACACCCCCCTACCGAAACTCTAATCTCACCATCCTACATCACGACACGAATCACTCTCCCTCTTGTCCAGATCAAAGCATGACTTACGCCTACTCGTCGCCAACACATATACGGACGACCGTGGTGCCGCTAAACTGCACGCTGGACGAGTTCCACGGTCACGTGACGCAGCTGCGGGCCGTGGGTCACGTGAAACCGCGGCAGCCCGAAACCCCGACCTTTTACAGCGCCGACTCGCTGCTGCAGTTTGAGTATCACGTGACGCGCCAGGAGGATGTGCTCAAGCGGCATTTCGACGACCTGGAGATCTGGAAGCGGACCTTGGTGGTAGTTGCCGTCTGCAATAGCTTGAGCGGAGTGTCTTCTGAGAGTGTTCAGGCTCTTCGCAAAGCGCATCCCAATGCTCTGGTGTATCGGATCATCAGCATGAACACAGATGGAGGTTTGGAGGACTCGACGGAGGACAAGATTGTTACCACGGCAACGGACACTCTGAGCGACATTTTGGAGGAAGTTGGAGGCAATGTGCTTCAGCAGCTGGCTACATTGGAAATGTCCTACTTGCCAGTGGGCCTGAAGAGTCCCAATTTCAAGCTGGGGACTCTGAGCGAAGCCGTCAAGGTGAAGGGTCACTCTGGCGACCGACGAAGTGTTTCGCTGACTCAGGACTTCACTTTGAAAGACGAGCGTCCTGGTCAAGTCATTACCCATACCAAGACCAAGTCTGTGAATCCCGAGGTGGTCAACAAGGGCCGTCACGCCAAGCTGCGGGGACACTTGTTTCTGCTGTCCGGACAACCGGCGCGTGCATTGAAGGAATTCACCGACGCCATTCACATTTTGAAGTCTGCCGGCGACTATTTATGGCTTGGATCAGCCACCGAGGGAGCCGCCATTTCCATGACGCAGCTCGATTCCGCCGGTGAATCCTTCTCCATCCCTTCTGATATCGTCGAGATGGTGAAAAGCAGCTTCAAACGAGGTACTCCGCCGCTGGTCGAGATTATGCCGTCGATTACTGAGCAGGTATTGCATTTCTACTCGCTTTCTCAGTCGTCGCAGGACGATGCCGTGCCCCAGGTCGTCTACTGTGAGACCATCATGCGCTTCATTCGATATCTCGTGGACCAAACAAAGACCCACGACGGCTTGATACCTCCCATTGCCGTGGGAACCTGGGGGAACAGGCTGTATTCGACCAACCTCTCGAATCTGGGCGTCTCCGACCAGTTCAAGCTGCTTGGCTCGCTGGCAGACTCGTACGAGCAGGTCGGAATGGGCCGAAAACGGTCCTTCATCGTCTACCAGATGGTCGAGCAGGTGCTGCCCAAGCTGCGCAACGACTCCACCGAGTCCATCACCTCGGCCATCTCGTTCCTGGACTCGCTGGTGTGCAACTACGGCAACAAGAAGCTGTCTCCGTCGGGCCAGGGATGGAACGAGCTCAGAACACGCGTCTTGCAGCTCTGTGCACAGACTTGTGCCACTCTACCGGATTGGGAGGGTGTAGCAAGGTACAATAGTCTGTTACTGAGTACTACGGCAGACACCCTCCATCGACACGACCAGATGCAGGCGTATCTGGCGGTCAAAAAGGCCCACGACATTTCCAAAATCCACGTCGACTACTGGGACCTGAATCTGGTGCGGTCGGCGTCTATCGGACACATGCTGTATCCTCCTGTCAAGTTTCAACGTGATGAGCGGCTCACCAGCGGTTCTACAGAAGAAAAGGGCATCTTATACACTCCCTTTTCGTACTCTACCACGTCGGCTGCAATCTCTCCCCTCGTCAACAACGAGGAGTGCGAGTTTGTGATCAGGCTGCAAAATCCCTACCTCTTTCAGGTGCACATTTCGGAGCTGTTCCTGCTCAGCGATATGGTCACTCTGTCGCGTCCTCTGACCAACATTGTGCTGGCTCCTAACTCCGTGTCGGAGCTCATTCTGGTGTCTCCTGTGGTTGCCAAGGAGGCGACCGACGAGATTGTCACGTGCAAACTCACGTCTGTAAGAGCCTCCGTTCTCGGATGCTCCCCCAACCAGGAGTACGAGATCAGCGAAAGTGGCAGCTCGTTCACGTTGATTCCTCCCCAGCCCGTGTTGAGTGTCACGGACCTCAGTCTCACCGACGGATGGCTGCTGTTGCTGGAGGGCCAGACTCTGGAGTGCAACGTGACGCTGCTCAACATTTCGTCGCTCGTCGAATGCACGTCTCTCAGCGTCAATTTCAGCGACTCGACGTTTGAGCCGCTGCGACAGGCCATTTCCGAGGCACGTGATCTCCCCGAATCGGAAATCTACGAGCTCGAGTACTTTCTGGAGAAGCGACGGCCGCTCAAATGGCTCCAGGAGGACGATAAGGTGGTGATTCCGCCAGGCAAGAGTTTCACGCTCGCTCTGCAAATCCACGGTAAGCGAGGAATGACCGATGCCGTGGTTCGAGCTCAATACGGATGTGGATCCCCTTATAGAGAGCTGTCTATCCCCATCAAGGTGACTGTCAACGCCTCTGTTGAGCTCGTTTCTTACGACGTGATTCCGCTGACGGAAAAGAGCAAGTTGGAGTTTTTGCCCAACATGGCCATTTCCGAGTCTTTCACCGACTACTGTCTGATTGTGATTGATCTGCGCAACTCGTGGATCCATCCGCTCAAAATTGAGCTCAAGACCAAGGAAAACAGCTCGACTCTGGTGATTGGTCCCGGACGAGTCCGACGGTTCATTTTGCCGCTGAAACGAATCTCGCTGACTCGCGACGAAACTCTTCAGCCCATTCCTAACCTGACCAACCGCCAGGTGCTCCATAATGCCAAAATGGACGCTCAGCAGACCGAGCAGATGATCTCGGCGTTTTGGTACCGAGAGACGCTGTTTTCCGAGCTCAGCGGAGTGTGGACGGAAATTGACGGCGATCGACATGGTCAGGTCGAGCTGCGGGGAATCAGACTCACGCGCAACATGCTCAACGTGCTCAAAAAGCAGCACGTGAGCGTGTCCATGAGCGTCAAGGTGGACGGAGTAGCCATCGCCACGGACTCGCTGTGGGACGAGGTGTCATGTGACCAGAACGTCGATTTCCAGATTGTCATTACCAACCAGTCCGACCATGCCATTTTCCCGCTGCTGCGAATCCTGCCGCAGATTAGAAACGTGGCGGCTGACTCAGCCCCGGATCCGATTGAGGGCCGGGTTCTGTACAACGGAGTGCTGCAAAAGCCGCTGACTCAGATTGGCGTTGGTGAGTCCCTCGAGGTGTCACTTGGCGCCATTTTCGTGTGTCCTGGCGAGTACGAGTGGACTGCCATGGTGCAGGACATGACCGACAAGCGGTACTACGTGCAGCGAGATCCGTTGTATGTGAGAGCTGTGTAGAGCGTGAGGGGGAGATGGATATATAGAATAACGGATTAATGGATAGGGAAGCAGGGAGTGAGCGCTGAACTTTCGAGGAGAAGTCCGTATACTGATTAGGACTATAAAGGTCTACCATTACCGGTAGTTGATTGTTTTTGGCCTGTGTAAGTAATGAGGGGGTACATACTTGACTCCAAAGCCACAATCGCATAGTGTTGTGACAGTCAGACTCGTGAAAGGAAGCTCTCTGACCTTGCTTGGATAGCCTGCGAGCCCACATTTCTGCTTTTCTACTCAACTCGCCCATCTCGTTCTTATCCACCTGCATCATCCTCAAGGTTCACACTCAAAATGCACGCGTAATCAACGCTAACTCTTACACACCACTCAGCAGAAAGACGCGACTCAACAGCAGTCACTCAAAGTCGTTGTTGACCAGCTGACTCACTCACCACCCACTCACCACCCACTCACTACCACTCAATCACTCACCACATGACGGACGAAACGACAACCACAACTGCTAAGAAAAGCATCAAAGACCTGAAAATTGGAGGCAAGATAACCCCCTGTACACGAGAAGAGTTCGACAAAGAAATTGAAGGAAATCTGAGGTCTAAATGCGATCTCGACGATGTGGGGACCTTCTACTTCGTCTTCAACGAGAAGCAGGACGACGGGAGATGGACAGTGCAACTGAAGTTTTACAACGAGGAAGAGGGTGTGTGTCATACTTCCAGTTCTTCACCATTTAAATCTACTCGCTCCTATTGTAGTCCAGGTGTGGCCTTATCTCAAAATACGTTTATGTTCTCGAACTGTCTTGTCTCCTTAAATGGTGATTGGAGTAGCAGCAACTTCACAAAGCTGCCTCTCACTACAAAGTTCGAAGATGCCATAATCAACCTGCTATCTGAACAAACAAGTGTCCACAAGACAGGACTGTCGCGGATCAGAAGCACTGCTGATTCTGACTTCACGCTGGAGAGCGAGGATGGAGAAACTGTGGAGGTCCACAAGTCCGTGATGGAGGGACTGTGGCCATTTTTCCGTGGTATGATTGACTCGAAAATGGAAGAGGCGTCCCGGAAGAAGGTCAAGCTATCCATTCCCAAAACCACACTGGAGGCTGTAGTACGATACCTTTACGGTGAAAAGCTTCAGCTTCATTTTGTGGATGCTGCCAACTTGATTGTTTCAGCTCAAATGTACGACTTGCCTGAGTTGCTAGACCTGGCAATACAGAAGGTGAAGAAAGCGACTATGAATATCAAGCACGCCGTTTACTTGTGGCGCAAGAGCTTCGAAGCAAAGAATGAAGATGTTCGTGGCTATGCATCCCAGCGAATTGCCGAGCTGATGCCGGAAATGGACGACTTTCAAGACAAAATTGAGCATCTCGAGAAGAACGAGCTGGTCAGTCTCATGCAGGACATTTCTCTGGCCTTGTCTAATAAGCGTCGCAAACTTGAGTGACGTTGGTGGGTTCTCTTCGGAAGACACATTCGCACACCTGCATGTGTGTGTATCTGTCATTCATCACTATTTAAACCCCACGCGACTGGGAACAAACACATCAAATATACTTGTAGCTAACAGAAGTGATGGTGACCGAATGAAGAGTGACAAGAAAATAACTCAGTACTGTAGTATGATAAGGCTTGAATAGGCCGTGTGAGTAATTCGGGCCAGTTTTAAGCCAGTTTGAAAAAGTCACCCGCTAATCTAACTACACAGGCCGGTAATTGGACTGGTACACATCCCATTGAACATCCACAAAAGGAATATCAACATGGCTGTGACTTTTTTGAGGAGCTGAGGTTCATGTGCCTTCAAGTGTTTCATATAGAGCTACTTGACAGTCCGAAGAGAATGAATAGATCGACAAATGAATGATTTACGAAAAAGGGCATCTCGAGAAGGCCAGAGACTTGCGATGGATGATTAAGAACACGGACATAAGGGAAGATGGATTAACCGAGCCGTGAACGATTACTTGCACCAGCATGAACATCTCTAGACGAGTGTGATAAACAACAATTTTGAGCAACGGTGCTACGAGGAGATCCAGTGACTAATGAATAACAATGCATAAGCACATCGGCCTCAATTTCAACAATAAATTACTCTATGATAAATACTCTCTATCTATGTCCGTCTCTCTAGACACCCTCTTCAAGGACATAATTTCTCAAGGCGGCAGCCAGACCCAGACAGATCCATTCCTCGACCGCGACAATCAACAGCACCGTGGCAGGGTACACTGCGACCGTCATGGAGTAGATTTTGAGAAACAGCGAAGTGGCGGGGATCTGTAGCAGCTTACTAATGAGCTCCACGGCTCCAAGGAGCTTGCCTGTGTTTTCTCGAGACGCCAGAGAGATGACAAATGTAGCTCGAGCAGGAATGGCCACCGATCTGACGGATGAAAGCACCTGTAGAAGAATGAAGACGGTTCCAGAGTGCGTGAGGGCAATGGAAGTGGTGTAGATGGCTCCACAGAGCATGGAGAACCGGATCAGGGGAATGTCAGGCAGGGGGTGTCGGTAGCTCTTCTTGTCGTTCTTGGTCATGCGGTTGTTGAGCCACTTGATGACAATGGGAGTCACGATGGCCACCATGACGAATTTGAGAGCTGAGCTGAAGGCCACCACTTTACCCAACTCTGCCGGAGTCCATCCGTAAACGTATTGGACGTACAGGGCAACGATGTAAATGGTGCTGTAGGAAGCGGCAGTCTCAAGGGAGTTGATGATGCTGAATAACACAAGGTTGCGGTGGTCTCGGGAGGGCACCAGCGTGAAGATGGTGAAAATGGGCGACAAAATGTTGATTTTGGACAAGAACACATGATACCATGGTTGGGGAGGAGTGGTATCTGGAACAGAATGAATCGAAGGAGTGTAGGTTGGTTTGGAAAGTTCTCGGGGCTCGAGAAGAGTAGTAGGAGACTCTATCGAGTTATAAGTCAGGTCTCGTGAAGAGCCTGGAGTTTGAGGATCCAAAGGAGACGATTCGCCGTAAACTTCAATGGTAGTACCACGAGACGGGTAGTCACGTGATGGACTTGAAAAGTCGAGAGAGTTGGTTGATTGTTTACGGGAAGGCACTCCGTAGTCACGTGATGTCTTTCTGCTCACAGATGGCGTGTATTCGGGAGACTCTTCGACGGAAACTGTACTGGTATCGATCTTGAGTCCTCGGTGTTCGATTCTGTTTTCGACTTCGGAAAAGCCGCCCAGAGGAGCCACTCCTTCAATGGCTTCAAAGCTGGTGATTGTTTCTTCGGCAGTCTCGTTGTTGGGCTCGGTGGATGTATTGAAGTTGGTCAGCTTGATTGTTCGGTCGTCTTTGACAATGGTGATTAGCAAGCAGATGAAGGCGAAAATAAGACTCAGAGCGACAGTAGACACCTTGATGAGGCTCCATCTGCCCGCCAGATATGCTCCCAGAGTGCTTCCCACTGATCCTCCGATGAGCAGGAAGCAGCCTGTGAACCAGGCAACATAAAGAGAGTAGGTCTCGGGTTCCCAGACGTCTGAGAAGTAGAGAATGATGAGAGAGCCCAGAACCTCTGAATGATCAAGTACCGAGGCTAGAATGAACCATTTCGGTGAAAAGATGTACCAGTAAGTTCTGAATACCTGTGTCAAGGCCAGAGAAACAAGAAATAAAGATCCAATGATCACCATGACCCGCTTTCTGCCCAGTTTGTCACTGAGAAAACACCATTGGGCCACCAAACTGAGCTGGACTATGCCTTGGATCAGGTTTGCAATTGACTCAAAGCTCGACACCTTTTCCTGGATGGCAGCAGTATGACACAGAGGGTTCTTTTCGTCCAGCGAAAGAGGAGAGATGGTCACCTGATCACGGTATTCCATCCGGCAGAAGACCGTGATGTAGAAGTTTGGGCCGATGACACCGTAGATGCCGATTCCCAGGCAAAGGGTGCCCAGAGCCAGGAAAATCGGAATGGGGGACGGCATGGGTGGGCTGGAGCGATTTGGAGTCGATCAGTGGATTCTTGAGACCGAGGAGAAGAGGCTGGCGGGTCGGTTCGCGGTCTCTGGACCAAAACTCGGATTCTGGCATGGTTATGTATTTAGCACCATGTATAGCAATTATGATAGAGTTCCATTAATGCACATCACGATAAGAAACGCGGGGGCATCTACAGAGGTGACCGTTATTGGTGAGAGAGATTTTTGATGACAATTCCACCAAACCGAGGGTGCTGAGTTGATTGCTCCAATAATTTCAAATATCAATCCAGTAAATGTCCAGATATCGCTACTCTGAGCAAAAGCCACTTGCATCAAAGTTCGAACCATGTATGGTGGCAAATATACGACAGAGCCGTGCGCTATGAGTGTCATGTTTAGAGCGGCTGTTTAGAGGCCCGATTTGTCATTTTAAAGGATACATTTGATCCTTGAAGTGCCACAAACACAGCCCTGGTGCTCAAATCTCTCCCCACGGTGTTTTCGCTCAATATTCTCAGTCATCGGAGTCCGAAAATACTTACCTTGGTGTTGATCTTACTGGTGCGTTTGAGGATTGCGTACATGTAACGCTAAAAGAGAGTTTCTTGGTGTCGTTTGGTCGTGCGACATATTCTTAGCAGGAGAGGATTGATGGGTGGTTACAGCAAATGTCACGTGAGTTATTGCCACGTGATCGGAAAGGTCGTTCAATCAGGGAAACTGAGTAAACCAGTTCATGTCTGAACATAGGTGACCTTCACCCTTAACATCCTCTACAGTACACTCAGACTTTTGCGGCTTGAACATTTGAGTTTCAGAACTGTGGGGGGGGTCTTGTTGTGACGTGAGAGAACATGTAGCTAAGGGATTGGAGGACGGAGTGATAGTGAAGCTGAAAATCAGATCTGAGTGGTGTCCCCTAAACGTCAGATTGGTCACACAATTGCGCTGGAATGCCCCAGTCTCCAACAACTCCTTGACGGCTTCTGAAACTTGCTGTCTCAGGGGTGCAACTCTGAAGCCTGATAACGGAAGGAAGTGGAAAGCTCCGTTCCGTGGAGTTGGGTGCAGGGATGTGATACTGCACACTGTTATATGTACTAGGGGGGCGATTACAGTGAGTCTCAAGAGTCACGTGATCCAGAAGATGTCGACTGAGCTCTTCTAATACAATGTTGTATCCCTTTCGTCAATGGACATCAACTGTCAGAATTGGTAAGTTGAGGTCCAAAGCTAAGGTTGATCAGCTCACCTACAACCCTCAAATCTGATTGATAAAGAAACCAATATGCAAAGTCCGAAGTTCTGGTACAATCATCAGCGAATAAGGGTAGTAGGAACAGTAAAGAGAGAACGTGACTACTGAGTGATCGATGGCTACAGTATCTAAGACTACATAGCTTCGACTTCTCTCACCAATTGTGCTCTAAAACATCACGTGACGCTAACAACTGACATGACGAGGTGAGCTGGTGGGTGCTCGGAAGGAAGTGTTCCTGTCGTGTCGTTGCAGCTAATTTGTCCGAAAACCTGGGAACCACTCTGTTGAACTGCGGATTCTGCTATGGCGTACAAACGGCGTTCGTCGATCGGTACAAGAGATGCTTGTAACAGTCCAATAGCGATCTGGAGGCCATATTCGCTATGGGGGTCCCCTGTGGTATCTCAAAGCTGTGACTCAAGAATGGAGAATCATCGGTTCCCTCATCAGGATATCGGCATCTTGGAACAGAATTTCGATTCTTTGAGCTACGAGTACACCCATGCTCCACCAGTATAACGTAAGCTTCCCCTATAATTATCGTGAGGTGTTCTGCTAACTCGCTCAATTGAGCATCGAGGGATTATAGGGATAAAGCTAACTATCTGGCATTCAGCAGACTTACCTACAGAGGTTTTGAATGAATAGCCCCCTTGGAACCAGCTGCAAATCGTGTGAACTCCACAGTTTAGTCATCACGTTGAATAGTCGTACAGATCTGGTTTCACAGCACTTAAAGACCTGCTCACGTCAGTACTACCACAACTGCACCAGTACTATCAATAATCGAGTCTTATCGTATTACACTCAATTCTCGTTACACACAATATACCACATGTTCTACACTGGCGTCGGGTGCCTACTTGCGTGGGTCAAGCACAGTTCTTCCATCTCTCATTTGGCTCAACCAATTGGTCAACTACAAACGTACCTATCGCTAACTACAGATGACCTGCCTGTTAGCTTTTCTGTCCAAAAGCATTCAGACATTGTCTACCATTAGAAGCCCCAAAGAACAAACGACAGTTATAGACCCACCAAGAACCAACCAAGGACCCACCACAAACGTCACCAGACCAAACTCAGCTCACCAGGCCACACCCTACCCCCCACAACCAACACGCGTCACGTCTCCAATCACACTCCACACGTGACGTCTACCCGCGTCCCAACCTAAACCTTGCTGCACATGTACCTCGTATATCGCTACACACCAAACACCAGGGTCCGAAAATGACGTCGAATTCGCCCGTCGAGTTCACAAAGGCCGACGACGAGCTGCTTCTGTACTCGTACGGCTTATTCAGCACCGCCCAGAGCGACCACAAAATCGACTGCATTCCCTGGATCGCAAACAAGTTCCCACACCACGCCCTGGATGACTGGATCTCGAGATTCTCAGACCTCCAGAGAGGCCTGACGCTAGCCGAGCTGGATGAACGCGTCGAGATTGTGAGTCAGCGGTTCGACATTGCAGATTACGTCAGCGGGCTGCACAAACGCGGCATTGAGCCCCAGGTGGATGAGACTCTGAGCGACGGAGCCAGCGAGAGCTCGAGAGAGACTACTGTCGAGGCTCCCAATCACGTGGACGCGTCCTCCGAGTCACGTGACGCGGCGCCGAGTGTCGTGGTTTCCAGCGACGACGACAACGACGATATTCTCGCTTCTCGTCCTGTTCGTCCCAAGGCCAAGCGCAAATCTCGTTCGACGGGTTTTATATCTCGAGAAGGCCCAGAATTGACCGAGGCGCAAATGCGAGTTCAGGTGGAGGCGAAAATGACGGCTTTGGGGATCCAAACGCACCGCTTGCGAGACAGACAGTCGCGAAACTACGTTGAGCGGGAGCTGGGGCATGTGACTCTTGTTCACCGGCAACTGAGTAAGCTCAAGTCTGAGTTGACCAAGAAGCTCAATGATTTCGACCAGGGCATGGGATACGGCGGATTTCGAGGCTTGACGCCCAAGGCGGGTTTTTGGGGCAATGACGGGACTCCCGGTCGAGGAGTCGAGGACCCCGTGGTGTCTGAGACAGACGTGATCATTGCACAGTTTTGGGACTCGTATGTGAGCAGAAAAGACAGAGAGCAGGGTCAGAAGGGAGCATCACGTGGCCAGCAGGGAGAAGAATCACGTGGTTCTCCACGGGGACAGAAGAGAAATGGAACTGACGGATATGGGGATGGCAGACCTGTCAAGAAGAGGAAGAATGGCAGTGACAAGAATGGAGATGTTGAGATTGAAGAGGATGAAGAGGAGGAGGAAGAAGTCAGAACCGAGTTGTCTCGCGAAGAGTCACGTGAGCTGGATGGTCTTTTGCTTGCTGAATCCGACTCTGATCTTTCTGAGGTAGAAGGGGTGGAAGAGGTGGAGGAGGAGGAAGAGGACGCTAGTGGGGTGTCTGATTCGCAAGGGGAGGAAGTTTCGGTTGAAGAAGCGGAAGGGGAATCGGCAAATGTCTCGCTGGTGTCACGTGACGCATCTTCTGAAACTATCGTTGCGCTGAAACGCGATCCTAAGGGTTCTAAGATCGGGTCTAGAGATAGCGACGAGGATGAGGAGGATGGGGAGGAGGAGGAGGATGGGGAGGAGGAGGAGGATGGGGAGGAGGATGGGGAGGAGGAGGAGGATGGGGAGGAGGAGGAGGAAGAGGGAGAAGAGGCCGTCAGTATAGACGTCGATGAGGAGGAGGACGGTGACGAGAACGAAAAGTCCGTATCGTCTGGTCTTGTAAGCAGGTCTCGAAGACGATCTGCGGGAAACCCCAACTACAAAGAAATTCCGATGGATTTCGATGAGCAGGATTCAGAAGAGGAGTCTGAGGAGGAAAAGGTGACTACCAGATTCCGTCGAGACCGTGTCAGAGTCCAGGAGGCGGAATCTGAGGAAGAAGACGTACCTCGAAGAACGCGTCGTCGATCGCGTCAGGTGGCTGTGGATGAGACTGAGGAAGAAGAGGAAGAGTCTGAGAAAGAGGAGGAAGAGTCTGAGGATGAGGAGGAAGATTGGGTCAGTTCTGAGCGGAAACGTTATCGATCTGGGGCTAAAGGGCCTGCTAGAAGACGTTCCGGACGAGCAAGACCTGTGAAAAACTATGTCCTGGAGGTGGAGGAAGAGGTGGACGAAGAGGAAGAGGAAAAGGCGGGGGAGGGAGAGGAAGACGAAGACGAAGAGGAAGACGAAGACGAAGACGAAGACGAAGAGGAGGGGGATGACGGTGAGGAAGACGATGATGAGGATGATGATGAGGAGGAGGAGGAGGAGGATGAAGGTGACGATGATGGAGAGAACGAAGAGGACAAGCGGGACTCGAAGAAACCCCCTAATTTCTCCGATCTCTTCCAGGGCAACAATGAGAACCGTGTGTCGCTGTTTTCCGAATCAGAGTCGGGCTCTGACTCGGACGAGTTTGTGGAGATTGTGGCGGTGCCGATAAACCAGCCCAAAAAAGTGGTGCCTCGTAAACGGATTGGTCCTGTGGCTTCTCTGGCATCACGTGGGCGGTCACGTGGCCGACCCACGTTTGAGTCTTCCAGCGACTCGAGTGACTCCGACGACTCTCCGGAGCTGGATGATGGCAGCGACGACGATCTCGAAGAGAGCGATTGAAGTGCCCATGTAAAGTAGTATTATTTATTTTCCACGTGCGACGGATTGTGAGGGGATGGATGAGATGGGAAAGTCGAGCTTGAGTTGAAAGGACATATTGATGGATGACGTCCATTAGTCTGCATTATTGACAGACTGAAGACAGGTTATCTTGGGAGATCACATGTGACGTCAGTCTCTGACCTTGAATGTTGATCAGTGGACTACTACTTGTCTAAAGGAAGCGGAGTCTCGTGACCACTCTGAACCTGTTGCATACAAGTGCTTACTCCTCGTCCCTTTAGCTCTAAACTTCTCCAGTTGATACTATCAAGGTTGTATGTCTCAGTTGATTCTATTCACTATAAATACAATGTCTTTAGTTGGAAACCAATGACGCACTTACTGTAATATGTTACAGCTCAAAAGCTCATCTCCCGCTTGTAGTTACGGCAAAAGACCGTCTTGTACTTGTAAACCAGAGAAAGGAGTTTGGTTTCGGTCTCCTCCATATCCAGAACAGCACATTCGGCGTTTTCAGCACCAAAGACAAGACTGTCAAGCTGACTAATAGTGCGCTGAATACACCAGAGCTGGTTTTGCGTAAAGGGGAAGTTGTGGGTTACGTGGTCCACCAGCTTGAGAAGCACAGGCCAATGGGTGAGCTGATGAGTGGCTGTGTCTGTCAGAGGCACGTCCATGGACTCAATCAGAGAATACACACAGCTAAGAGTGGTGGAGGGGTGGATAGGAGGGTGGAGTTTTACAAGCATTTTCTCCTTGACTCGCTTGGTCCACTGCTTGAGCCGGGTCACGTGTCTGATTCGGGGATCTCGAGACGTAGCTTCACAGCTGCTGACGGTGGAAATAGAGGCATAGGAGCTGGAAGAGAAGCTGTGAGCGTCGGCAGAGTCGTCGGTCGTCTCGGTGGATGACTCAGACTTGACTGGACGCTGAGCATAGTAGTCATAGACCGTTCGCAGAGGATGGGCTAGAATGACGGTGGGCTGGGTGATTGTGGTGACACCAGAGGTGACTGTATCAAAGTGGATGCTGCTCATTATTGTCAAGTGGTATCGGGTAGAGTGAGTCCAACGGGCTTGGGGTTCTTTGAGGGAAACTGCAAGGCTTTATACCTTTACCGGGCTATGGGAGCGTCTCAAAGTTGCATTATGGAGGGTGTTTTATGGACTTCGAAGTCTATGGAGAGAACTGGGTGTATCGAGTATAGTATTATCTGTATAGAAGAGAAATCCCTTTCTTGTTTCTTTCAATCTAGGAACTCGTGTATCGCTCAAAACATACTCATCCTATAACTTGTGAGATGATATAGAATTGTAGACAGGAGAAGTTGGAAGTAAGAGTCTCTACACATTTATTAAGCCATAAAGATCCAGCCATTGTTCACATCCATAAACTACCAGCATATGATCGTCGAGTCTTGCCACAAACCACAGTGAAATCAAGGATACACTCCAAAATCACGTCTGGTGGCTGGGCGAACAAAAAAACCTAGTCACCCAACTCCCCAAGTTTCAGGCTCTCTAATTATACCACTTTCGTGCCATTCTACTTCACCAGCCGAACGACTGCAATATCGTCATTCTCTGCTCAACCCTCCATAGAGTTTCGGTGTACATAATCTCTGCAGCGCGACACTAGAGTCCTGTCAAGCGGCGGAAAATCGTTGTAGCGGTTCACCGAAGACGGCAGATGTTTTCTTGTGAAAATCATCTTCCAGTACCGTTTTTCATTTTTCTTCCATCTATTTTAGTCGAATTGTGCCGAATTATTCCGTGTCTGCCAGCGCACGCCCCATTTAGCTCCTACTCATTTGAGATAACGCTTGGCAACCTTATTTAGTGTGAGTGGGCATACAGGTCATACGGAGCAGTCATAGTCACATCTCTCTACAGCTCAGCCACCACTCTCACTCCAGGAACCACAAGACCCGCAAGCAACCACGAAAAACCAACATGGGCTTCAGATACACAGAGTACCTGGACGGCCAGGTGTACCGATGCAAAAAGTGCGGCCAACACTTGACCACCCACGACGATCTCATGTCCAAGAGCTTCAAGGGCGCCATGGGAACGGCGTACCTGTTCAAAAACGTGGTCAACATCCAGGAGCACGAGGTGGTGGAGAAGGAGATGACCACGGGCAAGCATCTGGTGTGCGACATCACCTGTGGCGAGTGCATGACGACGCTGGGGTGGAAGTACATCAAGGCGTTTGAAAAGCAGGAAAAGTACAAGGAGGACAAGTACATTTTGGAAAAATACTTCATGACCGCGCCCCGTCTGAGTCAGCAGAGGTTCGTTTGACGGGGCAGTACGAATAGAGCACGGGAGGTGTTGTTCATGACATTGTGGGGTTGTGGCTTTTGGTGGCTATCTTGTTGGCCGTAAGATGCCATGTGAAAGATACCATATGAAGCCCTCACAACCAGCAGCTGTTCGAGAGTATCCATATACTCCAGCTGCAACAAGTGAGTATGACTGGTTGAGATTTGGACGGTGGTGTCAGAGTGGGGGGCAGAGTAGGGGGTGAAAACAGGGGTGATAGGTAAGCAGGGGTGATAAGTTGCTTCAATGAAGTATTCACGTTATGGGATCCTTCGTGGCGTATGGGTCTGGGGGTAGCCCTTCTTCTGATCTCTCTCTCTTACGCCGACTGATAAAGAGAACAGTGATGCCATTTCCTTTGACACAGCCCACTGGACTCTCGGTGACTCCTGCTTCGGCCAAAAGTACCCGGAATCAACCTGCGGCCGCAGTCACGGGCCAAGCTGACTCATTTCACCTCTGCCATGACTCTCGATCCCGCAGACACTCCAATTTCACGACCCCCTCTAACGCAGTTATTTATATCGCTCATGCATTATCATATGCGAGCACCCACTAATCAATCAATCGAGTTTTTAGGACGCTGGACGTGTGTGCAGATACGTAGCAGTTATGTACGCGAATCGGGTCACGTGGTCTCTCCCCAACTTCCAGTCACATGACCCCAAAGTATTTTTCACTTCTTCAAGATTTTTACTCATCAGCCTCGTCTCTCGCTTCTGCTCTTCGCTGCATGCGTCAGAGTGGCCAGATAATGTGATTCTAAGTTGGGGATGAGCAAGATAAAGAGAGCAACTGCCTAACCCTAACCCTGAGACGACGGTGTTAGCCACATTGCCCTAAGGAAGGTGATGCTACCGAAACTGGTATTTGGACACATGGCTGGCTATACGGAGGCTTTCTAATCACGTGACATGCTAAAACTGTCTTACTACACCTTTTTAAGAGCTCTCAACACGCTGCATAAAGTGTCTTAG
The DNA here is from genome assembly GCA_900519015.1 of Yarrowia osloensis. Taxonomy (NCBI): domain Eukaryota; kingdom Fungi; phylum Ascomycota; class Dipodascomycetes; order Dipodascales; genus Yarrowia; species Yarrowia osloensis. The sequence goes on from ULGU01000005.1 coordinate 2,054,195, forward strand.
TATCCCGTGGCATTTTTAAAGTTGACAGTCCACGCTTCTATGGTGTTCGTTTGCCATAGAATGTGGCTATTGACGTCTGGAGGGTGAGAAGGTGATTGGATGGTCTTTAGAGATTGGTGAAGGTGCAATTCATTTGCACAGGGCTTTTGGCGGTCTCACTGAAGTTGAGTCGCAGCTTTCAGAGCTTTCGATATCGTATTGGGTTATATTTCGGCCAATAGTCATGGTAGACGCTTATGAATGGTACCAAAAGAGTCTCTTCATCCGCAGCTATCCGTTGGTACCATTTTCTCTTCTCCAAATGGTCTAGATCCTCCACAGTATCCCCATCACTGCTTTCTTGGACCATAAACATGTGACTTGTTTGATTGGCGAATACCTACTGTTTTCAGAAGCTTCCCAAGCGTGCGCGGTAGGATGACATCATATATGCTTGTTTTCTCGCCCAATTTAAGATTTTTTCGCCGATATTTCAATATTTGATTCATCCATGTCTTTCTATAGATCCTTGTCCTGCGCATATCGTGGTATGCATCGCCGTACATTTGAGTCTGCAGGCCGTGTCATTTCTGGGCATTCTCCCAAACGCGCAATTGTTGGACTGCGCGTCTGAAAAATCACGGGCCGCCTGATGTGGTACTCAACCCGCTCCAGTATCGGTTTCCCCTCTCCATCTCTCATTCTCAGTTTTTTAGACCGTCTTCCGTTTTCTCCCCTCCCCAAGCCGTTCTAGGTTTGGCTTTATGCATTATCTGTAGCAATCAATATATATAAACGTGTGAGTGTCTACAATTCGACTTTACGACCAAAACCACTCAATTCACGTCGAAAATCAACAATGTCACATTACATCGGAGTAGACGTCGGAACCGGCTCAGCCCGAGCTTGTCTCATGAACTCGGAGGGCGAAATCGTCTCCCTGGCCTCCAAGAACATCACCAAGTGGGAGCCCATCCCAGACTACATCAACCAGAGCAGCACTGAGATCTGGGAGTCTGTGTGTTTCTGCACCAAGAAGGTGATTGAGGACAGTGGAGTGGATCCCTCTGAGGTCAAGGGTATTGGATTCGACGCCACTTGCTCGCTTGTGGTCCTCGATGAAGACAACAACCCCGTGGCTGTGGGTCCCGATTTCCACGACTCGCACCAGAACATTATGCTGTGGATGGACCACCGAGCCGGCAAGCAGACCAAGAAAATCAACAAGTCGGGCTTCAAGCTGCTCGACTACGTCGGAGGACGAATGAGCGTGGAGATGGAGATCCCCAAGATGCTGTGGCTCAAGGAAAACATGCCCGAGGAGACGTTCGACAAGTGCAAGTTCTACGATCTCCCCGACTACCTGACCCACCAGGCCACCGGCAAGGAGACTCGATCTTTCTGCTCAATCACGTGCAAGCAGGGCTTCGAGCCCGTGGGTGTTGACGACTCCACCGAGGGCTGGAACCGAGATTTCCTCAACACAATTGGCCTGCCTGAGCTGGTCGAGAACGACTTTGCCAAGCTCGGAGGCTCCTTCAAGGAGCACGGCAAGAACATTCTTTCCGCCGGCGACGCCATTGGCCCTCTCAGCGAGGAGTCTGCCAAGGATCTGGGTCTCACCACTTCCACCATCGTGGGATCGGCTGTGATTGATGCCTACGCTGGCTGGATCGGAACCGTGGCCGCCAAGACTGACATTCTCAAGGAGTCGCATCCCTCGTATTCCGAGTCCATTGAGCTCGCCACCCACCGACTGGCGGCTGTTGCAGGCACCTCCACCTGCCATCTCATCATGTCCAAGGAGCCCATCTTCGTGCCCGGAGTGTGGGGTCCTTACCGAGACGTTCTCGAGAAGGGCTACTGGCTCGCCGAGGGCGGTCAGTCTGCCACCGGAGAGCTGCTCCACCACATTCTCACATCTCACCCTGCCCATATTGAACTGGTGGCCAAGGCGGGAGAGGCCGGTATTTCCACCTTTGACTGGCTCAACAACCGGCTGGAGGAGATGAAGCTGGAGCGAAACGCCGGTTCTCTGCTCTATCTCACCCGCAACATGTTCTTCTACGGAGATCTGCACGGCAACCGATCTCCCATCGCCGACTCGTCCATGAAGGGCGCCTTTATTGGCCTGGACTTTGACGTGTCGCTCGATAACCTGGCTCTGCACTACCTGTGTGCCGTGGAGTTCATTGCCCAGCAGACCCGCCAGATCGTCGAGGCTCTGAACAACGCCGGCCACCAGGTCAACCAGATCTATCTGTCTGGAGGCCAGTGCCGAAACCACGTGCTGACCCAGATCATGAGCTCTGCCACCGGCTTCCCTCTGATCATCCCCAAGTACATTGACGCCGCCGTTGTGCTCGGATCAGCAATGCTGGGAGCTCGAGCTGCCCACAAGAAGGATCTCTGGGACATTATGGGCGAGCTGTCTGGACCCGGAAAGGCCATTTACCCCGAGACAGACACTCTGGACAAGAAGATTCTGAACGCCAAGTACGCCATTTTCCTGGACCAGGCAGACACCCAGCAAAAGTATAGAAAGCAGGTTGCTAAGGCTCTGGGCGAGGATGACGACGACGAAGACGTCGAGAAGAAGAAGCAGAAGACTGCCTAGAGGTTGCACTCTCAGTCCATGTATAAATGATATTGATTAACTTATGACTAGAAGGGACATGTAGATAGATACCGGGTACGAGTACATACTGGTGGGTATGACAATGATCTGATCAGCACTGCAGCTGTCATACAGTTTTTGTCCTCGACACTCCAAAAATCAGCTGACAAACTCCTGAAAGACGTTGTGTGGGTGATGTCAGTCTGCGGAGCATCTGATAAAGCCAGCATCTTAATGGAAATAGTTCTATACCTGTGCTCCATTCTGCAGACGTCTGATACATGACGTCAAATCTTGTTAGCAGAACTTTACTACGACTGAACGCTCTCGTAAGGTTTTAGTTGGGCTATCACCCTTGAGTTTGTCTGATGAACTAGACATCCGAAAACAAGCGGCTATCTGTAAGTCGCAGTATCCGTCGGAGGACCTAGAAAACAGTATCACTTGAAAGCTGACGTCTAGGGAATTCAGCCGAATGTCGCTTTTCCTTTCCAGCTCATCTACGTCGCGTACAAAATGGTTCTCCTGTGTAACTTCATCATGCATATAGCGCCATCAAGATTCTCCGCTAGTGTCATTTTGACCGCTTGCGGCGCATTTATGAGTGGCACGCGACAAAAAAATGAGCGCTAGTGTGCGTCTGTTTGCGAGGGGCAAACCCCACGAACACAAACATCCAGCTTTCAAGCAACGGTTTGCCCACGTGTTTCCCGTACGTGTATGCGGATCTGCAGCGTTATCAGTATCGGAGCAATGCGGCTGAGAAGGACAGTACGAGTATGTAGAACACCCCGTGGGCGCCAAGATATAAAGACGTGGGTTATCCTGTCGAACTTTGCCTGGAAAGGCTATAAGAACACCCTACGGGCCCTGAAGTCGATCTAACTCGCAAGTTCAATCCACACTCCCCACAACTTTCACCCCAATGCTCACAGCACCATATCCAGTCAACTCTCTAGGAGCAGAGAACATCAGATGGATGCTGGAGTTCGATCTCGCCGTGGAGAACGCAGACACTTCTCAGGACAAAAACAGACACGTCAAGCTGCTGCTGGAACACTTTCCGCTGGAGGAAAAGCTGTGGCTTCGAAGACGGTTCGGACGCATCAGCAAAGAGATTCAGGAAACAGAAGGCGTTGATCCAGAGGGATCTACGTCCAACAAAATCGTCTTCGGCAACAAATACTGGACCGCAGTCAGAAGATATGTGCTGGACAACTGGTGCCCTACAACCACCTACGTGAGACTGTACCAGGACCTGCGGGATGTGCACAGAGACGAGTTTTTCAGCAACCGCGACTTTTCTCGCCGAGTCCAGTTCCTGTTCCATTTGTGTTACAGAAACACCTTTGATGAAGAGGACGAACGACAGGTCTACATGCGGGGGGATCCAGGCTATAAATTCTTCAATCCCTCGGTGAAGCCCTGGATCGACCAGGTGGACGCATACGTCGCCATCGTTGAGCAGAACGATTAAATGGTCGATGATGATGTCATGATCGCTTGTTATGCAACAATATAATAATAGTCACGTGAACTCCATATAAAGTTTAAATTATAAATCATGCATGAAGAAAAATCGTGGAACGCACAAAACAAAAACAGCGGACGTGACGCAAAAAAAGAAATCGTGCTATGAGCTGTAGGGGAATTGAACCCCTGGCACCTGCTATCAACTGAATGGAAGGCAGATATGTTACCACTACACCAACAGCCCGAAAAATCTTGACTTTTTTGGAAATCCGGGAGCGGGTACTCGAAGAGGAAGTCACGTGACCCGCAAAATTTTGGCAATAACTCAACGACGAGAGGTGCTGTCGAGTGGGGATAAGTTCGGGGGGGTTTTGGATGTGTAAAAAATGCATATTCACCATCTTGTCACGTGATACATTGAGATACTGGCACTCCTTGGTACTTCATCGGTGCGCGTGCATGCAGTTGGACTATACTGCGTTACATGGACATGTCGACAGCTAGATACAAACGCCTCATTTTGTTCATCTAATTACCCAAACCGTTATTCATTCAATATATATACAATAATTCAATCTCCTTTTTTGTTATCTACAATTCTGAGTTAGTGTTGCACACACACTCGTTTCGCAAGAGGGTTGAGCCCCGTGTCCACCATGCTTTCCACAATCCTGCTGTCCACTTCCACGCCTCGTTTCAAAACATCTGTCAGGATCTCCTGTTGCTTAGTCTCACTGATATCAACCACCTCAAACATGTGAGCGTGGATGAAATGCAGCCATCTGGAAAGAGAGCTGCCCTGGAGGTAAGCAGGGTTGAGAATGATGTCCCGAGACAGAGGGTACCGAGCCTGAATCAAGAAGAACTTGTGTCCGATTCGCCACTTGCGAAGAGCATAGACGATAGCCTTCACATTCTTCTCGTACTCGGTAAATCGCAACTCGAGCCCATGGAATCGGGCACTCTTGCGATCGACCACACGAAACACTCCAGACCCGTCCTGCTGCTCCAGCACCACGCTGAAACATGTCTCGAAGATCTCGGTCGACAGCCTGTATGCTCCCTCACGAGTTTCCAGTCGCACAGGAGCTGCACGCACAAGTGTCGTCTTGAGAAGGTCAAAAGCACTCTGGCACTTCTCAGACCACTCGAAAGACTTGTTGCCACCACACAAGAGAGCCATGGGACGAGCAATCGCGGCAAAGTCCGGAATGTAGCGTCGGTAGTACCCTGCTAGATGCAGGAAGGCAGCAATGTCGGTGGAGTCCAACGGCGTACGCCAGTTGACGATGGCGCACACCTTGAGAGGATCAGGGCGACAGGTCTGCTTGTCGACAATGTGGCCCAGCAGCTCAAGGGCAGGCTTGAACATGTCTGATTGCTGCTTGTTGACGTAAATGTGTCTCTGTCGAAGCACTCGCAGAACATTGTCGAGATCTGCAGTGTGACTTTCTCGATCCTTCGAGCAGACAATCAGATTGTCAAACTCATCGAAGGCGACGCCACTCAGGCAACCACCAAGGTGATCCAGCACCTCAGAAAGCCCTAGATGGTTGTCTCGGTCCTCCCTCATATCTAAGGGAAAGATGGAGATGGTATGATCTGAGAACGTGGAGTCTTTCTTGAAAACCTGGTGGTATCCGGAGAAGAGGTTGAGTTTCGAAAACACGCCATTGTGTCCGATTCCAGACAGGATCTCATCGGTTTTTGGCAGCCAGAAACGGTCGTTGATAGACCTGTCGTCCAAAATGCGGTGATCGGTGCACATGCGGAACTCTCCATCTTTCGAGATTATGATCAGCACCGGTGCTCCGTAGACTGACTGAGTGGGATCTACCAATCCTTCCTCCAGCATCCGGTTCACGTGATACTCCACAAAGTCTGTCTCATGGTGGCAAAGACCGTAGTTCACACAGAAGGGAGACTTTGCCAGGTCCGGTGGAGTGTTGACCATCAAGTCTTTGTTTTTCGACATGAGCTCCAACTCTTCGAGAGACACGACCCCAGTGTCTCGCCTCGGCTTCACCATGCACAGATAGACCTGGTTGTCCGGGTCGTAGATGAGTTTCCTGCTTCGTCGAAGACTGACGTGGTAGGTTTTCGGCACACCGGCCGTTTTGCTCACCTGCAGCCGTCTCTGTGCAAATTCGGCTGCTGTTTCAGCCACTCCCTGGCGCACCTTGTGAAAGAAATGGCTCTGTGTCTGAGAGTCAAAGTCAGGGCACCAATAGTTCACAAAGTTGCTCTTGAACTCATGCCAGTTGGTAAGAACGTTCTTTGCCATGCTTTGTCGCCACCAGAGTCCAGCGGAGCCAAACAATCGAGAGCCTAACAGGTGAGGCCTCGCATGGTGAGGTACTGGAAATGTACACAGAAAGTTCTCGACGGCCAATAGCCAGTCTTGAGCCAGCTGTGCGTTCTCAGACACTAGCACGGCGTCTCCTGTGAATATCGGAATCGTATGAACCGGGTAGATGCTTCTGAGCCAGTTGAGATGTCGGGCATGTTCGGGGGAGAAGTCTGGCGATTGCGGGGTCGGAAGAAACGTGATCGCTGACGCTGGCGAGGTCGTGGGGGCGGTGGAGGTGGCGGAAGTGGTAGGGGAAGTGTTGTTCGTACTGTCCGAGCTGTTCATGTGACAGTGAGAATGTTGGGGGTGTTTTGTGTTTGTGTCACAAGCGGTTTGTGTAAGTTGCTAGAGTGTCGTAGCGGGCTCTGCGTCTGTCAGTGTAGCAGCAGCTGTCGTGCTATTCGCTGTTGTCGGGGGGTGTTGACTGTTGGTGATGTTGAGTTGTTTAGTTGAGACCGTGACAAAGGGTGGTGTGTAGTTGTATATATAGCCTCTCTTTCTTTTCACATCATTTACAACGAAGGTTCCAGGTGTAGTGCCTTTGGGTTTCGGAAACGCATCAGTGGCAAAAGAACTCACGTGCCAGTGGCGAGTCGAGTCAGACCAGCGTCAGCTGATGCGTTGTATATGCAGACCATCTGTACGCGAGAAAGAGTGGATATTTGGAAATGGTCATATTTTTTATTTTGACAGACCGTAGTCTCGCATTAGCGCCCCCCACTTTGATAGGGGTCTTTTTTTCAGCTTTCACAGGCCGTTTCTGCGTCCAGTTACGTAAGAATGTCGTGGAACAACAATAAAAAAACCTGCCTGCTAAACAAGATAAGGTTCCCGTTGGGCATGTTTTTTTAAGGTTATCTTGCGGTTTAGGTGAGTTCCGAGGTGGTATCAAAGAAGACGTCGATTCAGACCTCACGTGTACCTGAGAGTGTAACCAAGCCATTCTAGAGTATCGCAAGCCATTGATCTATCCAGTTTTCACAATTAGGTACATTTTCAAATCAGATCGATCGGAAGTCTCGTGTTCCGATTTGAAACTCTATTACTTACTCAGTCCACTAAAAAATAAACTCTTCCAACAGCCGATGCCTTGAACGTGCCTCTGACGTGCTTCTAGAAGCCGTGCGACACGCTAAACGCGCTAACCCCGAACGCTGTGTCCCCGCGTTTCAGCCACATGGATGAAAACAATGGGCGGACTCGCAGATTGCTATTAATATCCAGCAATCAGGCCATCCCCGCATCGCCAAGTCGATACCCGGAACAGTAGATGCTAGACACTGAGTAACCCACGGCAGAGACTTTCAAGCCGAGAAGCCGGAGACAGTTTTTTAGGGTTGAAGTAGCCTCGGATGTCTTAACGAAGACCCGTGATGAATGAACTGTGATGTCCATGGTGTCTTGCACGGCTGATGATCGATATTTATTTGTCGACATCGAAGAAATCAGTGTCAACGGATCGGCTTGGTTCTGCCATGGATACGGGATCCAATTGAGGAACAGGTCTGCTGTTGACATGTTAAACCATTAGAAAACAAGAAACCAAAATGAATCTGAAAACACCAATTGGCTAAGTCACTGTGTCCACCGCTAGCTGTCTCATTCTTCCAAGTTTTGACGGAATTGTGAAGGGCTGTGGTGTAAGCCTCTCTCCGGCTCTTCCTCTGAATCACATTTTGTAAGGAAGCTTGCCAGTGAAACAAAACCAGATAACCGGAGTATCTGTATCACTTTGGCTCTCATTTCATATCATTAACAGCTTCGTGCAAGTACCTCCCCAGGATACGCAATGCTTCTGATGTGCAGATCAACCGCTACTCTACAGAAACTCCCAAAACATGGCCATCTATCTATAATCTATTTTTCTATGTGCAATTGGTTAATGGTTAATTCTGGGACTTCTTCTTGTAGTAACAAGTCTTGTGGTAAGGGGTGTATCGCTGAGTCTGGCTTTTTCGAATGATCTCCAGATGCTCCTGGTATGACACTGAGGGAACATACAGGGGCTTGTAGACCGGGATCATGATCGGGGCGGGCTTGTAGAACCAGCTCTGACGATCGACAGTGTTATCATCGTCGTCAGCATCGCTCCAGTCTTCGGGATCGGACTGTTCGTAAGCGGCGTGCTCGTCCTGGTGAAGAACAGAGATAGACACAACCTTGGTGGCAGTGGAGGTGGTTGATTTAGTGACAGTCTTCTCGAAAGAGTAAGATAGATCAAATGATTCCCGCTTCTGGCCTCCAACTAGGTGGTAGTTGAGGGCTGAAGGCTTCTTGGGGGCATTGTCTCTCTTCCACTGGGAAACAAAATCCACAGAGGGAGTAGAGGACTGATTGGAGGAGTTGTTCATGATGATAGAGGTGTGAAAAGGTAATTAGGAATGTCCAAGGGGGTTCCAGGATATATATACTTGTCACCTGCTAGTCTATGGGACCCTCCTATTACGGATTTGTGTGGGAACATACATTAGGGGAGTTATCAGAACTACTCTTTTTTATGTGATCCAAAACGGTGGCTCAGGTGTCTGAAAGAGGGTGCATTCGAGTGCTCAGTATATTTGAAAGACTTCAGGAGGCTTACGAATCCTGATCTGAGTACCCGTCTCTGATATCATTGGCTACCTTATCAATGCACGATTGCGCCTAAGCCATCAACATCGTTGAATGTGTAGATTTAGATGAGATTTGAACCTTAGCGGCTCGTCGACAAAGATTCAGATACCCGAGCTTTACTTCATTTCGGGTGTGAAAATTTTTCAGGCCTTTGTTTGCAATGGGTGTGGTATGTTATGGTGTTAACAATATTGGGCGTCTCGATTGATCTGAATGGCTTATATGTTGAGCACCAAACATGACCCAAACTAGATTGCAAGTATTAGAAAGTACCAGCGTAGTCCCCAATTGAGTGACAAAGGTCTCATTCTCGTTGGTTCTGCGATGGTAGCATTACTCTCGTTTGAATAATGTCGATTCACCGAGAACCACATCCTCATCTCATAAACCATTCATACCAAATGGGAAATGAACCCATACCATTTTGAATGAATTATGGAGAGCAGGTGAGCCAATCAACTAGTTCGCATATGTCAACGTCCATGAACTGCCAGTCGTCTCTGCAGCTGTCTTTGCATGTCAGTCGGTAGAACAAACCACATTACTAATCAACACGCCCTATTCTATTTTATTCACGTCTCAATCGGAACAAGTTACCCTGACTCGGTCATTCCCATAATTCTACCCATCACGCTCACCAGAGAGACCGTATCGGGCTGTATTGTATGCGGTGGAAAGGCCTGATGAAGCCGTTCTTTGAGTTGAGTGTGTGTTCCACAGAAGGGTGTGTAGCAATCGACTTCATAATTGAAGGGCATCATTATTAACCAGTTGCTAATTAGTATAAAATTACCGACCAAAAGTCATACAGTATGTTTTATAGTCTGCTACTGTACTTTTCAATTTTCGCTCTGCTAATCTCGCAAAAGCCAAACACCTACTTTATGGGCTTTTCCCTTTTCGATTTCCACTTTCGCCGCTTGACGATCACAACCGCCACTGAAAAATCCCCGAGAAAACGCCCCCTTCTCTCAAATCGCCTCCTTCTCCATTTTTCACTAGTCTCATCGCAAATGGAACTTTCTGGAAGATTAGCTTAAGACTGCATTATCTCGAGTTAGCCGCAGATTTTGCCACGAAGTGAAGTGGCGAGAGAAGCGGTAATTGCGAAGTAAAGTGAGACAATTGTTCGTCGGAGTAGTCAGCAGTTAGTTTGCAACCAGAAGAAATGCCTCGTTTAGCAAGCCCATATACTTTGCTCTATGGTCACCTGTCCTGACTCGGTCCTCAAATCAGTCCACCTTTAGAGTTGAGCAGAGATACGAGATGTTCCGACGGGAAATGTTGGGATGTCAGGATATAGCAATGTTGAGATGTTGGGAAATGTGAGTGAAGACACGTGCCCACTTGTGTCTAGGTTGACATGCGCAGACTGCTTGCACCTGAAGAACATAGAGTATCACCAGCTACACTGTATACTGGTGTGCACTGTACTCATGTTGTAGGCCACCATCAACCTCTCTCACATAGCTTTCTACGCATTATAAAACTGTTACCAATTCTAATAACATTTTGTTGTCAATCGCTAACATAGCCGGCTACCGCCCTCACCCCCTAAGAATCCTGAATCAAACTAATCGGACACCACTCAATGCTGCTCTTCTGACGGACGTTTCTGCTGACCCGGTAAAAGTGATCAGTATGCTTGCTGGCTGCCATATGTGTCAGGAACTTCTCGTCGTGCGTAATAACAATCAGCTGGAAGTTCTTCTGGCTGCTTCGAGCATCAATAATGTTACTGAGACCCTTGGCAAGCGACTCAATGTTGTCACTATCCAGATTAGTCGTGGGTTCGTCCAGAGCAATCATACCGCAGTTGATTCCAAAACACTCGGCCAGAGCCAGACGAATGATGATAGCAGCCAGCACCTTTTGGCCCGCCGAACATCGTCCTCTCATATCCAGCTCGGCATCACTCTTGACCATGACGACCCGATAATTGTAGGACCGGTTCTTCGCAGCTCCGGGCTTGTCCTCATCTGATCGAATCAGAATAGTGTCAATGTCCGTTCCCGAATAGGTTGCCTTCCACAGCTCGTCGATGATGGCGTTAATCTCGTTCATCTTCATGGAGTGGTACTGCATAATGGCGGAATCGAGAGCTTTGCCGTACTTGGCCAGATCCTCGTTGGCGACCGTGTTGGCCTTCAGCAGAATCAGTGCCTTCCTGTACTTCTCATGGACGTCCAGAAACTCTGATTTCAACTCCAAATTGAGTGTGCTCAGCTGATCGTCCATCTGTTTCATCTCACCAAGCAGACCGGCGTGTTTCGATGAGTAGGCAGAGTGCTGAGATCGCAGCCGTTGAGACTTCTGCTGGTACTCGTCTCGATCTCGAGAAGCCTTGGCTTCGTCCAGTTCGAGAACACGTGCCTCGATCTGACTCATCTCACCAGTCAGCCGGCGAACCTCCAAATTGTCTTGCAGGTTTCGCTGGTGACCCTTCAAGTCAATTAGGGCCTTTTCCTGAGTGGCGATATCCTCTTGAAACTGATTGATGCGCAGAGCCAGCTTTTCGACCTCGCCCCTGGCCGAATCGACTCGTCTTTCTGCCTTGCTCAGCATCCCCGCAACATCCAGGTCCTCCAGCTGCTGAATCTGCTGACTCATGTGGCTCAGACGATTGGCGTCATTCTTGACTCTCTCCAGCTTGTCGGCCACAACGTCCATCTTGTCCCCGTTCCGGCCCTTCATTTCAGATAACTCGTTCTTCAGCGACTGCAGTTTGGGCTCGATGGACTCAATCTCCTCCCGAACAGATCGGATTCGAGCTCGGCACTCCTCAATCTTCGTCTTCAGCCCTGAGATTTGTTGCTGAAGGCCAGTCTTCTTAGTCAGCTGGTTCTTCTGTGTACTGAGACTCAACTTCTTGTCTGAAATCTGCCCTTGAAGAGACGAGAACTGCTTTCGCAACGCCTCTCTCTCATCTACCAGCTTCTGTCGCTTCTGGTTGATGCTCTTGATCTGCGAGTTCAAAGAGGAAGCCAAAGAGGGCAAGTCAGAGGTCGACTCCTCAGAAGAGCTGATCAGAGCAGAGTTTTCGCCCTCGAAATCGGTCAACTCCTTCTCCTTGGAAGTCACGTCGCTCTTCAATCGCTTCACATCCTCAACGGACTTCTTCAAGACCTCCAGGTCACGCAACTGACTCTCCAACAACGACAGCGACTCCTCCTCCTTCTCAAGTGACGATTTCCCGTCGCCAACCTCCTTCTTGAGCTTCTTGAGCTGCGCAGACACACTCTCCACGTTCTCCTTCAAGTTTCTCCACTCCCGAACCTCTCCGGAAATCGCCTGAACGTTGTCGAAATCAGACTTGATGTCCTGGTACTCCTTATCGGCCCGCTCTTTGGTATCAGGGAGCGACACAGTCTTGTCTTCCACGTGACTGAGAAAATCCGTCAGCTCGTTGTCCGAAAACTTACGCGAACAAAGCAAACAGCTGTGCTGAGCAGACTTGGCTAGCTTCACTGCTGTCTCGTAGTACCTTGCGGTGAACATTGTAGACTCTCTGTTCTGGGTAGCCACAGCCAAATCGTTGGAAAGATTCTCCAGTGTCGACTCGTAGTCATCAATGTTGTCCTCGCCTTCACCCAGAACAGCCGAAATGGTGTCGCAAAGCTCGCTGAGAGTAGCATCCTTGACCAGAGACTCCTTGTTCAGCATATCAAGACGCGTGGTGAGATTGGCGAGCGAGTCACGTGACTTGGAAACAGTCTCGCGCGATTTGTCCACCTTCTCTTGCTGACTCAGCAGCTTGGCCGCGTAAGTCTTTTCGTCCGATACGCCCACCCCATCGTATTGTATAGTAAGCGCGTCTTCCACGCCCCGCAACACTCCCCGTTGCTTAGTCAGCTCAGAAACGAGCATTCGGTGTTCAGCCCGCTTCTCGGACTTGCTGTTGAACTCGGCGAGATCAGAGTTGCACTTCTCCAGACGCTTACTGAGCACTTCAGTCTGGTCATCACATGACTCAATCTCCAGTTCGAACCTGGCTTCTTCACCCTGGGAATTGCCCTGAAGTCCGGTCAGTTTCTCCTCAAGTTTCTGAATCACACTCTCCTCGTATGCAATAGTCCCCTCCACTGTCGGAATAGTGTCGATTTCGTCCTGAAGACGTCTGACCTCGTTCTCGTAGGAGAGAGTGGAGGACTTGTCGTGGTTGATTTGACCCTTCTTTTCCGTCAGACTGGTGGACAGTTTACTGATCTTGTCGGCCTGTTTTCCCTCCTCAGCTTCAGCCTCCTTCTTGACCCTATCGAGATCGTTCTTAAGGTCAGATCTCAGCTCGTCGAGGTCAGAAGTGTCCCATTTCTTACCAATCTCCTCCAGAAGGGTATCCTTAGCCTTGCGCTGCTTCTCCAGCTCCTGCCTCTTGGCCTCCCATTGTCCCACTTCAACAATGGCAGAATTGTATTCTGAACGATGTCCCTCCAAGGATTTCTTGGCTTCTTCGCTATCCTGTTTGAGTCCTGACACGGTTTCTCGTCGTTCGTCCAATCGCGAGTCGAACTCAGACACTTGTTTCTGCAACTCGTCGTCTGAGACCGTGAGAATCTCGGTGCAACTCTTCTCGAGCCTCTCCTTCTGCTCCCCCACCACCACCCGGTCTCTCTTGAGCTGCTGGACCTCTGCCAGCACTTGCTGGAACTGCTGGTTGCTCTCAAACAGCTCGTCGGACTGCTTGGTCACCATTTCCATCTTGCTCTCCAGCTCGTCCGTCTGGGCCTTGTAGCTCTCAATTCTCTCAAGAAGCAGATTCGCCTTTTCGGCCGCTTTATCTGCCCGATCCTTGTCCGCCCTGAGATACTCTGTCGTCTGAGTCTGGAGCTTGATCTCCACGTTTTTTTCTTTTCTCAGACTTTTGATAGAATCCAAGGCCTTTGTAAACTTGAGAGCTTCGAAGATCTCATCGAACCGTTTCTTCAGCACAGCAGGTTCGGATAACGGCCAGAGAGATTCCTCCTGATGACAGAAAATGACGTAGTCTAGAATGCTCTTCGAGACACCCAAATAGAGCGGCATCTGGGCGTCCAGCTCTGCACACCGAGTCGAAACAGTGGTTCGCTCTCCGTTGTTGCTAGCCATCAACTGACCCTCCAGTGTCTTGAACTGACGAGTGTTGGGCTTCACTAGAACCTGCATCGTTCGAGTACAGATCATGTGAACGCCATTGACGTTGGTGAAGGCCAGTTTGACTTGACCAAGCACTTCTTTCTCTCCACAAATCTTGGGGTCGTGAATGAAGGCACCTCCCTTGGAATGAGGAGGTAGGTCACCGGTGGTGGCATATCGCAGACATTCGATAATTGTGGTTTTACCCGAACCATTCTGACCAACAATGAGAGTCAGGGGTTTGTTGAAAGTGATGGTTTCACGCTCTGTATTGTCGAACGAACGGATTCCCTGGATGGAGAGCTGGGTTAGTGTTGTCAAAGAGGCGAGTGGGAGGAATTCGTAATAAAAAAAAGTGTCCAGAAAAGCCATTGAGCGTAGAAGAACGTAGTCAGGTGAACCGAGGTCTTAGTGGATCAAGATGGGTGACATGAGCTCGAGAATCACTCCGGATGAAATCTGAGAACGTCAACCACTCTTGCAACCGGTTTCCAAGCCTCCCACCATTCACCCAGTACGATACAATTGGTGGACGAAACGAGATCATGTGACTGTCACGTGAATCAAGCTCTGTAAAAACTTGCACAAGACAGATCAGCCCTGAAATTCTCCAACGGAGATCTGTCAGATCGCAAAAGGCACTCCCCGATATGTCCTGATCACGTGAATAAACAGGTCACGTGACAAACCACATCCCCTCGCACCCCGCATCCGTTTGGCGAGCTCAGCCATCTCCGCACATGTTCCTTCACGACCGCACTCCAAATCGCACGGTTCCCCGACGCGTTTGAGCCGGGAATCACGTGACTCGTCACATGACACGCCTTCATTCACGTGACAGAAAACCTAGCCTCCTCTGTACTCACTTTCGATATCGAAGACATGTTCAACGTCTGCCCTGTGGCGATTGACTGGAAGAGTGTAATGCAGTGTAGGTTTTGATAAGGCGCTTAGTAATCGGGAAGGGGGGGGAGGTGGAGGTTGGAGGAGTGCAATGACGGTATTGTGGCGAGTTTGCTTCAGAAGTGAGCTTACTGGTTGTACGGTTTTAGATGCCAGTCTTCGCAGATAGTCATTTTTGCGATCTTCAGCTTCGGAGTGAAAAGTTCTTCAAATCGACGAAGCTACTTACGAATGGTTGACTTTTCAGTTGAAGTATGTTTGCAAAAGGTCATCACCATACCGGCTAGGCAGACGTTCGAATATGGGCTGTGGTGTGAGATCAGGTTAATCGTTGCTATCTCAACAAACCTATACACGAATTGGTACGGATCCAAGGAAATATGGTATCATTTTACCAAATCAGTGCACTTCTTTCAGTGTAGCTTATTTACACAGGGAGGGCTACTTGGAGCTTGTTCGAAAACGTTCATAGCAATCACTATAGGCACTTGGCGAAGTTGTAATTGATACCATCATATTTGCAGTACACTCGAACGAGCTCATTGACATCGTCAGAGCCACCCACCTGACTAATCACACCCTCCATTCCAATCTCAATGGCTCCTTCCGTTTGTACAACTCTAATCCTGCAAGCTGCAAGACACTACCCCAGCTGAATGTCGTATTTTGCGAGCTGGCGTCTGGTGAACTGCACACACAATTGGTTGTCTGCAGCTCCTACAGCTTCTGCAGTTTTCGGCTTTTTCGCCAGCGTTCCAATGGCTGCAGAACAGTACCCTCGTTTCGATTCTCAGCTGGAGCTATTTATTGTTGGAGATTTACTGGTGATCGAGAGCTTGAAATGAATTGAAGTCACACTTCCAGCCGCATTTTCAAGTCACTGCTAATTTCTAGACCCCCAACAAGACCATTTGGTGCAGGGCCCAGGTTGGCTGCTTCATAAACTTCGATCTATAGGTGATCGCAAAGTTGATCATGCCACTCGGGAGCGAGTCGTGTGACATCGAGTGGGGATTTGTATTGTTCGACTCTACTCCTGCTCACAGGGAATTGAGTCATTTCCTATCCCTAGATGCGGCTACCAGTATTTGACCAGTCGTATTACATCTCATAACCTGTGACAGATCACCCCTTGCATTAGACCAGCTCTATCAAAGGTCCCTTAAGTGCGCCAGCTGGGCTCCAAGCTTTTCTCAAACTGGTCAGCCATCAGTCCAGACTCTTGGCATCTACCCCGGCTCACGTAAAACCAATCTACGCCCCAGATCGAGACCCTGCGGAGTATTTTCATCTAGCCCAGGGTGACGTCACCAACCTTAAATGGAGTCATAGTGAAATAAGCTCCGGCATAAACTTTAGACACCTCCCAGTTTTTAAAACGCTCCATGTTTGCGATTCGAGGTGTACGACGTCAATTACCGCTCTACCACACCTATCGACTTCGTTCTTTCTGCACCATGGACTCCTCCGCCGTCAAACAGCCCGAGTGGCACGCTCCAAAAGAGCCCCAGTCCCGAGACACCCTCAAGCTCTACAACTCGCTGACCCGATCCAAGACGCCCTTCGTGCCCATTGCTGGCAACAAGGTCACCTGGTACTGCTGTGGACCCACCGTCTACGATTCCAGTCACATGGGCCACGCCCGAAATTACGTCAGCACCGACATCAATCGTCGGATCCTGCAGGACTACTTTGGATACGACGTTCTTTTTGTTCAGAACGTGACCGACATTGACGACAAGATCATCATTCGAGGCCGACAGCAGCATCTATTCCAGAAGTACGTCGAGGAGAACAAGGGTCTGTCCCAGGAGGTGCTGTCAAAGGTTCTCAGCAGCTGGAACGACTTCGCCAAGGAGAAGCTTGGATACACTGACGATGTGGCCGATTTCGAAAAGTACGTGGACTCGGAAACTGCAAAACTCAAGTCCGTCGAGGACGCAAAGTTCAAGATGAACCTCGCAAGTGCCCGGGCCGCCGCCAAGGCTCTCACCGACAAAACCGTCACTCCCGACACTTTCTACCCGGCCGTTAAGGACGTTCTGGTTCTCACTCTGGATCAGGAGCAGGGCTCCACCGTGTCGGACCACAAGATCTTCCGAGAGCTGTCTGCGTTCTGGGAGGGTGAGTTTGACAAGGACATGGCAAAACTCAACGTTCTGAGCCCCTCCGTCACCACCCGAGTGTCTGAGTACGTTCCTGAGATTGTCGAGTACGTCGAGAAGATCATCGACAACGGCTACGCTTACGTGAGCGATTCGGGTGTCTACTTTGACACCGCGGCCTTCGACAAGTCCCACGACTACGCCAAGCTGCAGCCCTGGAACAAGGGTCATGCCGATCTCATTGACGAGGGAGAGGGATCTCTGTCCAACAAGACCGGCAAGCGAAACTCGTCCGATTTCGCCCTGTGGAAGGCCTCTAAGCCCGGAGAGCCCTTCTGGGACTCGCCCTGGGGCCAGGGTCGACCCGGATGGCACATTGAGTGCTCCGTCATGGCCTCTGCCATTCTCGGCCCTCAGATGGACATTCATTCTGGAGGAATCGATCTGGCTTTCCCCCACCACGACAACGAGCTGGCTCAGAGCGAGGCCCACTACGACTGCAAGCAGTGGGTCAACTACTTCCTCCACACCGGCCATCTGCACATTGAGGGCCAGAAGATGAGCAAGTCGCTGAAGAACTTCATCACCATTGACGAGGCTCTGCAGACTTACTCTCCCCGACAGCTGCGTCTGGCCTTTGCTCTCCAGCAGTGGAACAACCAGCTCGATTTCAAGTCCGCCCTCATTTCCGAGGTCAAGTCCGTGGAGTCCACCTTCTCCAAGTTCTTCGCCAAGGTCCGGGCTCTCAAGGGCGAGGTTGAGGACAAGGTCTCCAAGGGCGTTCTTGTTTCTAAGAAGACCGGCCGAGCTGAGCTTGCGCTGCTGAATTCTCTTTCCGACTGCAAGGAGGCCGTTCACATTGCTCTCTGCGATAACCTGGCCACTCCCGCTGCTATCCAGAACATGGTGCAGCTTGTGGGCAAGGTCAACCTGTACCTGGGCGAGACTTCCACCGAGAATGTCCGAACCGAGATTCTGGTTGATGTCGCCACCTTCATCAGCAAGATGTTCAACGTCTTCGGTTTCCGAACCCGAACCGACAACCTGGGTTTCACTGAGGAGTCGTCTGAGGCGTCTTCCGAGGCTCTGATCATGCCCTACCTTACCACTCTGCGAAACTTCCGAGACGACATTCGAGGCAAGGCTATGGCTCGAGCCGCTCATCTGGAGTTCCTGCAGGCCACGGATCAGGTGCGATTCGATCTGCTCAAGCAGGGCGTTTCTCTCGACGACCGAGGTGTCGGCGAGCCTGCGCTGATCAAGATTCTGTCCGACTCCGAGAAGCTGGAGCTCATCAAGGCTCAGGAGGAGAAGGAGAAGCGAGCCGCCGAGAAGGCTGCCAAGCGAGAGGCTCAGGCCAAGCTGGAGGCCCAGAAGGTCGCTGAGCGAGAAGCCAAGGCCAAGATTGCCCCCAAGGATCTGTGGAAGGAGGACCCCGCTTACTCCCAGTGGGACGAGGAGGGAATCCCCACTCATAACGCTGAGGGCGAGGCCATCTCCAAGAGTCTGAAGAAGAAGCTCACCAAGCAGCATGAGGCTCAGAAGAAGCTGTACCACGACTACGAGGGCCAGATTCTGGAGTAATCGGGAAAGGAGAGACGTAACTGGAGTGTGTGCGAACTGAGAGTGCCCAGGTCTATCAATGGCCAAAAGTCGTAGAGACCAGCTCTAGGAAGAGTCTTCCTGCGGCTCCCATGGCACAATCATCCATCACTGTCGACTCATGCCGACACATTTATTAGGAGGAGTATATAGGACTAGAAAATGAATATATTGTTCTTGACTTTGTGTCCCTGGTGGGTTTTGAGATACTCAGGACTATGACTGTAACTTCACGAGCACAACTTGTAGGGTTCTGTAGAGAACATGAAATGACTGATTCACCGGATGTTCATTGAGGTGCATTCGATGTGGGACAGCGAATAGGCAACAAATAAGTGCAATGAATCAAAGTGGGCGAAACCCAGCTCTATCAAACGATCATCGTGCTATCATCTATGTAACATCGAGGGAACTGGAGCTAGATTCTGAGTCGTTTGAGTGATACCTCTCACGAGTCCTTTCACCTATCCGTTTTAGAAAACTGCCAAAAAGCAGAGACTTCTTCATTGACACTTTTGACTGACTATACCGGCCCTTACTTTCCAACCCAGCACGGCTGACATCAGTAAGTCCCCTGCATGAACATCTTGATTCACGACTAGAAACCGCAAAATCTATGGGAAAAAGAAAATCAAAAAGATGAATGATCAACGGATCACATGACTGCGAATTCTGTGGATTGAACACAGGACCTCCAGATTACTTGCGACTGACAGTGACTTCAGTCTGGCGCTCTCCCAACTGAGCTAAATCCGCGGCGATAAGATCGGGGCTCACGATGTGAGAATTGCGAACCCAGGTGGGTCACATGACCGGCGAAAGAAGAGCAGGCAAAAAGATCTGGTCCCTAGCAGGATCGAACTGCTGATCTTCGCGTTGCAAAGCTGCTATTCTTATTAGCACGACGCCTTAACCAACTGGGCCAAGGGACCGTTGGATTTCACACCATGCAAACATCGCCATGTTGAGAAGGTTGATGATGTAAGCGCGGAATTACGTGACAAAGACTGGTTCATTGACTCAACTGGTTCTCCAGTGACTAAACTGGTTCTCCAGTGACTAAACTGGTTCTCCAGTGACTAAACTGGTTCTCCAGTGACTAAACTGGTTCTCCAGTGACTGAACTGGTGCAGCACCCGTCATCATACGGTTCCGTTCTGTACACATCGGCTCAGGGCGCAATTACTTCAGATATTGCACCTTCGGACAGCACCTACAGTTGCGTGACAGTTGCCACAAATAGCTAAAACAAATAATTCATAACATACATACGCTCTCCTCTCTTAGTTGAGAACAGCTCCAGCGCTAGGGTTGGTGGAGATCTTCTTGTCCTTGTCGTCCACTCGTCGGAGAGACTTTCCGCCGGTAATTTCACCGAGCAGAGCAGAGATACCGCCAGTGGCAGCAGGAGGCCGCTCGGGAAGATCGCCAGCCGAAGGACCCGTCATGGAGGGAGGAGCGGGAGCTCCAAACATGGGCGGGGGAGGTCCGGGAGGAGGGGGAGGAGGAGCTCCACCGGGAGCACCGCCAAAGGAAGGAGCCGGTCCAGGGGGAGGAGGAGGGGCTCCGAATCCAGGGGCAGCAGGGGGAGGAGGGGGAATTCCAGAAGGTGCCTCAGGAGCTCCAAAGCCAGGAGCAGGGGGAGGAGGAGGAGGAATTCCGGTAGGGGCCTCGGGAGCTCCAAATCCAGGAGCGGAAGGAGGAGGAGGGGGGGCAGCAGCGGGAGGAGCGGCCTCGGCAAAGGTCTGCTGCGTGGGAGAGCCCTCGGGAGTCTCGAAATCAAACTCCGACGACGACATGTCGTTGTGAGTGTCCACGGGAGGAGGCAGGTGGGTGGTCTCGATCGTGGTGGGCACCGGAGGGGGAGGAGGAGGAGCCTCGGTCGCAGCAGGAGGAGGAGGAGGAGCGTTGATCTCGGGCACTGCGGGGGCAGGTGGAGCAGGGGGGGCAGACTCGGGTCCGGGAGTCGCCTCTGCAGCGGGAGCAACAGGAGGAGCAGCGGGAGGAGCAGCGGGAGGAGCCGAACCGGTAGGAGTGGCCGTGATAGGCGCAGCTCCAGTGGGCTGTCTCTGGATGGGAGGAGCCATGGTTCGGAACAGCTGGGATGCCAGCTCGGCAGCGTTGCCTCGGTGGTAGTCCTGATCCTCGTCGTCGTCGGAGCTCATGCCCCAGTCGTCGTCGTCGTTCTTGACGGCCCGCTGGTTGGCCCGCTGGTTGGAGATCTTGACGGGATCCACGGGCTTGGGAGCCTCCTTGGGAGCCTCAGCGAAGGAGGCGGGAGAAGGAGCCGCAATAGGCTGGTTGGTACCGGGTCGCAAGAAGGGGTTGTTGTCCTCTCCTCCGGCAGTAGCGGGAGCAGCAGGAGCAGCAGCACCATCTCCACCGTTGTTCAGACGGTGGAAGGGGTTGTTGTCGTCAGCTGCGGGAGCAGGAGTGGAAGTGGCAACGGGAGGAGTAGCGACGGGTGCAGCAACTGCGGGAGCGGGAGCAGAGGAAGCAGCGGGAGCAGCGGACTTGTTGGAGAAGGCAGCAAGAGCAGCAGCTCCGACATCGCCCTCGGGCTCGTCAGCCTCAGTCTCCTTGGACTGCGACTCCTTCCAGGCCTTCTCTCGGGCCTCGTTGGCCTCCATCTCCTCACGGAGCTTTCGCATCCGCTCCTCCTTGGCGGCTCGCTTCTGCTTCTTGTCGTCCTCCTTCTTCTTGTCGGCCTCCTGCTGCTTCTTGAACCGCTCCTCCTGCTCTCGCTTCTGCGCCATGAGCTTCTCATACTCCTCGTCCTCAGAGTCAGAGTCGTCAGCGGGGGCGGAAACGGGGGCAGCGGGAGCAGCAGGAGCAGGAGCTCGAGAAACAGGGGCAGGAACTTCACGAGAAACAGGGGCAGGGGAAGACACGGCAGGAGAAGCAACAGGGGGAGTCGCAGCAGCAGGAGAAGCAACAGGAGAAGCAACGGCGGGAGAAGCGGCAGGAGAAGCCTCGGCGGGCTTGGAATCGGGGGGAGCAAATCCATGGGCCTGGGCCTTTTCCTTTCGCTTGATGCCAAGAGCAGCCAGTCGCTCGTTCATCTTTCGCTCGGCCTCGGCCTTGAGTTGGGCCTTTCGGTCCACGCCAGCAGCAGGAGCTGAGGGAGTGGATGCACCGGTGGAAGTGGCCGAAATGGGAGCGGCGGAAGCACCGGCAGAAGAAGAAGAAGCCGGAGTAGCTGCAGAAGAAGAAGTAGCAGCGGCAGGGGTGGGTCGAGAAGATCGGGTGGATCGCAGAGAGTAAATGAACTGTCGCACGTCGTCCTCGACGCCAACAGCCTCCTCCCATCGTCGTCGTTGTCGGTCCTCGCTGACCTCCTCCTGCGTCTCTCGCAGCTTGGAAGACAGGTCTCGCTGCAGAGACTTGACCGAGTCCTCAATGTCGTGGATCATCTCGTAGTTCTGGGCCTTGGAACGCTCCACGTCGGACGTGTGGGTCAGCAGACGGTGCTCGTAATCCTCCTCCTCGGACGCGTCGGCTCCGGGAGTGGATCCCTTGCCGGTCAGAGCAGCCATTCGAGCCTGCAGCTTGGCCTTGGAACGGGCCTTGATTCGATCGGCCTCGGTGATGGCGCCTCCAGGACCGGTACCAACGAGCGAAGTGGGGTTCTTGAGTCGGAACAGCTCCATCTTGGCGTTGGCAATCTTGTCCTCGATTCGCCGCACGTTGGACGCAAGCTGAGGAAGTCTGTCGCCGAGATGGTCCAGCTTTCGCATCAGGTTTCGCTTGGCGTCAGCAGAAGCACCAGCATCGGTAGAGCCAGAAGCATGGGGAGCAACGTCAATGTCTCGCTGCACGTTCTGGATTCGGCGCTTCAGATCGGCAACAGCCTCCTGGTCACGTCGCTCCAGGTTGGAGTCTCGCGACATGTCCGAGTCCTCGGCGTCAATGGCGTCCAGCAGAATCTGTTTCTCTCGAATGAGCTTTTTGAGCTCGGAAATGGACGAGCCCTTGCCAGACAAAGACGCGTCGTTGCCGCTGGAGCCGTTGCTGCTGCCGCCACTGCTGCCTCCGCTGCCTCCTCGCCGGTTGCGAGAAGTGTAGCCAAAGTCGGAGTCGTCGTTCTTGAACACGGTGGCGTCCTTCTTGATGGTGGACTCGCCCGTGAACGACCGCGACTTGAGCTTGGAGCCGCCGGATCGGCCTCCACCGCCCTTGAGGTAGCTCTTGACCTGGTTCACCGAGTCGGAAAAGTTCTTGGAAGAGGGGGGAACCAGCTCCGGGGGCAGACGCGACGGAATGGGGTAGCCGTTGAGATGTCGGTAGATGAGATGCATGGCGACAGCAAACTCGTCTCGGTCCAGCCGGCCCTTGTTGGAGGGATCCGACAGCGTCCAGATGGCCTCCAGATCGGCCCGGTTGAGACCGCTCTGGGTGAAAATCTTGATGGCCGTGTCTCCGTCCACGGCGCCAACTCGCTTCTTGTCCCACGCCAGGAAAATGCCGTCGTAGATCTGCTTCTCCTCCTTGGCAATGGCCCAGTTGACGGTGGCAGACTGCTGCAGCTGCATCGGGGGCAGTTGCTGGACGGGTGCTCCAGTTGCCTGGGGCATGAGCCGCTGCTGCATGGTCTCGATACCGGGAAGACCCTGCGAGGGGGTGTTGATGAATCCCCACTGGCCAGGCTTACCGGTAGGCATGGCAGTGAGAGGCTGCATGGAACCGTAGCCGGTGGACTGGGGCTGCATGCCGGTCTGCTGCTGGGGCATGTATCCGGTCGACTGCTGCTGCAGAGGAGCGTAACCAGTGGACTGCTGCTGCATGGGGGCTCCTCCAGTGAGCTGCGACTGCAGAGGAGCTCCACCGGTCAGTTGAGACTGCAGAGGAGCACCACCAGTGAGCTGAGACTGGAGGGGAGCGTAGCCCGTGGACTGCTGCTGCAGAGGCTGCATGGGGCCGGTTCGCTGCTGCTGCAGAGGCATTCCGCCGGTGATCTGGGGCTGCATCGCCTGCATCGGGTACCCGGTGGACTGCTGCTGCATGGGCTGGTACCCCGTGGCCTGCTGCTGCTGGTACCCGGTCGACTGGCCGAGATTCAGACCAGCGAGCATAGAGGCACTTGACGGCTGCTGCTGCTGTTGCTGCTGCTGCTGCTGAGGCTGAGACTGGCCAGAGGACGAAGGTCGCGAGCCGGCGTCGGGAATGTTGAACGAAATGATGTCGACCATACTGGAAACCTCGTTCTTGATGTTCTCGGACAGACTGTTGGGCACGCTCTGACCCTTGACGGCCTGGCCACACAGGTACATGGCAACGGCAAACTCGGGGAAGAGCAAAGCGCCGGAACGAGTGGTGTCGGCGAGGTTCCAGATCGCAGACAGCGTGATCGGAGGGAGTCCGGATCGGAACAGAATGTCTCGAGCCTTGTCGCCAGACAGAGCCTGCTCGCCCTTGGGCAGAGCCTGTCGGAAGAGAGTCTCGAAGTTTCGCTGGTCGTCAGCAGTGAGGAAAGAGAGTCGAACTGGGTTAGTGTGTCCTGGAAGTGGGGAAAGTGATATGATCTGACCACTTGATCTGACAACTTGATCTGACAGCAAGAACTTGATCCAACTGCAAGAATTGATCTGAATGCAGGAATTGATCTGACTGGAAGGCTCAATTTGACCTCCTCGATTAACCACTTTGTTGGCGTCATCCGGAGTCTGTCGTATCTCTGTCGTCTTGAACATATGTCCCATCTTGTCGTACCAAATCATTGTCGTGCCTTAAGCCATGCTCAATTGAATGTTCACTCAAGTCACTCTTTGTCACTTTAGTCCTTCTCCCGTCATTACTCACCATTGGGAATGTAAACTCCATCCACCACACTCTTGTTGCCTCCTCCCGTGGGCTGCGAGGTCAACGGGGGTCGAGCAGGCAAAGTGGGGGCAAAAGGGTCTCGTGCGTTGCCGGTCTTTTGCTGCTGCAGAGGAGCCGCGGGGGTGGCAGCGGGAGCAGAGGCATTGGCATTGTAGCCCGTGGGCTGGGACTGGAATCCCGTAAACCCAGGCTGCTGCTGCTGCTGCTGCTGAGGTTGCTGCTGAAAGCCGCCAAATCCGGTCTGCTGCTGCTGCTGCTGGGGCTGGAATCCAGTGAATCCAGGCTGCTGCAAGGGAGCCTGCTGCTGCTGAGGCTGGTAGCCGGTCTGCATCGTCTGCTGCTGCTGCAACATGGGAGCAGACTGGTAGCCCTGACCTCCTCCGCCCTGGTACATGGACACATTGGGCTGGGACTGGAAGCCCGTCTGCTGCATGGGCTGCTGCATGGTCTGAAATCCGGTCTGCTGAGGCGGCTGCTGCTGTTGCTGGGCAAATCCAGTCGGCTGGTAGTTCTGGAACCCTCCAGGAGCCTGGTACCCCGTGGGCTGGGACTGCTGCATCGGCTGCATGGGCTGCTGCTGCTGCTGTTGCACGGGGGTGTTTCCGAATCCAAATCCAGTCGGCTGAGCTCCGAGCGGCTGCTGGCCACCGGGCGCTTGATATCCGTACATGATTCTGAAGTCGTGCGTTTGTGGTGGAAAGTGTTACGTGGTGATGCACTGAGAGGGAGGTTGTGGTTTAAGGTTTTGGATAAGGTTTCAATATTGGCGCAGCAGAGGAAAACCAGCCAACCTGATGTGAGGATAATTGACCAAGAGTGCCTTTTGAGGGGTTCTGGAGGAGTGGAAGAGTTTTATGAGATTCTTCCGTTTGATTTTTCGCTAAAATGGTCGCATTTCCCACCCAAATACACCCACTCGCCTATTATTCGGACGCTGGGTGTAAATTACAGTTGGTGAAATCGTAAGGGGACACCTTAAACAGAGTGATTTCAATATGAGCTAATTGGGAGCCGTTAACTCCGAACACTTCATTGAGGTAATTGTTGAATAGCAACTACAGATGTGGCTCCGTTGACAAAACAGAAACCACCTCCAACGGCCTCATATACTGCCACTATAGAGTCTTGGAGGCACTCAGACAGATAAAACCTGTTGAACCCCAGACAAGACCCGCTTTACTCAGACGATGCTCATCTTATGAGACACAAGTTATAAATAGTTGACTCGAGACAAGACAATACCCCCATTTCGGATGATGAGTGTTCAACCTTGGACTCATCGAGAGACGTCGGTAGCTGTAGATGTGGTACATAGACCTCACTAACCGATTCACCTGGACTTTGTGACAGATCATAAGAATTTGAACTGACTAACGGTAGCATAGACTGACTGGCCTGAGACAGTTGGTGAGTTCGTCCCGTTAACGAACAACTTAACTACGAGTACAAGTACCGTACGGATGACTCCCACTTGGACCATAAACTACGAACGAGTGCGAGCATCTCGAGATTTTCCACTTCTTGCAAGCCCAGTCCCTTACACCCCACTGATCACACAACGTCCTACAGCAACATGGAACCAGTATAAATCGTCACGGCTCGGCTCCTAAGCGACGCTCTACAGTAGATGGCATGGCAAAGCTCATCAGCATCTCTACAAGTGCACAACAAGATACACCTTTCACATTCTACGAACTCCCTCAGAGTCTTTGCTACGGTCACAACAAGCGTCCTCGACACACATTGGTTTTACCATCCATAAATCTAACATTGGCTAGTTGTATCGTCACAGCCATTCGCTTGCATAGGCTCATGCCTGCTCCCTATATACATCCTAGACGGCATACTTCTTGGTCCACTCCTTAGCAGTGGCGTCGTATCGTGCTCGGTCGTTCTTGTACAGGTGGCCAATGTCGGGCACGAGAGGATCGTCGGGGTTGGGGTCTGTGAGCATGGAGCAGATGGACAGCAGCACCTTGGAGATGGTGAGTGCGGGAGACCAGTTCTCCTTGAGGATATCCAGACAGATGGATCCGTTGGTGTTGACGTTGGGGTGGTAGATTCGGGTGGTGAAGGTCACCTTTGGTGGCTTGAAGGGGTAGTCGGTGGGGAAGTGGATAGACAGAAAGAAAACACCTCCAGAGTAGGGGGAGTCTGAGGGGCCCATGATGGTAGCCTGCCAGTGGAAAAGATCCTGGCCGACGGGGCCAGCAGAGCAGGAGGAGGGAGGATCACTGAGTTAGTAAGAGATCGGGAAAGGCACGATAAGGGAGGATAGGGTGACAGCCCAAAAGGAGGTCGACAGCCTTGTTCGTCAGTGAGTACAAAACGCGCTAGCACACTGGGAACTCTGCTGTCTTCCGAAGACACAAAAAGGGGAAGAGACAGGGGGAGGGGTTGAGGAAGGGGTAGCGGTGATGAGGGGGAAATGAGACCGACTGGGATAACATCATCGCCAAAGGTGACATCGAAATGTCCAACCACATCTGGATGGTGGTGGGGGTTTGAGCCGATGGAGGGATTTGGGATACGACTCCGGCTGGTGGTGATCGCCTGATCGTGTGTGGGGTTTGAGGCAGATCAAGCGGATCAGCCTCATCAGATCTGTTTTCGAGTCACTCGTTCAACTGCACCATCAACTGGGTAGCTGATCGGAACGGCCAAACGCCTGTGAGCTCGACGCGTACGCTGATTTGGTTTGCTCGTACCACAAATCGCTCCACTCCACGCAACACGTTGAACACCATCAACTTGTGCGTGATGTTACAACGAGCCGCGGCTGCCCTGATCCCTGGAGTGGTCGCGCGATAACGAGCACATCCACCAATCCTGCTCGTTGCATCGGCGTCCATTTTCCACCCAACATCCTCTTTGTGGCCCCACGATTCGCCACTCGCCAGCACAACGACAAAACCGCATCCATCGTTCGACAAGCACATCCTGCGTGTCGCCAGAACGAGCTAGAGTTGGTTCTACAACTGCCATCCACTCCGTCTCCGCATCCATCTCTAAGCGTCTTTTTTCCCTCGTTACTCCAACCTTTTGGGTGTCTGAGTCTGTGTCACATCGAAATCTGCCACAAAAACGCCCAAAAACAGCGGCCAAAACAGCCGGCCGTCCGAAACACTGATACTCACCGTCCAAGATCACTGAGTTCCTTGTTGATTCGCTTCAAAGCCATTTTTTAAAATTGGTGTCGTGTGTGGTTAGTGTAAACTAGAGAGTTGTGGTTGTCGGGAGAGAGGAAAAAACATGCTGTGGTGGTGGGGAGTGGCCCAGATTGGACGCTCCCCTAACCCTGCGCTGGGAGTAGAACTTTCTGGATACGTGGCACAAAATTGCGTCCGGATGAGAAGCGGGTGGGGCTCGGAGCAAGCAAGTTTGGAGTCCGATGATCGTTTACACTGGTTTATTTACTTGTCTTTGGCCCTGTTCTTCACTGACGTTCTCACACTAAGCTCCGATGTTCCACCCGTATACACCTTGGGGCCGTTGGAGTGTTAATTAGTCACATCCTGTCGTGCGATATCTCACATGACTGTGAACGTTATTTGGTGAAAAAACTGAACATGGCGGAGCAACATTAGGCCGACTGGTACTGTTTATGTTGTGGGCATACCATGGTGGGGCTGAGTGTTTGTTGTGAGCTGGGGTCGACTGGTGTTACTGAATCTGGTGGTCAAGACAATACTGGTTGGCATCCCATACGTCGAATGCGTAGAGCCACTACAACTACAGACAGCACTCGTCCACGAGTTTTGGAGGTCTCGTCAAATAGAGGAGATCAGTGGGAGAATTTTGATACTATGGAAACCACATTCTTGATTTCGGGCGATTTTTTCTGACAAGTCCACCTATTTTTCGGACTCATCTCGTCTCCTATAAAACTCAGAGTGCATTAAGTTATTGCTCTCTTGAGAGTCGGCTGCTTTGAAATTGCTATAAGTGTGTCGTCGAATCTATAGACTGAAAAGCTATGAGATTGGGGGGTTGAGATTTGGACGCCTTTGAATCAGTCACATCAAGTTCCTTGCAAAAAAGTCAGCCTGTATCCACTCACACTTCTTTGTATTTCTCGGACCCGAACTCTCGATCGGAGATAATAGGAGTCAAGCTCGGGATACAGCTTCGCCGTCCAGAATCCAGATGAGGCAAGACCAGAGTTGAAAAGACAGGCGTCTAGCGTGTCAACCACATTAGGCAAGTCAGGGCCCTGTGACAGTGACCTTTGCCTACGATACTAACATAATCTGAGCCTCATCTTTGGCGGCTTCCCTTATACAACCCCCTCATGCATTCAATGCCGTGTGGAATTAGCGCGGTAGTTTTGACCGTGCTTAACACTGCACCTCGGCCCTAACCGCGGCTCACCTCCAGCCGTAACCCTAACCACTATCAGTCCCCGCTCCAACTCAAACAAATGAGTGGTTTAATTTCGTGTTGGCAAACTCGTGTGGAGTTCAAAACAAGCTGGGTCACGTCTGAAACAAGAGGCTGCACATATATGGCGGTGACACTCGTAATGCGTCAAATGTGATCTCCGCAAACACGACATTCTACGATCATGTCTCGCTCCATAGTGATCCACCCCTCCCCATTATTACAGTACTTGTAGATTTCTTATTACAAAGCTGGACTAATCACTCAAAAATGCTTGAAAAAGCTCTGCTGTCAGATTTGGTCAGGACAGACGCAAAAAGCGGTGAGTTGTCATGATTGCAGCGTCAATAATGCATTCCCCTTCAGTGGACGCTCTGGAATGACCTGCTTGTTGCATGCGCAGATTCTGTGCATTTGTACAGTGGTGACAAAGCGTACATCACCGCCGTATGTTCCGCATACATCACCTCCACAATAAGCACTGCTCAGATCCAGTTGATTGCAATTATCGATTACTATTTACACAATAAATACCTCTATAAATACTCCATGTCCATGTCCAGTCCCAAATGCTTACTGAGACTGGTATCCCTCATCGTCCTCAAACCCGCCAAACTCCATGCCCATCTTGACGCACTTGTTGACAAGCGACCGTCGTCGATGCAGAGAAATGCCCTCCAGCTCGGCCTTTTCGCTGCCGAGCCAGATTCGCACAGATGCAACCAGCTCCTCCAGACGTCGCTCAATGGCCGACGTTCGGTGAGCAGGTCGCTCCTGGAGCTGGGAAAACAGAGTCCACACGGAAAAGAAGGACAGCAGTCCAAACTCGTCCACAGACCGGATTCGCAGCTTCTGCAACAGCTTGGAGGCACCGTCGGTCTCGCCCTCAGACAGGTAGTAGAGGATGAAAGCGCAGTGGATGGCAATCTGTGAGTCTCGGGCCACGGGAGAGTCCGAGGGGTTAGAAGAAGTGTAGGACACGGGAGTGTCGGAGATGGTAGAAGTGGCGGACTCGGAGCCGTCATCGGAAAACTCCGACTCGGAGTCCTCGACAACAGCCTCGTCGTCCTCAACAGCCTCCTCATCATCCTCCTCCTCCTCGACAGCCTCCTCGACGGTCTCGACGGTCTTGGCGGGCTTGAGAGGCATGGCAACCTCGCCAAGCTCGGCCTTGACCATCACGAGCGCGTCCTGGACGAGATTGGAGTCCTTTCGGCCCAGAACCACAGAGTGGGCAATGGCGGCTCGTCGCTTGGCAATGCTGTTGACGGGGGAGACGGCCAGGGCGGTGTCGAGCTTGTTGTAGTCGACCTCGTTGGCCTCGAGCTGGAACAGAATCACCTCCCGCAGAGTTCGGGTGGAGTACCAGGCAGCCAGCACGTCGAGAGGGGTCTTGAGAGCAGAGTCGGAGGTGGCGGTGATGAAGCCCTCGTCCAGCATGCCGAGAGAGCAGCCGTGCGAGGCGTCCAGACCGTGGGCAAAGTTGTAGAACCGCTGGATAATGTCCGAGTCGAAAACGTCATTCTGGGCAAGCAGCAGCGACAGGTAGGAGGGAACGGAGTGCTTCTTCTGGGAGGCCAGACGTCGGGCCTGCTTCCAGTGTCGATCGGCCACAATCACGGAGGCTCGCTTGAGCCAGGGGAGGCCGTTGGCGAGAACGTGAATGTGGATGGCCTGGGTGGCGCACAGAGCAGGGGTGGGGGGGAGAGTCAGGGTCTGCAGGTAGGTCACAAACAGGTCTGCTCGGGTCATGTTCTCCTGGCCTCCGCACAGCTGGGCCTCGACCGCTCGAGAAATGGGCAGGTGGTAGGAAGAAGACTGCAGAAGCAGGTAGCCGTCTCCAATCAGGAATCGCAGCAGTGCCTTGCCCACAGCCTTGGTGGTCTCGACCAGGTAAGCGGCGGACGACTGGGGAGTGGCGAGAAAGTGCGAGTTGACGAGCCACGACTGTCGTCGGTACTGCTCGACCGAAGTCGCCTCAATCTGCTTGTGATGGGGAGGAGGTGCGGAGGACCGCAGCAGAGGCAGAAGCAGCAGCATGGCGGCTCCAATGACCATGGTCAGCTTGAGGAGCACCAGGCCGTGCTTGACGGACTCAGCAGGCACATATCGCAGGAGAGGAATGGGGATGAACGACAGCTCTCGCGAGTCGCCTCCGTACTCGGACATGAGACCCGTGGCCATGACGCCGGTCATGAGACCCAGCATGGCCTTGTTGGACCGGCTTTGCGGGGGCTGCTGCTGGATGTGGGGCTGTGCGGGGTTCATGTGGTGCTGCATGTGAGGCTGCTGTTGTTGCTGCTGAGCCATGGGTCGCTGTCGCATCTGTTGCTGCTGCTGCTGCTGCTGGTTCTGTGTCTCGTCGTAGAAAACTGCGGGCTGCTGCAGCATGTTAGAAGGAGAGCCGCCTCGAGAGCCGGGAGAGCCCTTGCCCATCATTCGCCGCAGCTCGTCCAGCTCGGCCTGCATCTCGTCGTTTTTCGTCTTGAGATGCTTGATGTACTCGGTGGCCTTGCTCAGCACCGTGGCCTTGTTGAGCTTGGACGCCGGGGTCAGGCCGTCCAGCTCCTCGTCGTCCTTGGTGCCCTTCAGAGCGCACCGCAGGGCCGGCACGCAGTCTCGCAGCGCGCTGATCTTGTCGTTGATGTTGGTTCTGTATTTCTTTTCAATCATGTTGTGCGAGGACCGGCCCTTCTTGGGCTTCATAACTTTGCCGGGCGCAGAAGAGGCCACTCGAGCGCCCCGTGCCACGGGCGAGGTAGATGACGTGGCCATTTCCGGCGAAGACGCGTCGGAAACGGGCGATCTCTCGCCGCTGCCAATGCTCTCGGGAGAGTTGTCGGAGGCCGAGGCAGACAGGTAGGGAGGGGTGAGCATGTTCTGACCGTGCTGGAAATGGTGTTGCTGCTGGCTCTGCTGGCTCTGCTGCAGCTGCTGGGGCTGCAGAACGCCGTTTGTGTTTGTGTTTCCCAGCGCCATGGGATTCAGGCCCATGTTGTTGACTCCGTAGTCCATATCGTTCATGTACACGGGCTGTTCCGGGTAGTCCAGGAACGACAGGTCTTCAGGCTGTCGGAAATCCATGTAGTCTTGTCTGGGCGGCGCAAACGTGTCGAGTAAATTGTCGCAGTCGACAAACTCGAATTTCATAGAGTTGTCCATTGGTTGTGCGTGTTGTGAGTGTAGTTGAGTGTAGTTGTGTGTTGTGGTGAAGTTAGACTTGAGTCCTCCAGCAGATAATATAATGTCGTTTCAAGGTTTGAGCGCCTCAGTCCACTTTTTTGCAAATGGCCTGATGTCGGCGCCCGGTTGGGAAGTTAGGGTTGCGGTATAGCGCAATAGGGAAGTCGGTCGAACCCTACTCTATGTTAACCTGGCTTAATGCAGAGGTTGAGCCTATTTTTCCACTATCCGACCCGTGATCTAGGGGCTTGAAAAAAACACAGAGCTGGAGGAACGGTGATTCAGCGTTTAGCCGAGTCAACGGAGCTTGAAAAGTTGATGACGGAACAAGAAAAAACGTGTTTTGAGGTAAATACGTGGGGCTGACAGAATCCCTAATTTCTGCCCCGTCCTCCACTCCCGCCATTGCCCTGGATGTCAACTAATTCAGTAGCATGACCTGTGTTAGTGAAGACGAGTGGGTCCGAGGACTCTACACCAGATAATAATCCCCTTTTTTGTCGCATAAACTAATCCCAATTACCGGTGGCATACCGATGACCCTAACCGGGCTGATTGCAGGCATGTACGATACACGGGTGTGCTTGTGTTTGCACTTTGCGATATTCCGTTTTTCATTTCTTCGTATCCGAAATCGCTATCTGACACAGTTCTTAACTGTCTTCCTTCTCGATACGTGCAACACGGCTGTGTCGGCTTTGCAACAACAATGTTCATTGTCTCTCAATGTTTGCGTCTGATTGATTTCGCGCTCTTTTATGAAATGGAGAAGCCGCTTCCCTGACCCACTGGCTCGTGAATCTGTCTACGGCATGAACAAACGTCAGCCCCCACATGGCACATGCAGACAGTACACGGAATCGGAGTTTCGGATGTTATTTATAGCTGATATTTAGGAAGGTCCGAAACGCCCCTAGTGGGCCCCCTTGTGTAGTGGTGACACCACATTTTTCAGCCATTGCCCACCGAACTATCTGGGGTGGGCGAGTGGTAAATTTTGCAAATATCACGTTCTCCAAGCCCAGTGTGCTCGAAAAAGAGCCTCCATAGTGAATTCTAGCACTTTCGTCCGTCTTGTGGAAGGTGGATGAGATTCTCATATTTTCGGTTGCGATAACATTAAGGTTATATGCACGTCTGAGTTATCAGGCCATTTCTGAGATGTAGAAAACGGCAGCCGACCAGTTAACAGCATGTCGTGGTTGGGAGCAGAACAGACACGGTTAAAGACCCCAAACACTTGCTAGTATGTTCTGCTAGCCTGACTGACACGTCAGATACGTCACATCTCATCTCGGTAAGATACAGGAGGGATGCAAAGTGTGCCTTACGGAAAACAGGGTTTTTATTCGAACCCTAAATTCTTGCCTCTTGAGGAAAGCGCAGCCTCTCACAGTTGAGGTATTAGTTCATGCAAGGGAGTCCGGCTGCAGTATAAAAGAAATGATCACGTACCATTTCGACGTGAATAGGAGGTCACTGCTGTCAGTTCAGTATAAAAGCTGCTGTTAAAGACCTCAGAATCGTCCCGGAGCCATGCGGCCGTATACCGTAACGCTAATCCACCCTTGTGAAGTCGAAACTAATCGAAATACACGTGAAACTAGGGCTTCGGACCATGTCATGTTCATCGATCTCGTCACATGACTTGTCCATTATTCCGGTTCTCCTTTGTGTTTCTTATTCTCTTCCCGTTACTTATTTCATCTGCATGAGACCGATGAGCCGATGAACTAAACGCCAGGGTTATCCTTAACCGACCCAACCGAGCCGTGTGGGTGGTAACTGGGTGAACTGAATCACAGGAAAAATAAACGACTGTTGGTTGGGGCGACGACAAAACGAATTATTCATCCAGAGCGAAAACCCCCCGGCACGACGTTAGTTACTTTTTGGGTGGTCCGATCAAGAACCCTCGGGGGACATGCACATCCCCATCAATTCGCTCAGACTTGCTCTCTTACCGCACTTTTATGGCTCCTGGCCTTTTTCCCCTGTCTCATACCTCCCTCGTCGACTGCTCCGTGGACTTCCCCCCAAACCGTGACAAGACCCCCAATGTCTAAACCGTGAATAGCCGTGAGAGGGCTCTCTCTCTTTCTCTCTCTCTCTCTTTTTCTGAGAAGCTTCGCCCACACATGACGATTAAATGTTAATCTCTACGGCTCATGCTCGATATGGTAAGGTATGCTGCTTTAGTTCCAAAGGACAATTGCAAGCGACTTGGCCTGGTCAGCAGTTCAAAGAGAGCAGCCAGCGACGACGACACCTGTGGCTGCTCCGCGGCCTTGACGGAATAACCTAGGTTGACGTGTTTGGTGGTTCCATCATTCATCACAATGTCGGCTTCTCCAAGTCATGGGTCGGAGTGTGATTACGTGTTATTCAGTCCGGATATTGGCTACCTGGTATACTGTGTGTAGACGTTCATATTGATATCTGTAGGTGCCCAGCACAGTACGGTCAGTAAATCTAAGCCCTTCACTCGTATATTGCCTCCGATAACCACCTCTCCACAAGCTTCGTATTACTTCATACCTGTATCCCGTCTGCGAGATATTTAGACTGTTGTTAGCGCCGAAAGTCCGTGTGCCGTCTACACTGTGTTGCTCGACTTTGGACGCCCAACAAAGCGTCTTTTGTTGTGTTTCTGATACTCATTCTTTGCTCTGTCTCAGAGGGCTCGGAAGAGGCTCCGAACCCCAGCATGTGAATTGTTTCAGCGTGAACGGAGATCACTTAAGCGTGCGGGTTGTGTGGGGAAGAAAGATCGACAGTTTAATTGCAAGCAAACCACCCCGTGGAGATTATAAACAGGTCTCGGAGGTTGCTGAATACAGCCTAGAATCAAAGCCCTCATCAACTACACGCAAACGAACACGCGTCAGCACGGTAGCACAAGTGTCACCCGGAATCGTCACTCTGTGTTTTCTTTTTTTCATCTCGTGATGAACGTGAAGACCCATGAATTGAATCTTAACAGTTTGGTTGGGGAAACGTGATCGACTCGGGAATGTACGATAGCCAAGCATGGTTGCACAGCAATAGCGTCTGCTGAGCACTGAGTCGGGTGTACCACGGTGACCTGTCCTGGTATTCGAATAACATCATCACAGACACGTGTTCAATTGATTCAGATATTCTTGTCAACACGGAAAACACGCTTGCCGAGTTCCCGTCCACCTTGTTCTACACATCTCACGCTGCCAAGAACACACGTGCTGGTTCGCAGGCGTTCGCAAAGTGAGATATTTCACAAGCCGGAAGATGCCCACTTAACACATCGACTCAGCAAGCGATGCTTCCACTGTGGGGGCTATGCTCTTTGTCCTCAGACACTCGTTTCTTCTTTGGTCCTTAGTTTGCAACATTTCGGGCGTCTTCAGCAATGTTAAAGGCTCCTTTTGGCCCCCACGAATCCCATCAGTCTGAAACAGGCACCAGATCTCTTTTAATTCTCTCAGAAGGTCAACTCTGTCATTTTGTTCCAGGTTTTAATCACACGGGATGATGTTTGGACCGCCAGTATGTTGCTGGAATGTAAAGACGCGACAACACGAGTTTCCAGCAAAGATACTTGGGAAGGAGAGAGTTGATTGAGGGAATCACACAGCACGTGATTTCGCGTTTTCTGCCTTATCTGAACTGATAGACGTCGTGTCACGTGTTTCACGAGTTGACCAACGGGACCGGAATATTGGAGGTTCAGGATAGACATGCTAAATGGAGGCTCTATACCACATCACAAGAGGGCGGGTTGATTAATCATCATTGAGAATATCACGAATAAAAGCAAGGCATTGAACCTGAGACTCACTCTAGGTATACAACACCACGCGGAGGGCCAAAAACCAGTCTCTCACGTCTTTACCATGCGTTGCCACTGTCGTTACGTGACTGTACACTTTATTGGCTTGAAATGACCCTATGGCTGCCCAAAAAATACAAAAAAAGGTCTATAATCATATATCTCAATAGCGTAGCACTGTGAAATTTAATTGGCATTTATTCGAGTTCCATATCAATCAGTCTACTTCTCTCCACCACTCCCCACTCATAACCTTTGAAATTAATTTAGGGTTCATGCAGGACTGAAAAAAATATCTAAAGGTTGATTTCGATGCAGGACAGCTTTTCTCTACCACGACTACACAAATCACCCAAAATGTCACTGGAAACGTCGTCGTTTTCCAATTTGGCCGACAAAATCAAGGCCAAGTTGGTCACGGCCAACGATAAAAACTCCAAGAAGAAGGACGCCAAGAACGCCGTCAAGCTCGAGAACAAGGCCAAGCAAGACGCCCGAGAGGCCAAGAAGAAGGAACATGAGCAGCGCAAGAAGGAGGAGGCTGAGGCCATGAAGAAGAAGGCCAAGAACTTCAACAAGTCCAAGTTTGGCAAGAAGGAGGAGGAGAAGGAGGCTGAGGTCAAGCCCGTCAAAAGCAAGGGATCTGACAAGGCTGAGAAGACCAAGGGATCCAAGACCAAGACCAAGGACCAGGGATCCAGTTCTGACAAGCCCAGCAAGTCCAAGGGCAAGGAGTTCAAGCCTGATTCTCTGCTGGCCGAAATTCTGGAGCTTGGAGGAACCGAGGAGGATCTCAAGCTGGTGGAGGATCTGTCTGACGGAGAGGAGGATGTGATTGAGAACCCTTCCAACGGCTCCAAGATTGACTCTGGAGATCTGCTCAAGTTCATGAAGGATATCGGACTCAATGGAGACGTTCCCCAGCTCGTTGAGGATGTCAACGATGAGGATGTCGAGGAGGAGCTCGCGGAGGACGAGGATGAGGAGATGGAGGATGACGATGAGGAGGACGAGGAGTCTGAGGAGGAAGAAGAGGAGGAGGAGTCCGAGCCTGAGTCTGACGACGAGCCTGCCCCTGCCAAGGCTGTTGTCTCTACTGGTCCTTCTGCTAAGGAGAAGCTGGTCGAGGCCATGTCTCTTCCCCAGGATATCAAGACCCCCACTGCCGTGCCTCCTCGTCCTGACTGGTACAACCACCCCATCGATGTTCCTGAGAACCTGAAGCCCATTTCAGAGGCCGACGTTGAGTCGTTGAAGGACCAGGGAATGAAGCTGCTCAAGCAGGACCAAGACACATACAAGGGCAACCAGCAATCGTCGCAACAGACTTTCATGCAGCAGATGCTCACCTCCGGTACTCTGAGTGATAAGATCTCCACTTACACCCTGCTCATCCACGACTCTCCTCTGCACAACCTCAAGTCTTTCGAGCAGCTCATGTACCTGTGTAAAAAGAAGGGCCGAACCTCTGCTCTGCAGGGCCTGGAGGCTCTGAAGGATCTGTTCATCAACGCTGGCGTTCTTCCCGATCGAAAACTGAAGTGGTTCAAGAACCAGCCCGTTCAGAAAAACTCGGCTCCCGAGTACCTCGCCATCTGGGCGTTCGAGGACTGGCTCAAGACCCAGTACTTTGAGCTGCTCCAGATCATGGAGGGTATTTCACACGACACCGTCACCCACCTGCGATCTTCCGTGGTGGCCCACATTGTCGATCTTCTCAAGGCCAAGCCCGAGCAGGAGGTCAACCTTCTCCGACTGGCCGTCAACAAGCTCGGTGACAAGGACACCGTTGTCTGCTCTCAAACATCATACCATCTGCTCCAGCTCATGCAGGCCCATCCTGCCATGAAGGGCATTGTCATCAACTCCATCTGGGAGCTTGTGTTCCGACCCGGATCCGACTACCACTCTCAGTACTACTCCGCCATCACCCTGAACCAGAGCATTCTGACATCCAAGGACACTGATCTGGCCAACATGCTGGTGACCAACTACTTCCTGCTGTTCGAGAAGGTGCTGAAGGAGAACGAGGCCGATTTCGACAAGGATCTCACAAAGAAGGACACCAAGGATATCAAGGGCAAGCATAAGTCGCGTCATAACGCCGGCAAGGGTAAGAAGGGAGGTGCCAAGCAGCAGCAGAAGACTGCCGAGACCCAGAAGGACGAAGCTAACCAGAAACTCATTTCTGCTATCCTGTCTGGTCTGAACCGAGCCTTCCCCTTTTCCAACCTCACGGAGGCCGAGTTCTCCAAGCACATTGACTCTCTTTTCAGAATCACCCACTCTGCCAACTTTGGTACCGCCATCCAGGCTCTGTCTCTGTTGTTCCAGGTGTGCCAGGACGCCCAGAAGGATCGATACTATCGAACCCTCTACGAGTCTCTTCTCGACCCCCGTCTTGTCGACTCGTCCAAGCAGGGACTGTACCTCAACCTGCTGTTCAAGAGTATCAAGGCCGATACCAATGTCCAGCGAGTCCAGGCCTTTGCTAAGCGAATGGTCCAGGTTGCTCTTGGATGGCTCAAGACCGGCTCCGTTGTCGGTATGGTCTACCTCCTCGGTGAGGTGAGAAAGATCTCTGGCGGTGTGGAGGCTCTCTCCAACGTCGCTACCGGTCTCGAGGAGTTCTCCGAGGTCAAGGAGGAGGAGGATGACGGCCTCATGGTCAACATTGATACTTCCAGAAAGACTGTGGATGCTGGCGAGTCTCAGACCCACAAGGAGGACTCTTACGACGGTAAGAAGCGAGACCCCATGTTTGCTAACGCCAACACCACCTCTCTGTACGAGCTTCAGTTCCTTCTGCGACACTACCACCCCTCGGTGACTGCCTACGCTGAGAACTACGTCAACCGAGGCGAGTCTATGGCCAAGCCCGATCTCGATCTGCATTCCCTGGCCCACTTCCTGGACAAATTTGTCTACCGAAACCCCAAGCAGCAGCAGAAGCTCAAGGGTAACTCTATCATGCAGCCTTTGGCTGGTGGAGCTGCCGCTAACAACCTGCTGGTCGGCCTCAAGGGCTCCAACACTGCCCAGCCCGTCAACGTCCAGGAGTGGAAGGACCGAAACAAGGAGAAGATTGCTCCCGAGGATGTCTTCTTCTACAACTACTTCCAGCCCAAGCAGCTCAAGGAGGAGACCAAGAAGCTGTCCAAGGAGGACGAGTACCAGGACGTTGGAGGTGATTCCGATCTTGATGACGACGAGGTCTGGGACGCTATGGTCAAGTCTCAGCCCGACATTGATCCCGAAGAGGACGACGTCGAGATGGATATGGACGATTTCTCTGATGACCCCGAGCTCGACGAGCTTGACGGCGAGCTTGAAGGCGATCTCTCGGACTTCTCCGATTCTGATCTGGAGGAGGAGAAGTCCGACTCCGAGAAGCCCTCCAAGAAGGATGAGGCCGCGTTCTTCGAGGAGGCTGAGGACGAGGATGAAGACGATGCTGCTGACTCTGACGATGAGCCTGCTCTCGACTTCTCTGACGACGAGGACAACCTCATTGCTTCTGACGATGAGGTCACTCTCAAGCGAAAGGCTGGTGATGAGGGCGAGAAGAAGCACAAGAAGAAGAAGTTCTCCGATCTGCCCACTTTCGGTTCCATTGACGATTACGCCCAGTACCTGCAGTCCGATGATGAGGACTTTTCTTAGGAGGTGTGTGAAAATAGATTATGATAATAGATTGTTTTATGTATTTGTCTTCGTATTGTGAGTTGTCTTCGTATTGTGAGTTGTCTTCGTATTGTGAGTTGTCTTCGTATTGTGAGTTGCATTCGTATTGTGAGTTGTCTTCGTGTTGTGAGTTGTCTTCGTATTGTGAGTTGTCTTCGTATCGTTTCGTTTGTAAGGGAGTAGGGTCACCTGCGTAAACATGGTAACCATCTAAAACCTAAAAACGAAGGGCACGATGGTAGGGTCAAATTCTCCTTAATTTAAAGAATTTATTCAAATAATGCGTGTAAAATCGTCATAAATTTGAAACAAATTCGAATGAGACGAAAAAGATTGACGAGGCACTTCGCAATTAAATAACCCCTAAGTAACATGTATATACAATAGATTTCAAGTCTATGACAGACCTCTAGGCCAGTACGTCTTCTACGGCCGCAACGGAATCGACTCCAACCAGAATGGATGGATTATTCAATTCCCCTTCTGACGTTCACTTCGGGTTTCTCCTGTTTCTCATTCAATCCGAAATGAATAATCAGCCACGTGACGAGCCACACCACCCAAAACGTCACAACAATCTCCTTCCACGCCCATGCTTCAGACTTCACGTCCTTGTAGAGAATGAACAGCCCAACGAATAGCAGACCCAGTCCCGAGCTCACCACCTTCTCGTGGCTGAACCCGTCCAAGACATTGCACTGTGGGCTTTCGTACGCCGCTATTCGCTCCTCAAGGGTCGACATTGTGTATGAATGTTGGTGTTCGATGTATTGTAGCCAGCAAGATTGAGTTCATGTTGCAGAGCAATGAGATGAGATGAGCGAGGTTGATGTTCAAACCGTGCTGATACGTAAGCACTAAATATTGACCGATCAAACGGCAACCACATCATCTCAGAGCAAAGAACACTCAAACACACATTACACCATTGAGAGAGCTCTTACAACATCCATAGTAAGTATAACGTGCGAACCTAATCAGAACCTACACTGCCGTCTACATTGGAGCTTCTGATCAGTGGAACTAGCTCCAGGTGCTCACTAATATCACCATCTTCGCTACTCCATATACATTCTAATAATTCTAGGCTCATGCTTCAAGTGTATTAAAATCACCTACAGCAGCGACTATGGTAGCCACCACTATTCTCTATAAATATGGTCATCTCAGATTCGTTCACTCC
Source organism: Yarrowia osloensis (assembly GCA_900519015.1). Lineage (NCBI taxonomy): Eukaryota > Fungi > Ascomycota > Dipodascomycetes > Dipodascales > Yarrowia > Yarrowia osloensis. The sequence continues at coordinate 2,095,007 of ULGU01000005.1, forward strand.
CTCCTCACTTCTTTGCGGTGTTCGTGATCAACTTGCGGAGATCCCACAAATAGTCTCTATCGAACTTGGCTCCCACCTCGAACCACCCACTAGTCTTTCTGTTCCATCTCTCCTCCTGGTGCTTCAGCTTGGCCACAAACTCGTCGGAGAGATCAAACTCATGTCCGTCGGCTGCTCCACTGAATCCCCGTCCTCCAAAACCAATGGAGGTGGGCTCCTCTTCCAGGTCATCGAGCCCCTCCAGCTCGTCAATATCGACCTCCATGCTCTTCCAACACAACTTCACAGGGTCAAAGTACATGTTTCCAACGACTTGTGCACCCTTGGTTGACTTGAATGCAAGAAGAGCAGGCTTGGCGGACTCGAAACGCTTCAAATCAACGTCGTTGCCTTCCCACAACATCGTCGTAGGATTGAACGACATGGCAGGGTTGGCACCTCCGGGTGCTGTTGTCGCCGTTCCCATGTTTTTGATGAGAGCGACCTTGGACCGAGGTCGGTGTTCGCGTGCTCTGACAGTTCCACCTCCCTCACGTAGTCCAGCTCCAGCCAAGTCGCGCGCCTTGATTGTTCCATCACGAGACGCAGGACCCTTCGCCTTGAGCATGGAGGCATACGTTGGATTCCGCACAGTGCTTTCTCTGTACGCCTCCAGGGGCTTCACCGAGTCACGTGTGACGGTGCCAAAGTCGCGTGGGGCATCGCGTGCCACATCCAGATCCTCCATCTCATCCAACTCGAACCCATCGAACTGGATCCTCGATTTTGGCCGACTCAACGTCTTCACAGTGTTGTACTTGCGGAGACTTTCCAACGAGTCCACCTTGACTGTGTCCTGCTTGCGCCGATCCCGGATATTCACCATCGACTGGGCTGGTCGAATTTGTCTGGCATTTGAGGCCGGCTTCAAACTGGGATTGAGTCTCAGCGGCGGCTTCAGCGATGGCAACGACGGCATGTGAGACAGGCCGCGCATAGTCGACCCTGAGGTGTTTTGGCTTGCTCGCCGTTTCTGCAGCTTGCCCATGGACTTGCCGTTCTTCAGGATGTTTTTGTTGACGGTGGCCTTGACGTTGACAAAGGAGTCGTCGTTGAGCTCTATTCCGTCAAAGAAGTCATCCTGGGCAGGCTTTTGTTGCCACTGGGCCGCCTCTGCCTCCGCCTCCGCCTCTGCGGCTCTCTGGCGTTCCTCCAACACCTTGCCCAGGTCGATATCGTTCAGATCGGGCAAATCGAAACCCTCACACATGTCTCCCTCCGGGGCGTCCGTTTCAGAGTAGTGTGAAGAAGCGGGCGAGAATATCGATGTGGATGGCGAGTCGCGTCCCTTTGAAGAAGTTCGCGTAGGCGTGACAGGTTCCGGAACGTCCAAACCACTGGGATAGATGGTCTTCTTGCGCACAGATAAAGGAGTGAAGTCTGTAGGAAGATCGAATCCGTCTTCAAAGTCGTCTCCCCAGTCAGTGTCGCGCGACTGGGGCTTGCCTTGTGTCGTTTTATTGAGCTTCTGAGTGCTAATCTGTGGTCTCAATGTTAGCGGTTTGCCCTTGATGGTGGGAAAGTCGTCGAATCCGTCCAGATCGTCTTCGGAAAGAACCGTTTGTAGCGTCGTAAAGTCGGGCATGTCATCCAGACTGCGGAAGTTCTTCATGTTTGTGACTGGTCGTTTTATCGGCGACTTGGTGGTCGAGGTCGCGTTGGAGCCCAGTTTGTGTATCAGACCACCGAAATCGTTGTCTTCGGAAGAGGAGATCGTGGAGGTGGACGCGCGCAGAACGAGGTCCGCCTCGTCGCCGAAGTCGTCGTCCCAGTTTTCCATGGGCTCTCGTTTCCTAGGCTGCTCTGTTGAGGGTCTGTAGTATTGCAGGTGGCTGGTTGAGGGGGGTCATGTGACTAAACCAGGGAGCTCTTTGATATTAAGGTTAGGGTTCGTCTCGATTCGAACCGAGGTTGGGATGTAAATATTGTTGAATTGGGAGCATTATTATGGTGTCTCTGGTCTAATTATAGAGCAGCACGGACAAGCTCGAAATGACCTCTCAGTCCATCGTGCTAACCATGTGGCATATATGGTGAAATGGCCTTCGATTAAAGTGGTGATTACGGCGCTATTGAGCAGAATTACATTATTCTATTCACAAATGTAATGAAGGAAATGATCACTGAGACTGGTCAGGAGGCTTCCCCACTTCAGATCTGGTGGGAGGTTTGAAGGTGGGTCACTGGGGCTACTTGTAGCAGTGTAGCTGTGAAGCAGTGAAGCACACGTGTACGTATGGCCAACAGTACGGTACAGTATCAGTTAGTCATCAAGGTGTCACATTCGATGACTTGTAACGTCTATCGGGCTCCAAGTACATCCCCCTGGCGCTGTGTGTGACCTTTGGGTGGGCTAAGAGTGTATTCCACAAGCAACAGTGCAAGTGTGTAAGGAGTGCTGGACTATCGAAACAGGCACGCGCCTAGGCTTTTTGAATGACGGCAATCACTTTACAAGTAACATAATTACAAGTACTCCGTACTTGTACAAGTAGCACGGTCGGCACTGTGTCTGAGCCGGTCTATTGAGATACTTGTGCTTGTACAATGTACCCCGTTCCTATCCAGGATCACAGCGGCTAGCTATATGGCCCATGTATACTTAAGGGACACTTCTGGCCTATGAAACGCAGCTCGCCAACGTCAGGACGTCAACAGACCCCCACGGATATCTCACACTTCTTACGAGCGGGCAGAATAGGCAATTACTTCAACTTATTACCATGCTCAAGTATTGAGTGCCCATCTGTAGCCACTATGAAGGCATATATTTTCTCGCCTCCATCCTCCCAACACTAAGTCGAGTCAAATGACTCGCTTAAGTGGGTCCCTTGAATGACTACCATGCATGACTCAATTGAGTCACAATAACTGCAGCCTCGCTTTCATTTGAACCTCCCAATGACTCCAAGATGACTCAAAATGACTCTCTCTTCTCCCAGTGACTCAATAATCAACCAATCAGCGCTCAGTCATAATCACGGCGAAAAGTCGGCATGGTGGGGTTTTGCGGGGTCAACAAAAAAACGTATATATACCCCAAATCACCCCCGTTCTCTTCCCAACAACTCTCCATCACACACTATGCTCCGAACAACTCTTCCCAAGGTGTCTGTGCGTGTTTTTGTGCGAAACCTCGCCTCTCACGCAAGCATCCAACCCTCCACATCTTCTGCTATCCGAACCAACTGGACCAGAGATGAGGTGTCCAAAATCTACAACATGCCTCTGATGGATCTTGTTTTCCAGGCTGCCACCGTGCACAGACAACATCACAACCCTGCTGAGGTCCAGCTGTGCACACTTTACAACATTAAGAGTGGAGGATGCACCGAGGACTGCAAGTACTGCGCTCAGTCGTCCAGATACACCACTGGTGTTGAGGCCGAAAAGGCCGTCAAGCCCGCAGAAGTGATTGCTGCTGCCAAGGAGGCCAAGGAGAACGGTTCTACTCGGTTCTGCATGGGTGCTGCCTGGCGAGACATGAAGGGTCGAAAGAATGCCCTCAAGAACGTCAAGGAGATGATCGGCGCTGTTCACGAGCTCGGAATGGAGTCTTGCGTGACTCTAGGAATGGTTGACAAGGCTCAGGCTGAAGAGCTGCGACGAGCTGGACTCACTGCCTACAACCATAACATTGACACTTCTCGAGAACACTACCCCAAGGTGATCACCACCCGAACTTTCGATGAGCGTCTTCAGACCATTGAGAATGTGCGAGACGCCGGTGTCAGTGTGTGCTCCGGTGGTATTCTTGGTCTTGGTGAGACTGCAGATGACCACGTTGGTTTCCTGTGGGCTCTGGCCACCATGCCCTCTCACCCTGAGTCTCTTCCCATCAATCGACTTGTTCCCATCAAGGGCACTCCTCTTGGAGACGACCCTGCCATGAAGGAGAAGCAGCTCACCTACGATACTGTCGTTCGAACTGTCGCCACTGCTCGAATGGTCATGCCTGGCTCTAAAATCAGACTTGCTGCTGGACGGTACACTATGAAGGAGCCCGAGCAGGCCATGTGCTTCATGGCTGGAGCCAACGCCATTTTCACAGGCAAGAAGATGCTGACTACCATGTGCAACGGCTGGGATGAGGATAAGGCCATGCTGGACAAGTGGGGACTGAAGCCCATGAAGAGCTTCGAGCGAGTTGACAAGCATCTCGGCGAGGAGAGCCACGACTCCAAGGAGAAGAAGCAGTGCGGAGGAGGCTGCAACAGTGCCACCGAGGTGCGATTGTAGGGTGTTGAAGCCAGTCGTTTTTAGAGGACTTGTGGAGGAAAATAATTATACAGTGGATAAATAGTGTAAGAACATTTGATTAATGAATAATAGAAGGGTCTTTGGTTGAATTTTGAGACACTCGGGTCCTGCATGTGAGCTTGTCTTTTTTTCTTCTGTTCCAATTCATTTTTGTCCCTCACTGAAGCCTCTCCTCCCAACTTCTCGCACTGACACGCTTCGCGCAAAGGTTTAATCGGTGCCCCATGTTGACGTGTTCTGCAAGGTTCGATTTCTCTTGGTAAGAAGCCAAGAGTCAGAGAGGCACGGCCAAAGCAAATTTTTAGCAACACAGTTTCAAAGTATGCCCGTTTGGTTGCCCCTGGACTTTCATGCCTCGAAAAGCGGAATGGCTGTTCAGTGACAATGTCCCATACTTCGGGCTTCGGCGCTCTGAATGCTTCCCGCTCAACCTAATCACGATCAAAAGTTCAAAATCTGGAGTGAAAGAAGGGTCGGGTCTAGATCTAGATCGAGCAAAGCAAGGTTCTCACTACCAGTGCTGGTGCCCTTAGGCCTGTCATGACCCTGGCTACGGTTGCTTGAGCAGCGTAGTATGATGTCAGTTGTTCTTGGCAGCTATTTGTGGTTAGCCGCTTTCATCTCGCCACCATCAGTCCACTGTCTGCATCACACCTGCATCTCATACATACATGTAGCAAACGTCAGGTGTCTCGAGCCTGCCCGACGCTGTGGGGAGGGAGGTTGCGGAGTTAAAGTGCCGTTTCAGATGATATAAAAAGGCACGAGTATTTCGGGCCTCTTGCACCGATCATTCACTAACTCATTCTACCGCAATTGGCATCAAGGCGGTGACTCCAGCTCCCAGAAACACCGACGCATCAACCTCCACATCAGCATGTACCTCCTGACTCTTCTCAAGGCAAAGGCGGACGCCAACAAGAGCTCAGCACAATTCGGAGGCACTTATTACCCTAAGAATTCTTTGGACTACACCTTCCGAGGGGTCAAGCTCTGTCAATAGGTTTCAGAGGACACACAAAGAACTCGCAAAGGCTAGCTCCACACCATCTCATTACTTACACCAAATGCATCTTTTTATTTACTCTGGAGACCTCAGTTGTAGTGCATCTATTCTCTCAACGCTTCACTTCTCGTGTGCCAAATCTCCCACAGTCGTGCGTTCCATATTGAGTCTAAAAATAGAGCAGAGGAACTCAGAACCGTTACAACGTATTTGGTCAAAGAATTCACAGCAATGGCTTTTCGTAAGAACCATCCATATATTGGGTAGGCCTAGGTCATAGACCACCATTTGTCCCCGATTCACGAGAAATGAGTCCATTTCTGGACTCTCACTCCTGCTTCAATTATGCGGGGAAATTACTCACAAGCCCGAAAACACCATATCCAACAAAACCCGCACAAAACTAAATCTCGCGATGCGTGCGTTTGTTACTTCGGAAGCTAGATATTTGGATTAAGGGCTTATTCCACTCTCGGCAGTGACTTACTGGGAAGAAAATCTAGAAACACTCATTCAAATTGGGTTGATACTTGATACTCATAAATAATTTACTTGCTAATGTAGATGTGATTGTTCTGCGCTTAGGCGATCCAGAACCAGACCTTCTCGAGCCAGTTTCGAGGCTTTCGCTCAGGCGTCAGCAGCTCAGTCTTCTCGCACTCAGCCAGACCCGTGACCATGTCGATATCGGGAATCGATCTCCACCAGGGAGCCTTGAGACCTGCTCTCTTGTAGCCGAATCGATGTCCAAAGTAAAGGACGAGGAACAGAGGAATAGTGATGTAGGCAGCAATGAAATCTGCGGCTGTGAAGGATCCTCCAACGAAGACGGTAAATCCATTTGTGAGGGTGAGGAGCGAGATGAAGGCCAACACAATGATGGTCGTGTAGGGCTGGCCAGGAGTTTTGAATGGGAGGGTAATGTCGTTGAAAGCGACGGCCTTTCGGAATCTGAGCATGGCGACAAGCACACAGATCCAAGCAATGAAGCCCGAAATGGTTGACAGGTTAGAAAGCCAGTTGAAGGCGTTAGCAGATGAGGCTGAGACGTTGAGGAACGCCAGGCAGCCGACGGCAGCTGTGAGAGCCACGCAGTAATAAGGAACACCGTTCTTGGAGCACTTGGTGAAGATCTGGGGAGCTTCTCCTTGGCACGCCAGAGAGTAAAGTGTTCGGGAGCCTGCAAAGAGGAAGGAGTTTCCAGAAGACCAGGCAGAAGTCAAAATGACTCCGTTGATGATGTGGTTGAGCACGGGGATACCAGCATTCTGGATTCCAATGACGAAGGGAGAGGCAGAAGCGTCGTCGTTCTTCTTGTTGAGCAGGAGGGGGTCATCTGAAGACACGATGGTTCCAATAACCAGGGATCCGCAGATGTAGAAGAAGATCAGACGGTAGGCAAATCGTCGGGTTGCCTTGGGAATGTTTCTTCGAGGTGCCTCGGTTTCTCCGGCTGAGATAGTCACCAGCTCAGGACTTAGAATGAAGGAGAAACCACTCCGGATGATGGCACTCCAGAAACCACAGAACCGTCCACCAGCACCGTCAATAATGTACGGCAGGAACGCCTTGCCGTCCTTCCAGTATCGGAATCCAAGACGGTCATGCTTAGGTCCTCCACCGAAGAAAATGACGATTCCAACAATGATCAAGCCTAGGATACCAATGATCTTGATTGACGCGAACCAGAACTCTGTCTCACCAAAGATGGCGACAGCGATAATGTTCAGCAAGACACAGGTGACGAGTACGATGGTGATCCAGACTGCAGAGTGCACAGCTGAAGTCCAGTACTCGAAAATGATGGCAGCTGCAGTGACTTCTGCAGCAACAAGGATAGCGTAGGCATACCAGTAATTCCATCCACACGCGAAAGCCAGCGAGTCGTCCACAAATCTGTTCACGTACATGGGAGGACTTGCTCCATCAATGGGCAGAAATGTGGTCATCTCTCCTAGTGCGTTCATGACCGTCCAGATCACAAAAGACATGACAATGTATGCACACAGCATGCTACCAGGTCCCGAGGAAGACAGAATGGTACCAGATCCAATGAATAAACCTGTTCCAATACAGCCTCCCAGTGCGATGAGCTGAACATGACGCGATTTGAGAGCTCTCTTGGTGGTGTGCTTGACTTCTCCGTACTCCAGGTCCGAAGGACTTGGAGACGGCTCGACGGTGACGGAAAATGTTTTATCCATGGCGATACTGTCATAAACTGGCCCATGTTGCCGATATATATGTTTGGATTAGCTTTTGGCCAAGCATCAGAAATGGCAGTAGCTTGCGGTAGGCTATCCACAGAGTTTGGCATAAAATGATAGGAAAAGCGGTTGAGCAGCGGAAAAACTGGAACTTTTTTGAATTACTTTTTTTAGCGGGGTACCCCCCGCATTAGGAGATGACTCTGGTATCTGGGATTATTATTTCTCCAGCATATTCCGCTATTTGGAGCCGGGGTCATCATATGACGTTTCTTCCACGGAGTACCCCACAACAGAGCCATAAAGAACGAGGACGTGACTCTCTCCTGTGCAGCACCTCTGCCAAATTTACTCATTGACATAAATTTCACGCAGCTGTGCCCTGCCACCACATCTCTCTCTTTCTTTTATCACTTTTGACACTTATTATACAACCATGTAACCCTGACTCGGACTCTTGGCATGCACCACTGAGACTAACAGGAAGGGCAGATAGGAGAATCAGGTGAGAGAAAAGGAACCAAAAAGACGGACACATCCACGATCAATACAGATAAGAGCATTTCAATCTTACTCAGGATTCGTCGACTTATCTGTTATCGCACGGCTTTTATGCATAGCTTCAGCCGTACCTTTTTAGCTGCGCACGTTGCACAAAACAGGCACCCTTTTGACATGCAACAGCAAATCATTTGCCAATGTTTTTCCCGTTTTTCCGTAAATCCAAATTGTTTTTGTGTGGTTTTTTTCTCGCCAAATGTATGTCCAAGAATCTATGTTTTCCTACGCGCTTAGCGCTATCTCGGGCTGACAGGTCGCCAGTCCTTGCCACAACGGGAGAAAGCTTAATTGGAGCCACATCGGCTTAAGGTTAATTTGAGTAATGCTGGGTTCGAATATCACCGAGAGTCCGGGCTAATCGGAGACGTGGATGGCAGAGATTGTAGTCTGTGTGTCCCTATGAAGCTCACAGTCACGCAATAAGGCATACCTTCTTTATAATATTCAGTACTCATATCCTTGCAGCGAATCAGGAGACACCATGGAATACGCGGCTAAACACCGGGATGTAACATGACATCATGGGAAGTTAAAGGCGATGAAAAAATTGTGGGGTATCACAACGGGAATGCGTTTATGCTTGTTCTGATTGTGGGGTGTGTCTTACGATGGGCTTTGTGATACCTGCTCTTTGCGTATGGACACAGACATGCCTGGAATGCGCCTCAAGTTCCGGAAGAACCGGCGAAACGGGTAAAACTAAATATATTTTAACCAGCAAGATAATGTGCTAGCTAGATACAAGTTTTATCCCCTATCAACGTTTCGCAGTTCCAACGTGCTGAGACATAGGCAATCAACTGTAGAGTGTCTCCTTATCTTGCAACCACATGACTGATCTTTAAGTAATGGTCCATTTGTGGACAAAACTGGTCTGCATCTTTGTGTCGTCTTTATCTTCACTTCTTCGCATATCAGTTTTAATCTGGGTTGTGAGGCAGTCTAATCAAGACACTCGTAACTCACCAACACAAGGACTGTGCCGACGGTGCAGGGGTCTCTTCATGCAAGAGCTTGCATCGCCATGAGAGCCCATACCAGCAACAGGTAGCGACATTAGCAATTATAGTACGAGTTTGGAAGCAACAGTTCATTCGAGCTGGAGAGCCTTGGGCGATAAGTGGGTTATCTTCTGCAGGATACGCTACGGGGACGACTGCTCAGATTGCAGCTCCTGAAATTCACGGACCGAAGCTCGGCATAAATGCATAGTTGGTAGTTATTGTATGGTGTTCACACCAGTGTTAGTACGAGTACTGGTACTGACTAGCCGTACTGACAGACTTGACGCTGCTTAGAGGGCACGAGAGGGGCACTTGCTCTCTCTGGTACATTTACTTCGACCGCCAGAGATTCTGTACACGTTTTGAGAGTTCCCGAAGAGAATCGAGGCCTGCCAAGACCAAACGGCTCTTCCAGTGGTGCACGGTCTCACTGATGCAATTTCGGTTCGATACCTCTGAAATCGCACTCGTCTCCTGGCAACCAAAAGAGGAAAGGCCAGTCACTACGAAACCAAAGGCCGGCTCCCACCGAACGAAATGCCGACCACGGCTCCCAAAGCCGTTTACTATCTTGGCTGTACAGTTTGAGTTGTTAAAAAGGCATCCTTGTATCAAAAATCGATTAAGAAAGGCTTCGAACTATCACCTGGTTCCATCCATTGTTCTCGGAGGCTCCACGTCTGCCACCATGCTACCCAACCCCAGAGAGCTCAGAGAGTTTGTCCAATGAAATGCCGAAACTTTATTTCTGGAATTCCATCTTCGGCGCAGCCCAGCAGCACACTAACTACGATACAATTCGACACGATCGACAGGAATCCGTTCGTACATATGCCAGAGCTGAAGGAGTTGACCGACCAAGATGCCATCGACTTGCTACACACCCTGGGCCAATTGAGCTTGAAAGCCACTCAGCAAGGTGAAGAGCGATCTGACACCCGGCCTCCTTCGTTATCAACACTACCCATTGAGCTTGTCGCCGAAATCACCGGCTATCTCGACCTTGCCTCGGCCAAATCTCTTTTCCTTTCCCGGGTTGTCCCTCAAGTCGAAAAGGCCGATAAGTACCTCACAGAGCTGACCTCTAAGGTTCTGATTCCGGAGAACATTGTGCCTGTGAAGACAGACGGGAAGAACAACTGGAAAGAGACCCTGGAAAGATTCAATCGACCAATCAAGTTCCAAAGATCACGAGTTCCCGGTCATGTCATCGTCCAGAAGGATTTCGTCAAGCCCAAAAACCCCAACAAAGGTGTTTGGATGAAATCTAAGGCGTTTATCGATGGAACACGACTGCAAATTACACCTTCGGCCCGAAACCTTGGATTTGTGGTGGACTTCAAGGAATGGACCATTTCTTGCGTTCTAACGGACTTTGCCTTCATGTTTGGAGAAGAGCTTGTGGACACTGTTGAGTATTTTGACGAAACTATGGCCAAAGTGGTCCTGACCAGGAATCAAAAGGGAGTTTATAGTGTTCACAGGGTCAGGGGAGTCGACGATATCACGACTGTAGTCTTCGATGGAAAGACTAGTGTCAACGGAGAGGCCAAGCTACCTCACTACGTGAACAACATTGGAGAAATTCTGCTCCACTATGACCACAACAGGGATGAAGGCGACGGGTGGCCGGATATGATGGGTGATCAGTATGTTATCGACTGGGAGCGTAAGACATTCGTTCTTGTAAAGGAAAACGTCACCATGTGGGGTGGTTCTGCGCTACCTTCCATGTGTCCCAATGGCCTCTTCATCACCCACAACCGCCCCATGCACTGGACAGCCTCCAATCCGGTTACTGGGTCTTCGTACCATGATGGCGAGGATATGGTAGAGGTTCATGGCTATTCAGACACCCGGTTCTGCGTATACGACGTGAGAAACATTTGGCATGTCATGGACTGCGTGGAAATGACCATCCGGCCACTGAACACATGGTGGGATTACTCTACCATGTCGGAACGTGGAGTCCAGTATTTTGAGGAGGACAAACACTTTGAGATCTGTCAGATTCCCTATCACAGCACTGACAAACCAACTTGGGAGCGCTTGGTTGCGGGTATGAAGCCTGGTGACGTCAAACCTTTGAAGAAGCCTTGAAAGATCTTGCAGACTCCCCAATACAGCGAAGTCTTAAACATAATGCTTTCTCCACTGTACCAAATCAATTGACGTCCTTCATATTGGAATTTAGTCATCAGTATATTCACAAAATCGCAATTTTCGGAATGTAGCGTCGTCATTTCTCCCTATGCTAAAGCCCTTTGTCTGTTGCCATGTCTTTAATTCGTCCCCTTGCCTCATAAATTACGCCCTTGAAACAATGGTCTGACCCTTCACCCTGCAGGCAATGTCTTATTCGCTTGCCGCCCCATCCCACATGCCTCGCGAACTCTTCCACAAATCGCCAACTCCTTCCACATCATTTTACTCGGGACCCGTCGTATTTGTACCCCACACGAACAAGCCAAGAGAATTTATTTGTGAAACGAGACAAAAGCTGGGGTCCCCACAATTTGGCTAATGTGCCTGTTGCCGTTACATTTTATACATCTGATAAATGCGGGCTATCGTGATGTCTGAACTCTCGTACAGGAACTCGGAGCCACTTTCAATGTGCTCCCAGAGACCGCAGTTGAGGGGTACATATCGCAGTGTACTTTGACGACCCCATGCTACTGTTGCATCACGTTCAGTAATACTTGTGGTTTCTGCAGCAGTGTGAGTTGAGTCCACTACAAGCTTCAAATATTGATAGACCCGATCAATGATCTTTCCACTCTCAACTCTTGGAAGATGTGTGGGTTCCTAACATACCCATCCGTCCACTCGTAGCCCCCGTGCGACGTAACACCGTGTTAGGACACACTAACGCAGGTCACCTGGCACAGCGCTAGCTCTACAGTAGTCTCGTCGATCGCACGCCACAGCTATCATTTAGGCCGCCGTTACTAGCCTCACAGGAGGGCTTCAATAACTGCTGTATATAGTTGCGGCTAATTGATGCAATTGTGCCCCAAATTGACTTACCAGTTCTTGCAGGCCTTGTGAGAATTACAAGATGGACTACAGTATGTACTTATACCGAGTTTCACATCCATCGCCCATAACCCTTACCGCACCATTCTGCTGTAACAGCACGTGTTGGTGAACCCGAAGTGTACAGTAACGCTGCCTGTATACTGAGAGAGGCTAACTCTGCCGATCCAACTACCTGTAATTGCCGTCGCTGTTCTACACGAGTCATTGCAGCACTCACAGAAAACATGATGGTAAACGCGTGCAGATGTATTGCACAGGTCGTGGCTCAGCCTCTCACCCATTAGCACCGCGTCTGCTTGAGCCACGCGCATGATGGCTGTGTAATCACGCAAGAGGTTTTCTTAACACCACATCATCCGGATATTTGCCACTGGCAGTTGCGCTCTTGTGACAACCAAACACGCGTATTCACACACTGCAGTTGTCCAGCGGAGGTGTCAATCAGGCAACGCCATTAGTAATCAGGTTGTTTACAACTCGGTAGAAAAATAAGGTTTCGACTTACATGCCGCGCCTTTATTGAGGATTTGTCATGATCTCTCAGCGGGACCCATTACAAGACCCCCCACCTTATTAGCTATATCATTGTGTTTGTCTAAGTTCCCTTAGAAACCTCGTCTTCTTTAATTCATCCTACTCAGCGCATAACCTTGTTTATCGCCTCCGCCCCCACTTATGCACGACACCACATGCAGATACACAATCGTGCACAGACCACTTTAAAGCATCCAACTATTCTTCAACACAACGCCTTTGCACCGCTGTCTCGATGTTTAACTTGCCGTGGCAGAAATCCCGCGGCTCCAAGTCATCGCCCAGCACTGTACTGAGCGAGCTACATGTCGCCAGTTCGGTGCCGACCATTCCAGCATCTAAATCCCGCCCAAACAGCTCAAGGTCCATCACCACCACATGTTCGTCTTGTGGAAACAGCATAAGCTTACCGCCACACCTGAGATCGTTTTTGTGCTCCACCTGCGACACCATAAAGGATTTGCGGTCGACCAGTGTCCGAGGGGGCGATCTGGAGCCCATATCAGGTGAGCTGCTGGAGAAGTGGATGGAAACGCCCCAATCTCTGTGCAAGAACCTCTTCGACAGCTTTTCTTCACCCAGCTGTCTTAACGCCTCTTTTCACATGGCCAACATCAAATTGCACTCCATCAGCACGTCCCACGGTCTGGATCTGGACGAAATCGATGTCTTCTATCAACAGGTGTGGAGTTTGGGTCCTGAGCCACAATTGGCGGTTTTAAGAGGCGCTCTCAAGCTGCTTAGACGGCCGCGAATCTTACTAGACAAGCCCGAAAAGCTGCGCTTCCTGATCATTCTCATGGGCATTCCATCGCTCCAAAATGTGAGTCTGTTGAACAGAGGCCTGAGTGAGCAGATGAAGGAACAGAAGGACGGAAAGAGGGCGCGGGCCCAAAGGGTGGTTACTCCAGAGCTTCAAGAGAGAAGAAGACCTTCTGGCGATGTTCCCAGAGGGGATGCTGAGGGCCGGTCTAAAATCGGAGATCGGAAGGATGGTGTGAAAGGAGCTTCCGAGCGCACCGTGTTATCACAAAACAAGGGGAACGTTCCTGTGGATGTGCCAGTGCCCGCGAGAAAACCAGATGGAAGTTTCGGCGTCAAGGGAGGACCAGGAGCTGACAGGAGAGGCAGTGTGGGGAATGCAATTCCGGGGTCTGCCGGAGGAAGCATTTCATCACAAGAGAGGCCACGCGTCGGAAGCGGCAGTGGACGCAATGCTGTTCCACGTGGCGAACCCGGCTCCTACTCTCGGGAAGACGCCGATAGCGGAGGTTCCCGAAGAGGCTCCGGGACAACTGAATCACGTGTGTCGCCCCCAGCAGGACCCCAGGACTTGCCTCCTGCTCATCATATGAGATCTGACTCTGTCAATCGACGTGTGGGACCACCGTCTCCTACTTCATCAATCCCCTATCTTTCTTACTGCATTTTGTCACACCTCATCGGCTACCAGGCTCACACCGGTGCCGCGCTCAACAAGAACATTGTCAACTGGTACCTGCGATTTTCCAGCGACCGGTTTGCTCTCGTGGTCGATATGGTGAATTCCTTCATCTCCAGTCGACTGACGTACATGTATCGACATCTGAGTGACGGGGACGATGAGGACGGGACATCAGGAGGAGCTGGGAGTGGAAGCGGTAGTGGCGGGCGAGTCTGGTCCCGAGATCGTGGTCCTGCTGCCACGCCAGGATCTCTCCCCAAGGTGGGTCCAGTGGGTGGTTTGGCTAGGTCTGCGAGCAAGTCACGTCGCTCACGGAAAATACGGATCTACGACTACTGCAATGACTGGCAAATTACAGCTGCTGCTCGTTTTATGTCTGTGCTGTTTAATGTCAACTTTGTGGCTTCCCATTTGCCCACTTCGCAGTTCTACAACACCATGGTTGATTTTGTGGACGTCTGCGGCGATTTCGGAGCTTGGCAAGCACGTGATGGTACCAATTTGAATGCGGACATGCTGTGTAACGGGTCGCTATTTGGAGGAACAGACACCTCTCCAGATGCGACCAAGTTTACGTTTTGCGCCTTTCCTTGTCTGCTTTCTCTTGGTGCTAAGACGTCAGTGCTCGAATACGATGCCAAGAAGCAGATGGAATTCAAGGCCCGCGAGGCATTCTTCGACTCTCTCAGTCAGCGGCAGCACATTGAGCCCTATCTTAAGATCAAGGTGAAGCGGGAGACCCTTCTGGCCGATTCTCTGTCTGAGATTGAACGCAACAACGGCAACTACAAGAAGTCCTTGCGTGTGGAGTTTGTGGGAGAACCAGGCATTGATGTGGGCGGTATCAGGAAGGAGTGGTTCTTGCTTTTAAAGACTGCTCTCTTCAACCCAGCCCGGAACTTGTTTGTCGAGGATGACGAGTCGCACTATTGCTGGTTCAACCCTGGTTGCAAAGCTCAGGATGGTGATCTTCGGGAGTACAGACTGGCGGGTGTGATTACTGGGTTGGCGCTGTACAACTCCAGTATGCTTGACCTGCCCCTTCCTCCGGTGGTTTTCAAGAAGCTTTTGGGATGTCCAGTTGGCCTGGAAGACTTCACGGTGGTGAACCCGACGGTTGGGCGGTCGCTCTCGCAGCTTCTCAAGTTCACTGAGGCAGAGGTGGAGTCACTGAATCTCAGCTACAACGTCATTATTGATTCGGAGGGCGTGAAGAAGTCATGCGACCTGATCAGCAATGGCAGCCATGTGAGCGTCACCACACGCAACCGGCGTGACTACGTTGCGAGGCTGGTCAAGTTTTTCCTGGAAACTTCGATTTCAACAACGTTTGCAGAGTACAAGAAGGGCTTTCACTCGGTCGTAGGAGGCAATGCTCTCTCGTTGTTTCGCCCAGAGGAGCTAGAGGCGCTAGTAAAGGGCTCTTCCGAGCCCTTAGACATTGGCACCTTGAAAACCGTCACCCGGTACCAGAACTTCTCCACAGAAGATCCTGAGTCGGAACTGGTGGTCAGGTGGTTCTGGAAGTGGGCGGAGAACCTGGAGGAGGAGAAGCAAAAGAAGTTGCTACGGTTTATCACTGGAAGTGATCGGATTCCAGCTACAGGCATTTCGAACATGAACTTCAAAATCACTTTTTCGGGCCCTGACTGTGATCGTTTTCCCGTGAGTCACACGTGCTTCAACGAGCTCTGTGTGTATGGTTATTCGAGCAGGCAGAAGTTCATCGACAAAATGGTTATGGCAATGAACGAGAGTGAGGGTTTCGGTATCAGATAATCCCGCTAAATAGAGTGCTGTGAATAATCGCTGTTTTCAGAACGTTCACAGGCGGAAAGTTGCATTATAACAACCAAGGGGGCAAGTAGACTTAGATTGCGGTACACACTAGCATAATATAGACAAATGTGTATACAATATGTAACAAGAGATCCGTAAGTATAGACTCATCCACAAGTTCCTCAGGACGCCCAAACGACAAGCAGTACAGAAAAGAGGTCTTCGAAGCGTTTCTCTCCGTAGAAATGTCGACTGCGCTATGCATAAAAATCGATATTGAGCAGGTGTTCTTCGGTATTCACGACAGCCAGCTTCAGTTAAAACCTTTGTTGTCGCTTTATGGGCTGCTGCTGCATTCGCAGTACCAGTGATCCGTTGACCATTCAGTAACGGGAAAATCAACAGTCCAGCATCAACAATGGTGGTGGTTTCTCCTTTCATTTACAATGAGTTACCCCTATTCCTCCTGTTGCCTGGCTGTTTGTACATGGCAAGAGCAATCGCCAGTCCGGGTAATTACAGCTCATCTTAGATTAGTCCGGCCAATGCTT
The DNA here is from genome assembly GCA_900519015.1 of Yarrowia osloensis. Classification (NCBI taxonomy): domain Eukaryota; kingdom Fungi; phylum Ascomycota; class Dipodascomycetes; order Dipodascales; genus Yarrowia; species Yarrowia osloensis. The sequence continues at coordinate 2,111,434 of ULGU01000005.1, forward strand.
CAAGCACGGCCATGAAGATGTATTTATAATTTAATGCAAGTTAGTGCCCTCTCAGCTGTTGGAGTTTCCCCCTATCTGTCACTCTGGCTAACGTCAAACTCCCATCCCTGGAAAATAGCAAAGTGGACAGCATCGTGCTTCGACTTAAATTTGATGGGGTGGACGTTGCCAGGGATGTTGATTTCCCACTTTTTGGTCGACGTTGGAGTCTCTGAAATGCGCACCTTGAGGTCGTCAAGTTTGTAGATGACTGAGTCGTGGAATGGAAGAGCAGCGTCGCCCTCTGATGTTTGAGCCTGCAACCGAGGAGGAACCGAAGCAGTCGTAGCAGCTGCGAAATGTGAAGTGGTTCCTGGGGTGACCACTTGTTTCAACAGTCCGAAAGATCGCAGAAATCGAGACATGGATGCAAAGAGATGTTAGTGAGTGCGTTCGCGTGTGATGTGTGTGTGTGTGGAATTCTGGGACCCCCAAGGTGTATATAGGAGAGCGTCTTTTTAAGGTTTCGGGCGTACATGAGAAAAGTTTGCTCTAATCAGATGGTTTTTATCAGATGGTATTTTATCAGATGGATTTAGGTTTTCTTCAAGGAGGTGACTGCTGCGGAAACAGGAGAGAAGTCGGTATGTTTAGGGACATCAAATTGTTGAGGTGGCTATTTTCTGAATATTTTCCTGATTCCGACTTTGCTTGTAGTCTCCCGATCAGTTCAAGGGTGTTCCCATCGTCGTGTAGCTGTTGACACCATTGCAGGTGATGCATACATTTTTAACTTTCAGTGGCAAGTTTGGGCGATGTGCGTGGTGGCAAATGCAGAACCTCGGACGAAAAAGGCATGTTATTGCGAGACGCAACAATAGGGACCGTACATACCCCATAGTCAGCGCAGTTGGCCCCTCATGAGACGTGATTTGTTACGTAGTGAGGGGAGGAACGTACAAGTAACACCCCAGAGTCTGCAATCCTCCGGCTTTATGAACATCGAGAACGCGCCGACCTAACCACGTGGAGCAACCCTTGTCGATCATTCGCGTGATTTAGTTGACCCAACTTTGGGAAAACTCAACTAATTAACTTAACTCCATGCTCCATTTTCCGGTATGTTGCTCTAGCTGCCATACAAGACATATGTTACCACACCCACGTGCTGTATAGTAAAAGTAGCCAATTGTGTCTGTTATGTACAATGGCCAGCATCGTAATTATCCCCTATACTGTGCTGTCACGCGTATCAAGCGATCAAAAGTGCGGTGTGCTTCGATCATCGTGAGAACCTGGACCTGACCTGTACGGTACTCCGACGGGGATATGTTTATTAAGACCCAGCTTACTGTCTCTACACCCGAACAATTCCATCTGATACAAACACCTAATAAATAAATTACAGACCCCGTCATCATAGAGCCCTCGATAGGTAGGCGGCAATCAATGTCATGACGCCGCCGATTTGGAACGTGACAGCAATGGCACGACCTCCATCCCCCTCTCCTTCGAGCATGAAAAACACAAAGGACGACACGAACGTGCAGACGAATTGGGGTGCGCTGATTGCAATGTTATGAATGCCGAGATACACACCTGTGTGCTTTGCGTCCGAGGCTGTTCTTGGCGGGGCGCCGAGATGGTCGGTTTCGTCGGTTTCCTCTGAGACGGGGAGTGGTGCGTCTTCGAGTCTGTGAATCTCCTCGCCCATCAAAGCGAAGGGAGCCCAGGTGGTGATGGCCCAGGAGTATCCACACGATGCAATAACTGCGGTCGCAGCACCTACCGAACCAACATAAAGCGTGGAGAACATCGCTAGTGAGAACACAATGTGTGCACCTGTCCAAATGGATGTCAGCCGCGGTTTGTATCTCAGTAGGTTGTTTGTTGCCAAAAACGGCATGACGAATGAAGCAACTAGAGAGACGACGGAAAACACTGTCAGCGACATTGATCCAATTCTTCCTACCTTTCCGACGTTGTCTCCATCATCACCCACCCCGCCGTGTTGCCGTTGGTACACTTCTCCAACCCACGTAGACGAATAGTACAGGAATGAGAACCACCCGTACCATGCGAAGAATTGAACAGAAACAATTCGCTTCATTCTTGGAGGCAAAGTAGTTGCAGTTTTGAAGATGGACGTGAAAATATCACGAATGTGAATGACAACACTCTTCAATGTCACCGGTTCGTGATTCTCAGTTTTGATAAGCACCTGCTCCCTCGTTAGCACGCTCGTTACACCCACTGTGACCAACAGGGCTGCAGAAGAAACAATGCACAGGCACTTGAGTTGAGTGTCTCCAATCCATCCGTGGGTGATCTGGACCAGATTCAGAAATCCCAAGAAGTAGCCAATGAGATGACCTACCGCTGTTTGACGAGCTGCCCATCCATTACCTGCCTGCTGCAGAGATGCAGGTAGGATGTCCACGATGAGGGCTCTACAACATGCTTGAACCGTGTTGATGGAGAAGTCGGTGAGAAACACAGAGAGAACCGCAATGACGCGAGTTGAAACGCCGCTGTCCAGGAAGAAGAGTACTGGAGATAACTCCGAGGCCCATGCCATAGTCACCAGCGATAGAGACACGAAGAGCGATCCCACAATCATGAACGGACGCCTCCTTCCATATCGAGATGTGCACGAGTCCGACAGCAAACCCACCACAGGTTGAGTAACAAGACCTGCCAGTGGGCCCATCGCCCAGACCAAAGAAATGGTAGACTTCGACATGCCCAAGGAGAGCAGATAGACGTTGACATAGCTCATTTCAACACCCCATGTGAATTGCAGACCGGCAATGGTAAGCGTCAAGACAAAAAGTCGCGTCAGTTGACTGTTCCCCCACACATTTGATTTTCCTGTCAACATGTTGTTTGCTGATGCGATAAGGCGCGCATGTAATAGTTAGGCGTGGCATCAAACTCAATGACTGGGTCAACGCGCTGTGTACCGGTACGTACATCACCAAACATCAAATGTGTACGATCTGTACATGCCTGAGGCAGATATGTCCCACCCTTCGCCCGATGTGTATCTCCCTGGCGAATGCAGTCAGAACCAACAATATCGGGCACGTGCAAGTGTTATATTAAAGGGTGTATTTGTAAGGGCTGTAATATTATGTGCTGTACCGTGTATGAGTCACGTGATCGTGACTTTCTCCCAATTAGCAAATGCACTGTTTAAAGTGGGGTTGATGTCTCCTTCCACAGAAGTGTACGCCTTGGACACGCAAACGGTGGTTGTCGGTTTTTCCATCATAGCCTAAGCTGTTTTTCTCTATGCTCTCACAAAACACTGTCTATTAAGGCGACAGCTGTTTAGTTGAATCGGTACCGGCACAATTACTTGAATAGAACGACTGGTATCCACATGAAACCCTAAACCTGGACTGATTAGGTTGGTTAGATAAGGTGGCGCAACTCCCAAGTCTCGTGCATAAAAATCTGTGCGGTGATAAAGCGAACGGTCCACCCTTGACATTTCTTCTCCTGTACTCTCACCCAACACTGACAGCAAGCACGACGGACTTCGACACATGCCCGTCGCCGTATGGATCCCAGATGAGCAGGCATCATCTTGCCACTGTTGTCAAGCGACCTTCTCCTTGTTCAACAGACGTCATCACTGCCGCAAGTGTGGCAACGTCGTATGCAACTCATGTTCAACCACCCGCACACGATACCCACCCAACACCTATGTTGTCTCGCCCCCGTCTCAGATATTTCTAGAGTCACCACATGTGCCTCATCGAACCTGTGACAGCTGCGTGGAGGGACTGAGTGAATGGCTACAGAACGAGGCCAGGCGAGAGAGAGCTCTGGCGCAAAGTGAGCAGGAGGAAAACTCTTCTCAAGAAACTGTTGATACGTCTGAGGGTACCCCAACGACCTATGGAACCTGGAGAAACTGGTTTGGAGGCGGAGAACCGAACGATAGACTCGCGCAAGTGGGCTCAAGCCCAACTCCTGATTCTGCGCGAATGGAGCCTGCAACGCCGCGCTCGCCACCCTCTGACAACGATTTCTGCCCTGTGTGTGGCCGAAACATCAAGAAAATGAGTGCGGGTCAGCGTGAAATTCACATTGAAGAGTGCCTCAATTCGGCATTTGTCGGATCTCCTACGCCACCTGTGCGTCTTATTGTGTATAGCCTGGCCATGAAGGATGAGGTTGACTATGGCGAATGTGTGATCTGTTTCGAAGATTTCGAGGGAGGCGACAGAGTGGTGCGTCTGGATTGTCTGTGCCTATACCACGAACATTGCATTAAGGGGTGGTTCAAGAAGAAGCAAGCCAGGGACTGTCCTGTCCATGCTGTTCATGAGTGACCAGAGGGCGGAGGGCCAATATAGCATGTGTATATATTTATCAACGATTTAACAAAGCATCGCGTAATGTACATTCTTTTATTGTATATGCGCATTTACCAGCCTCTCCAAGGGACCCATTCATCCACAACCCGTCCGTCTTCGACCACATGGTACTTGTTGAAAAGAGAGCTTGTAATACAAGCGTGCTGGGGGTACAGCTCAATTTTGTCTCCGATTTGGAAGCTCTTTCGAGCTCCCTCCTTCAAGGGGGACAGAATTCCATGTTCCTGACTCACTCGCGAAACGTACCATTCGTCGTTACCTTTAATATGAGCAATTCCAGGGAACTTGGAGCCCGCGGGTTCACGCGCTAAAGCAAGCACGCCCGAAGAAATCAGATATTCGTTTCTTTCCGGGTAATAAGACACTACTTCGGACAACACGGTCGCCGCAATGTGTTCAACGGGGGCCAAAGAGGTGCTCACCTGCTGCAAGTCAAGGCAAACGAAGTTTCCAGCATGGATCTCAATCTCGCCCTGCATGGCGTCAATGAGTTCTCGGGTCTCCTTTGAAATAGATGGGCCACTGATGTGAGCTGTAGGAGTTGCTCCCACAGAAAGAATGAGATTCTGCGGGTTAAGGGCAGCCTTGGATGCTTCGTGTACAGCCTTCAACTCCCTGACAAGGTGTACTTCTGCTTCGGCTGAGGTCTTGGCAGAGTAAGAGTTACCTGCGTGAGCATAGAAGCCTGCGAGACCAGGCTGGGAAATCAAGCGCTTGAACTCTTCTTGACTAGTCGTGGTTCCTGCACGGTGATCGTCGGCATCAATCTTGACAAAGAAGGAGGTGAGGTCGGGATCACGGCCCTCCCAAAGCTGATCTGGATTGTCAACCAAAAGGTGTAGTCGTGCACCACCCAGCAATTTGAATTGCTTCTGAAGGTCCTCCAGCTCTTTGCGTTTCGAAGGTCCAGGTGGGACGCCGTAAATGAGATCCGATACCAGGCCCTCCTCCACCAGAACTCTGCATTGTCTGATTTCTTCAAGCGTTGAGCACACAACCCTGCCAGTAAGATCCTTCCACTTGCTATCGCCTGCTCCCATTTGCAAACGAGTGACTTGGGTGCACTTCAGGGTCTTGACGTGTGCGCGAAATTTGATCTTTCCCTGGAACTCATCCGAAAGAGCCTTAACGTTGCTCAGCATTCTGTCGGCATTCTTCTTGAGAATGTCCCGATCGACCAGCAATGCCGGAACGGTGATTTCGTCAATTGAAGTCATTGAACAAGTGTGCTGTTCTGTGTTGAGTTGGTGAGATGCACACACTTGCATAGGCGACAAGACAAGCGATTATGCATGACATTGTGACGAGAGAGCCTAAAGTTGCCAACATGGGTGTGGGGGCACCCGGGACACGCCTTGAAGAAGGCCTTTTATTTTCTTCGGATGTACGCACACCAGGGTAATGAGCTGAGTACTTGATTCGTATTGTCCTCCACTCGTCGTTACGTACCAGTCGCGTGGCGATTACGCTCTATAACAGAATGACGCGTCTAAGGAGGTCTACCGGGATAGGAGCTTTTTCATTCGAGTTTTACGAGCTAAGTGAAGCAAATGATTGGCTTATATAAGCTTTTGGGAGTTTCAGATGTACAAGACAATGACAAAAACTCGAATGAAAAAGCTCCTATCCCGGTAGACCTCCTTATTTGGGGACAATGCCATGAGTCTTCGACCCCCAATGCTTACGACAAGTATCGTACTCGTACACTTGAAGAGAATGCGATGCATCGCACACAGCTTATCTGAGCACTACCACCATAAGTTTCGGCCAAGAAATGTCCATCCTCCACGCTGTATCGCGCTTTTAGTAGCAATTATCTGGACCTACTGGTACAGTTTGTAAGATGATGCGCCTTCCTCGCCAGTCTTACTGGGAGACTTGGGTTTAAAGCTCAGTCATCGAATTTACCGGAGGTAATTTCGATCCAACCCTAACACGGTTTGAATGAGCATGCATCCCCAAAGTCATACAGATGTGTGCTGGTCGTGAATGGGCGCGACAGTGGTTTCGTGCCAGTAAATTGCTTGCAGAGCCCTTCCACTTTTAAACATGTTGGTTAAATAAGCCCCGATGGGTTTATTGGAAACCTTATTCGGGCGGCTTTTGCCCAGGCCGCCGTGGGGTTTGCAGCTTGCATCTGCGCCAGGAGACAGTGTCAGATGACCAAATAAGGTTCTGCCTAAGCCGCTTTGATTTCGACAATCGCAGCACTTCGCAGTGCAAGTTCACACAGGCATCGTGAGACTCCGCGGTGCAAGCACTGCGACTGGAAAAGCGGTGAATAGCGAAGCTTTTTCTTCCAACAAAAACTGCCTACTCCGTTGGTAAATCCTGCGCACCGGAAGAGTGGACAGCAGCTCCGAATCCGATGTACAGTTTACCCCAACGCACACGTGACCATCATCATGCTCAAAGTCGCTGGTGGACACTTTTCGCTTTCCCTGCAAGCGGAGTCGGGGCTGGCTGAACTCAGTAGGTATGCACCACCTATTATTAAACGACTGATGAAGAACAATAACTGCGCACAGTACGAGTACACTCGTACATATCGCATTCCAGTAAGCGGGCGCCAGCAGCCGGCAGTAATATTTGGAACCCGGCCTCCCACCTAAATCTAGCTGCAATTTAGAGTCATGCAGCTCTTCAGGATAAATTTGTGGCCTTTATGGGCAGAAATGGATGGTGTCGTGTTCGTAAGCTGTTAGCAGATTGTATAGGCTTGTGGTGGTATACTTTATCTCGATCACTATTCCCTCTACAGAGCTTGCGAACCCACAGCTTGTGTCACTCGTGTATGTGTCTGCCATGCGAACACTGCCCAGTGCAAATTAAGGTTGCGTCCCCAGATAACCTGATTCCAGCATCTGCGGATATCAGCCTTGAGAAAAGAGGTCAATATACATCTAGAATCGCAGAACAGCTTGCGAAGTTGTGCTCCGAGTGACATCTCGTAATTTTTATTCTGTTTCTTGGGTTAAGTATCATAATAAAGGTGCGCGCTGTGACAACGTCTGATATGCGCCATGTCAGTGTCGCACCACATTCAATTGTCGTGCACTTATCTACTCGTACACCTCACTCTTAAATTCTTACACCACACACTACAACAACACCATACATGTCCTTAGCAGATGCCCTAGAAGAAGAGCGAAAGGCTGTCCTTGCTATGAACAACAGCGGGCAGCGAGGCGGCACTCAGCATCGACCAGTCAAGTCCATGGTTTTGGACGAGCCTAGCATGCCCAGTGCCCATCATCGATCGAAGTCGGTGTCAACTGGCTCGGGATCCGGGTGGAACCAGCAACGACCCAACATTCTTGTGTCGGGCCCTGATGGTCTCTCGGGGGCCAACAAGTCACGTTCCACTTCCCCCAGTGAGGCAATGTACGCCAACCCCTACAGCAACCACTCCACCACCAGCAAACCCGGCATGGGGGTAGGACTTGGTCACCCGAAAGGAGGAAAGGCCGAGCCCCTCCCATCTCACAGACAGGTCATGAAGAATCAGCTTTTCAACCAGATGGCCGGCGGGGGCGGTGCCACGCCTTTTGGTGGCTCTTCGGCTGGCAATGTCGACGATGTGCTTCTGCGCAATTTGGACCAATTGATGCGGAACGGCCCGGGCGCTTCTGTGCGATCACGCTCTGCCAACGACTCCTCTCCTCGCCATGATACTACCCTCTACCCTCCGACAGCTGGCTATCGAAGCAGCAGTCGAAACGGGAGCCGCACGGGAAGCAGGTCCGGCTCGCGAGCTGGCTCTCGAAACCCGTCGCCCTGCCGCTCGCCTTCGCGTGAACGGTCCATATACGATGAAGCTCTTCGTGTGGACCACGATGATGACGACTACTTCGACGATGAAGATGATGACGACTCCGAGGACGACGACGAGGAGGACGATGACACTGACGCCTCTTCCGAAGAGGACGAAGAAGATGGATATTCTAAGAAGAAAAAGGGCAAGTGGACTGGACTAGATACCTCTCTGGTTTCATCAAACGCTCTGTCGCTTCTAGGAGCCATGGAGGATGAGAGAAAGTCAGTGGCACAGTCAAAATTTCGAACCAAGTCTTTGATGGACCAGGCCATCGATCCCGCGCACCCTCCACCTCCCTCACACCAAGATATTGCCGCGTACAGACGACGAATCGTGCATCCTCACACCGCCTTTGACGCCGCGAAGCTCATTGAGCAAGATGCCAAGCTCGGAGTAGCCCCCTACACTGGCTACAAAGAGGAGGTTAAAGATGCTGCCGCGGCAGAGACCATGGCTCTTACTGTGTCGACTATCGCTTCCAGCGCGGGAACGAAGCGAACAATTCGTACCATCACCAGAGGAGACCTTCCTGGTCTAGTGGGCACTGCCATCACAACCCCTGATCCCTCTCTTGACGGCAGCTCAGAGAAGAACGGCAAAGAGACTGCTGGCGGCTCAGGCAATGCTGAGGGTGCTGTATCAGTCGACGGGGTGGATAGTGATGAGGGCGTGCCGCCCGGTTCGGCGTCCACTGTGCCATCCACATCGGTGACTGCCAGTGTTGCGGCGGCACTACCTACCCCTGTAGTCTTGCCCTACCGGCCCAAGGCCTACATGGTATGCACTGATCTGTCTCCTGAGTCTAGTTACGCCCTCGAGTGGACCGTTGGTACAGTACTACGGGACGGTTCCATTCTCTACTGTGTGTGCACCTACGAGGAGGAGGACGGGGTACGACCCGAGTCGGCTGAGATTGAGAGACTCAAAGCGATTGGTGAGATCACGCATAACGTTGTGAAGCTGCTCAAGAAAACTCGGCTGCAAGTCCACGTTGTCATTGAGGTCGTCCACTGCCGAAATGCCAAGCTCATGCTGTGTGAGATGATTGATCACGTTTCGCCCACCCTCGTAATTGTAGGATCTCGAGGAAGGTCTGCTCTCAAGGGTGTTCTTTTGGGATCCTTTTCTAACTACATTGTCGGAAAGTCTTCGGTTCCGGTGATGGTTGCACGACGCCGCCTCAAGAAGTCCAAGGCCCACCATGTTAACGTCCGACAGAGCAACAACCTTCGTGAAGGCCATGGAGGTCTCGGCCTGTCCGCCGCTAAGGTTGATTAGGCTACAAGTACTGTACTCTTTTTATTATTTACTCCCCTGCTGCATAACTAATACTAACGTGTTGTTTGACCGGTGACGGTATATTCATACTCTCTCTTGTACATGAACTGGTAATGTCCAGTATGTATCAGGAGATTTGCACTGGGACAATATTGTAGCGGTCTTATCACTAAAGCCATCGAATGCATACATAAATTACAGAATAAATTAGACGAAGACTTCCACGTTACTCCTCTAACTCCACCTTAGCCTCGACTCCCCACGACAGGCTGAGGCCCTCCTTGCTAGAGTTCCAAGAGGTCATTGCAGGATGTCTTAAGAACTCCTTTCGTTTCTTAACCCCTTTCTCTTCCTCTTGTGGAGTGTCAGCCCCTGATGCTGTCTTTTTGGGCTGCTTGTATAGTAGCTTGTTCAGTGTGTCCATTTTCTCCTCCTCCAACTTCCGCTCACTGAGATTCTTCCTTCGCCTCGCCAACTCCGTTCTCTTAAGAGCCTGCTCTTCTTGACTGAGAATCTTTTGCTGTCTGGAGTTTGCTGGTAGTTGCAAGAAATCCTCGTTGCTGGGTCCTTTCTCGTCTCTAAGCATGGACTTTTGGCGGTTGGTCATTCTGTCCGGGTCGGGCGTTCCCTGGTCGTTGTAGTCGAGAAATTCAAGCTCCTCTGAATCCAGTTCACTCTCGGGATCTTCTTCGACGTCCTCCTCTGCCTCCTCCTCTATTTCTTCGGGCTCATCTTCTTCCTCTGCGTCTTCCTCTTCTTCCTCCACATCATCTTCCTCGTCCATAACCCTGCGTTTCTTTGTCCGAACAGGCCGATCAAAATCGCTGTCGCTCAGCTCCTGGTCGTACCCTTCGTCAATCTCACTCAATTCGGACGATGACATGCTTAACGTGTTGGAGACAGTACTGCTCGATAACGCCCAAACCATCGAACTATACATATTCGTATTAAGGTTTGATTAGTCATCGTGTGATGAGTAGGACGGGGCACATAGGCATGTACAGTAAGTCTCCGCCGTGCTGTGATCGTGTCAAGAAGCAGCATCCCTTTGGCTGATGAGTGGTGCTGCTAGGCTCACCAGGTATCGTGGACACCACCACCCAACATGACCTAGATGCGTCAGCAGTGAGTTTCTTCAGATGGCTCGACTTGTACGATTGAAACCTCATGTCATTGACATTCTTCTATTTACAGCTTTTCGTGCCTCTTCCACACACCCCACTCTAGTCGTCGTCGTTCCTGGTCGCTCAGGTACCCTAGTCCAAGTACATAGGAGGCATTGACCCATCCGAACCCTGAGGCAACAGATCCTTGGTTTCCATATTCGGCCGTGACAACATGGGGTTTGATAGGATCGGTGACATTGTATTTCTCAACCACCAACCCAGAGTAGTCCCTAAATGAATGAACCATCATAGCACACCATTTGAACGCCAACCTAGCAGCCACATTTTCGTATCCATAATTACGCAGCCCCTGCCAAGCCAAAACCTGGTGCGGTGCCCATCCATTGGGGTAGTCCCATTGCCTAGGCACTCCCGATCCTCCAGAGAACTCCTCCAATGATCTCTTGGAGCCGGATGCGAGACCGCCGCATTCCTCCAGGGACGTGATGGTAGACACGACCCCCTTGGCTTGTTCACGAGTGGCGATACCAGACCACAGCGGCCACAGGCCTGTACTCGAGGTGTACCTTCTCCGGGACTTGGTCTTGCAATTGTAATCATAGAAGCAAGCGGCTTCAGGGTCCCACAGAAATCGTGTGAACGCTTCCTTTCGTCTCTCCGCTGCCTCACCGAAGTTGGTTGACTCCAACCCCAACTCACGCTCGATTAACTCGAGATCTACTTCATACTTGAATAGCAGAGAGTTCAGGTCAACAGTAACGAGGTCAGCGCAGACTCCTTCCAGCCTATACGAGGTGTCGTGGCCCGACTCTCTTATTGCTCGATCATGCAGAAAGTACTCGTCCAGTTCTGGTTCAACGATTTCACCGGAGTTGTACGCTCGCACGAACTCATCCAGAGTGAACCCGTACTTATCGGCAAACGGGCCTAGCACTCCATCGAAGTGTCCTGGCTCCACTTCCGGTGGGACACCTAACCCTGCAGGGCGATACTTTGACAACCCGGTGTGTCGGTCATATCTGGAGTCTCCCATCCAAACTGTCTTGTATTCCGTGACTGCCGAGTAGTAGACTTCTTTCAAGAACTCCCTGTTGCGAGTAAGACAATAAACCCTCAGGCCCATGTCTGTAAGAAATGGAGGCTGCGATCTACTCAAATAGTAACTCCTATTGGCATTCAATATCTTGCCATAGTTCTTGATTTGATAGCAGAAATGCAAGCACATTGATTCGGCAATGTGAACATTTCTAGAGCCTCCACTCTCAAGAAGACCCAAAAGCTCGAAGTAGCTGTCCCAGCCATACATTTCGTTGAAGCGACCTCCTGGAACGATATAAGGCAAAGGCTGGTTGTTCTTGTCCATGGCTAGAGCCAGCACGCCAGGCTTAGAATTGATGCCAAGAACATAAGCAGGTGTGATTCTCTCTGGCAGATTTTGAACATTCACGTCCAAGTTTGCATAGTATCGACGTTGCTCGCTAGCATGTGGCAAGTACAGAACTCCCTCACCCTCAACTTTCGAATCTCCCACAAGCGAGTAGATGGTCTTAGAGTCCATGGACCTAGTCAACTGGTGCCAAAACTGATTGTCCACAAGATGCTTAAGTCTCCGGTGTGGAGGCTTCAAAATATCGTTGCTTGAAACATTTGTCGTAGAGGGACCTAGAGTGGCAGATCTCAGGTAAAGCTCCAATCTTTTCATCCCAATCTCGGGGCTCCCTCGTTTCTGGACAAGATCGTTCAGTAAAGTTGCCAATTGATAAGCACCTGTTACCTGGTAGCACCACCCAGCTTCTGTCTCCACTTGCAAAAACTGATCAGAAGAGCTCGTGGTGGTGTCGATCGTTATGTGTCCATCATTGTCGCAGAGCTGCTGTAGCTGCTCAACTGTGTCATCATTTGTGATGAACCGCTTCTCTGTACTCAGCAAAAGACTGTCGATGCTGAACCGTCTGGGCGTCTTGGGTCGAGGATGCGTCGGCAGACTATTGCTTCTTGGTCGTGGCATAGTTGATGTGTTGGTTGGGACAGAGTAGAACACAAGTATAATCCGGGGTAACTAAACGCCTGTGAAATGGCAAATCTTAATTGACTTGCACTGTGCATGAAAATCCAGTTTCGACTGATAGTGACAATAAGGTTGTGGGTAATGTAGAAGTTCTCGTCTACCAGGGTCCCAACCGATCTCCATCAGACAGCCGGTTAACCGCTCTTCGCCCGCTTAAGAGAATGCTTCCGCGACTATCGAGGCTGACAACACGCCGACTCAAAGATGTTGCTCCATCCTCAACAGCATCTGATCTGCTGGAGGCGACTGGCTATGTGTCATACCCATCCTCGGGTCTAGCCAATTTACTTCCTCTGGGGCTCAGAGTTCAACGAAAGATCGAGAACATCATTCGATCTGAACTCGACTCAATTGGATGTGCTGAGGTGTCGCTATCTAACTTTTCCACTCCCGAACTATGGAGGAAAACTGGTCGCATCGACAACGGGGAGCTGTTTCGAGTGAATGACGGTAGCGAAGATCCCCCCATTATCGCCCCAACGCATGAAGAAGAGATCACGAACCTCATAGCCCAGAAAATCTCTAGCCCTAAAGATCTGCCGCTATTGTGGTACCAGATTGGAAGGAAATACCGCAATGAAGCTCGGCCACGAGGGGGTCTGTTGCGTGGCAAGGAATTCACCATGAAAGACCTTTACTCGTTCGACGTGGATGAACCCCGTGCCCTTCAAAGCTACGGCGAAGTGAGAAGTGCCTACGATCAGATCTTTGAAAAATTGGGTGTGCCCGTGAAATCTGTGGCTGCTGATTCGGGTGCTATTGGCGGATCTCACAGCCACGAGTACCATGTGATTGACACGTCTGGCGAGGACACCCTAGTCTCATGCTCGTCTTGCGGCTATGCAGCTAATATTGAGGTTGCAGAGCGAGCTGCTGGTGAATCTGAGACTACCTGCTCCGATGTAAGTGGCGTCCTTGTGACTCATGAAAAAAGTCATGTGGTCAATCCAAGACTCGTCGACAGAGCCCTCACTTCCTATGGAGAGGATGCCTACAAGATTGCAACTCTCAAGGACGGGGCCTCGCACAACTTGACTACTCCGAAGGAAGGTGACTCCTGTCCTCATTGCGCGTCGTCCTTGAACTTTTCTAACGCGATTGAGGTAGGTCATACCTTTTACCTTGGTACCAAATATTCTGAGCCTCTGTCTTGTGACTTCAAGAACTCTGAGAACAAGCTTACTCCTGCATTCATGGGATGCTACGGCATCGGCATAACTCGACTAGTTGCTGCCATTGCAGAAGTCTCCCGCGACAAGGATGGTCTCAAATGGCCCGCCAGTGTTGCTCCATACGAAAGTGTGGTCATTCTGGGAGGTGGTGCGACCGAGTTAACACTGCGGGAGAAGTCTGCCGAATTGGATGCGTATCTACACGACGCTGTAATCGATGATCGGCCAAAGAAATCCATTGGTTGGAAAATCAATGAGGCCAAACTCATGGGTTTCCCGCGGGTTGTGGTAGTCAAGAAGGACTCGATCGAGGTCATCGAGAGATGACTTTAGTCGCCCCCTTCCCCCCCCAAGATGTACATAACTATTATGATAACTATTATAGTACATCTGAACACGAGGTAGTGACGACCCATTGCACCTCTGTTGGGATTCCTTGAGTTGACAAGGTACCGGTACCGGTATATCAACGGCTTACTGTACTGACTTGGAAGAATATTCGCAGTCACATACTGTACGCAAAAACTTCAAGGCTTCAGATCTGCGATCTCCCCCATGCTGAGAAAATGGATCGTCTTTCCGTTGAGAGCCTGCTGCTGTTAGTGCGCATCTCTTCGGTCACCCCTGTTAACGAATATTTGTGAACTGTACGCTGCGCCTCCCCCCCCGAGATTCCAATAATTCTGTGGTTACAGTAATTAAATATGAACGAAGAACACTGAACAACAGATCATCACCGTAGTATTTGATTTAACGCCCCTATAATTCGAGGGTTCTGAAGTTGTTTAAAGAGGTTTGTGTATTCATAAGGATCCACCGGTGCCGTACTCGTACGAGTACTTCTACCGATACCTGTTTCTGGCGCAGCTGGTATCTTACTGTGCCCTGTATCTTACGAATAGGGGGCTCATACTTGCACTGTACGCTACTTGTACGGAGTACTTGTACCTGGTACCGGTACCGGTACCTGAAGTAAATAATTATTACTGACGGTGCACTCGGAAGTGATGTATCCGGGTAACTTGAACCTTATTTTAATCGGGGTGCACGAGGAACTTTCTCAGATCACTGACGAGACAAACACAATTTTACGACATCTGTTGAAATCTTTAGTGCGGCCTCCAATGTTCACCAAAGTGGAGTCATTCAAACGGGAGTGGACAGGGCAACCCGTCACACGCTATGTCTCGTCTGTCACGGGTATGAGTGTGGTGTTGGTTGACTTCCCAGGTCCTATCATCAACGCCTACTTGGCTGTTGCCACGGAAGTCCACAACGATTCTGGTACCCCCCACACGCTGGAGCACTTGTGCTTCATGGGTAGCAAGCGATTTCCATACAAGGGTCTACTGGACCAGCTTGCAAACAAGATCTACGGAACTACCAACGCGTGGACTGACACTGATCAGACTGTCTACACCCTTGCGAAAGCCGGTGATGCCCAATTTGCCAAGTTCATGGGCGTTTATCTCGATCATGTGATCAATCCGACCCTGAGGGACTCCTCTCACCTCACTGAGGTTTATCATGTCACCCCTAAGGCTCGCGAAGCTGGCGTTGTGTTTTCCGAAATGCAAGCCCATGCCCACTCTGCCGAGTCTTTGATGGAGAATGTGACACAGAAGAAATGCTTTCCTGAGAGTTCTGCTTACAGATCTGAGACGGGTGGAATGCTGGACCCTCTACGTGTTCTCACTAACGAGTCAATCAAAGCCTTCCACAAGTCGATGTACGCCCCTGACAACATGGTTCTTGTCATCGCCGGCCAGATCGACGAAGCGGCTTTGTTTCGTGAATTGGAAGAGTTCGAGAAGGAGTGCTTCCCTGGTACTCATCGACCGTTTCGACCATTCGTGGACACCGAGCCACCCATCGCGATTCCGAAATCTGAAACCGTGACCGTGGAGTTTCCTGACGAGGACGAGGAGTTTGGCAACGTTCAGGTTACTTGGATTGGCCCTGATCACGATGATGGTCTCGCCAACACCGCGTTGGACGTTCTGGGTGTCTATCTCACTATGTCTGGAGCAGCCTTGTTGCAGAAGGAGCTGGTTGACATTCCTGACCCTCTTGCTGTTAACGTCAGGTTTTACACACGTGACTATTTGAAGGTCAGTTTCAGCTTGGAGCTTGACTCTGTTCCTACCAAGAAACTTGCTGAGGTCTCTGTGAAAATGCTGGAACTCATCGAAACCCACGCTGTGGATCTGGGCCGTGTGCAGGATTGTCTTGAAAACATCAAGCTGACACTACTAAAGCGATCCGAAGAGAACTCTGAATTTCTGTGCACGACTGTTATCGAGCATTTTCTCTACGGCCGAGGCTCCCTTGAAGACGATTTCAAGATCAAAGACCACCTCGAGACCCTGGCTACCTGGACTGAGGCGCAATGGACTGAGGCTATGGTTCGTTTCTTTGCCTCTAACAACATCACTGTGTTAGGTAAGCCTAGCGCTAAGCTTGCGGCCTCTATCCCCAAGGAGGCTAAACAGCACAAGAAGCAGCTGGCCCAGAAGTTTGGCAAGGAAGGCCTCGAACGACAGCAAGAACTTCTCGATGAGGCAGAGAAGGAACAGAGCAAACCTATTCCTCTGGAGATTATCGACGAGTTTAAGATCAGCGACCCGAAGATCGCATTTTTGAAGTCCCAAACTGAGCGGTATGGTCGTTGGGCCGGGGACGAGGACGCCCTTAGCATCCACTATGAGAAATTTGACAGCAATTTCGTGAACATTGATATCTGCTTGGGTGCTCAGAACATTGATGAGGAACTGCTGCCTCTAATTCACCTTATCTACGGTTCTGAAATTTTCAATTTCCCTGTCAAGGGTCTCACAGCTGAAGAAGTAATGACAGGATTGAACCACGACACGATCCAGTACTATGCCAATGCCAGCTACAAGGGTTTCAACGAAGTTGTGCAGGTCCACGTTGAGGCTGAGTCGAGCAAGTACGAGAAGGCTGTTCAGTGGATGCAGAAGTGTCTACTGGAGACAGTATGGGACGTCGACCGAATTCAGGTCTGCATTGATAAGGCCCTCAACGAGCTGGCTGAAACCAAGCGAGATGCTGAATCCCGACTGACATCCGCGAAGCAGCGATATCTTTTCGAGAACTCTCTCGTACATGCCGAAAACCTGGCATCCTACGAACAATGGCTTCGATCTATCGACATCAAAAATGTTGTCGGTCAACTCGAGAAGCTGAAAAAGCAATGGCTCAAGAAGGACATCTTTGTCTCAGTGACTGGCAAGGTTCAGGGAGACGACATTAGCGCCCCTTGGAAGCAATTTTTTGCTGCATTGGAAGACACTCCTTCCAAGTTGGCCCTGCCTCGGTCCTATGAGCATTTGTCAAAGCTCGGAACATCCCTCAATGCCGAATCTGTTCTTGTTCCAATGAGTAGCACCAAAACCGCTCATTTGAACCTTATGGGACACCTTGACATGACTTACACTTCAGCTGATCGCATCCCACTGCTCGTTGCTTGTGAATACTTCCAGTGCGTGGAGGGCCCGTTCTGGACGGGCCTTAGAGGCAAGGGATATGTCTATGGCACTTCTATGGGACCTTTTATCGAGTCCAAGCGCCTCCAGTTTGAGATCTACCGTTCCAGTAACGTTTACACTGCACTTTGCGAAGCGAGATCCATTGTGAACAACACCACCACTTTGGATGACACTTTGTTCGTTGGTGCGAAGCGATCGGTCATCAACAACTATGCCAACTCTAGAGCCTCGAATGCTGCTGCTGCTTCAAGCAAGGTAGTTGATGTGGAGATCAAGTACAGAAACAAGTGGACGTCTGTGGATGACATGCCCAACTTTGTTGACCGCTTTGTCAAGGAAGTTGAGGCAGTGACAGAGGATGAAGTTAAGCATGTGATTCAAAAGTACATCGCTCCTCTGTTCCGAGGTGCGCAGAACACGACCGTATTTTGCGCTCTCAACATCGGTGATGTCAATGCTCTCAAAGAGAAGCTGGAGAAGGACGGCTACAACGTGGAGATCGAGGAAATCGATGAGGGTGAGAGTGGCAGCGACGATGGCAGTGAAACTGATGATGAAGATGCAGATGAGTCCGACGATGACGAATCTGATGATGATTCTGATGATCTGACCTCCAGCGATCAAGAATAACTACAGTAGACTAGATCATACAATAATAGACACTATTCAAGCCTGTACGAGTATCTCATATACAGTCACTCACCATTGTCTCAAAAACAACCGCCACCAAGCTGTGGGTCTTTGAAGTGATGACGATCTGAGCGATTTGTTCGGACCGATGTGAGATCGCTGTAAACTGACGGGAAGGTAAGCCTTTAACACCAGGGTATGACCGCAAATGCAGCGTGATGGACAATTGAGGCTGGCCTGCATAGTTGGTGTTGAATCCGGGCTGAGCATCTATGAGTTGACACGCTTGAAGCTCTCTTAAGGGGACCCAACTCGGACAAGGCGTCACCTGGGCAAGACCTGCTAGATGCAAGAAGCCTCCGACAACCATGGGCTCCGCGCCAGTGATGAGGCATTATCAGTGGGGCACTGGCATTGCCACTCTTAATATCACTCAGCAAAAAGGGCAACATATTGTATCACAGCGGGGGAGGTGTCATAATCTGGAGTCAGGTCAGCCTGCGCAAGTGCAGCAGGACATGCCTTGATGCTTACACAGCGTGCCCTGGCGTCCCACTGGTACAGCATCAGGTCCGGAAGACGCGGAATATCCAAAACGCTGTGAGACACTTCGCGAGGGCTGACAGGTACAAGAGCTATCTCTAGGGTTGAACCGTGAGGTTCACGGGTGTCTCCGAGTATCTGAAGAACCAACAGATTGGGAAGATGTTCAGGAAGCGGTGCAGGTGAGACACGCACAGATACGTACTCCGATGGGAGGGTGTAAGGGCGACGATTCTCATTAGCTGCGCAACTGGCGTGAAGTACATCTGCTATCCGAGCAACATTTCACAGCTGAGATGACGTGGGGTACACACGGGTAGTGACAGTACGACGGAGGCTTGCATCACACTGCATGGGCACCATACCACCCGAGTTCTAAAAAGCACTCGAGCAATAGCTGGGATACGCGCTTCAGTGTAACACCCTGACGCACAACTCAGAGGAAGTACAGTAAATGCATCGCGGGGTTGATTCGTTCCAGGCTTCTCGGTGTATCTGATTGTTGGAGAAGAACTATTGACGTGCTATGACATTTTGGTGAAGCAGTCGGGGTGTTGAGAATTAGGCTGTGCTCCTTGAAAGGTACAAGTAGGAGCTGATTCAACACTCTGGGGAATGCAAGACGTCTTCAGAGAGGAACTGAGCTCAAAACGCCCCGTTGTCAAATCTAATTTTGGGAAAGCCGATCAACATCCAACTTCTGTGCCTCAATGAAAGCGTCTTCCATAGTCTAGGGATCAGAAGTGCGTTATCCATTCATGTGAAGGTAAGTAGCCCATCCTTGTGTAACTTGAACATGATATCGAGTCGTGCCAAGATCGTCTATGAAAGAAAAGCGCGCATTCAAATTTTTGGGTGCGGTGCGCTGCTGGTATGAGCTTGAGCACTCCTTCTGATTCGACGTGACGCAAGTATTAGGCATGGTGAGCGTTTTGTGCTTCTGGGGCTCTCTGTTGCTACTTGTACCAGGGCAGGATGGTGTCATAAGTCTTTGAGGGGTTGATTGTTGATGTAAGCACGGGTCTAGGCAATGATACTAACTAGTGACGGCGTTTGTGGCAATATTTCGGCATGAAAATGACTCATTGTCTGCGAAACTGACTGTTGGTGAACGGCCTCAGCTCACGACATCAATCATGTTCTCTGCATGAGCATGGCTGCGTGGTCATGTCAAGCATATGGGGGGCATGTGGGGGCCACGTGGGGGCACCAAGCTACTAGTCATTTTGACCTGACTAACGCTATCGGCACTTGTACACATCCGCGGCAACTGTGCGGTTACTTCACATCCTTGATATCATCCAGGTTTCATTGCTGATTAGGCCGAGCCGCAGTGGGAACACCGATTTACCAGGTGCTTCTGGATGTTGGCCTCACGGTCTCACCGACGCCATTGGGAAAGTGTGGGCCACAACGCGCGTGATGCATCATTAAACTACGAATATAGAAATCAGAAAATAGAAAGGTTATGCGGCGTTGTATCAAGCTGGCTGTATACTATATTGGTAGTAATACACGCACATAGTGCCCCATATCCGTAGCCAACTTGTAGGGAGTCTTTGCTTCCCGTCGATCGTGGTCGTGATCATGTGCATTTGCTGGCGGACACCTCTGTCGCGTCATTAATGGCCTCAAAGATATCGGGTATCGATAAACCGCAAAGTCAAACACGGAAAACCCAACGAGTCACATTCTGGTCGTGCAAGACAAAGTTGGGCTAACATCGACTCAACACTACTGCTTATATTTAACGGAAGTTCAGTTCAGCTAATATGCCGTGTCAGATATAGACTTGTGATCTCAAATTGTCTTCACTTTGAAGGGCTAAGGAGTTATGTCGCGCGGTGGTCATGCAAAGCAGAATTATGAGCGCTTGAGAGGCTGCCTGTACCTACTAATTACGAGTATGTACGGAGTCTACTATGCCAAAGTGCAACTAAAGAAACTGCTGAGGATAAATGATGAAGTGCAGAATAAATTTAGGCAGTGCCAGTTGGTCGACAGCGTTGGTGCCGATGAATCCAACAGCGTTGCTCACAGTTGAGGCGGAAGGTCCACTCGTTGGGTGGATGTCTCCTCTTTTGTCGCAAACTTCGTGTTTACGTGCTTGTAGAACCCTTGCGGTTGAGCTTTTTTTACCTCGTTGGAACACTCTCTCTCGCCACCCTCTTATATCATACGTAACATGCCCACTCGTAGATAACGTCGTCCAAGTTTACCTTCTGTTTACACATGCGCCAATCCGTAGCTTATTTGAGAGCCAAGGAGAACGTCAGGCATTTCTCGTTCTGAGGTCCCTTCTTCGCCCATGAGTACCCTCCCCAAACGAAAACACATCATGTCGCGTTGAATGATACTGGCGGTATCCCGCGTGTCACAAGAGCACATCTTATTCGCTAGCTCTCTTTTATATTCATCCGCACTGGCTCAAACGGTTACCAGTGACATGCAAAATGAACAAACCAAAAGAATTGCCTCAGGCTTGGCAGGGACATGAAATGTAATAGAGTTTCTCCACCGCCCACCCAATCGTTCGAAACATGGAGGGAGTCCCAACGATGTCTTCGATCGGGATGTATCGCCATATGAAATGAAATTGTTATACAACAGTGGGTCATTTTACTTTCTTTGTTTAGCAACCCCTGAAATGATGCCTTCCCTACCTAACGGCTATCATTCAAAAGGAAATACCCCTCTTCTTGTGATCCCGAAATAGACTGCAAAATGAGTGGGTCTCTGAGATATTAACTTTAATCTTGTCATTTCCAACGCTAATTTGAACTCAATTTAGACTCAAGTCTTGGCATCGAGTCTTGGCTGCGCTTGGCTCAGCACAGCCGCGAGCCGGTCGTAAGGCGCCGAGCGCGACGTTCTGTAATTCAAGAATGAAATTTCACCCCACACTTCGCTTTAACAAGAAACGGCTCTGCTCGGTCTACAGCTCCTTCATGGCCTTAGTGGCAGCTTTTGGGTCTGTTGAGGGCGTGCTCACTCGTGAACACAACCAGTAAGTTCATGAACGTCTTATCTTGGCCCACCCTGTATAAGCTTTTAGGTCGGTCTTGGCAAACTGCTTATTCCGGGTCTATCCCAACACAGCGCATATAAAGGGCCTTGGCGCCATCCCCCCTACCTTCCCGCAAGTGCACCCCCCATACCACAAGCAAACACACAGATTTCCCACACTCGTGTCCACAGCAACGCGAAAAAATTAAGATGGAAACATATCACGGTTACGTTCGAACGCAGTTGGATGCAATCCTTCTCTTCGAAGCATGCCAGCTCGGGCTGCTCCCTCGAATCCGTCGACGGCTTACAGAAAGAGAACGATTGCAGGTGAGATCGGGCTCAGTCTATGTCTGGGACGAGAGAGAAGCCTCTATGAGAAGATGGACCGACGGAAAGGCATGGAGTGCCAGTCGGGTTAGTGGCTCATTCTTGACCTACCGAGAGATGGAGGGAAACAAGAAGCACCCAGTTGCCAGTCCCAAGGAGAAGGAGGAAGGCTTCAAGTACAAGGAAGGTGGCCTTTTCAAGCAATCCTTCAGTATCACAACTGCTACGGGTCTCAAGCTTCACTTGATCAGCTATTACACTCGAGAGGATGTGAACCAAGGTAAGCTGGCACAACCAAGCACTGACTCTCGTCTGAAACACATTCAAATCCCTATTGAGAACTACCCAGACACCTCTCCCAGTGCATCCTACCAGAATCCTGCTGTGACTCACGTGCCTCTTCAGTACGGATACAGACAAGGCATTCCAATGCCCGGACAGATGCCTGGTCAGATGCACCCTCAGATGCACCCACAGATGCATGGTCACATGCCCAGCCATGCTCCTAGCCACGCTCCTGGTCAGCACATGCACATCCCCTCTCACCATTCCTACCATCCATATGCTATGCATCATCCAGCCTCCCATCCTCCCCCGCAGCAATATGGAACTTCGCCTCCTTATTACGACTACTCTCAGCCCCCTTATTACCCTCAGCAGCCCCAGCCCCAGCCCCAGTATTCTTTCAGACGGTCGCCTGAGCTGCAGATTCCCTCTCCCCCTGCCACGACGCACTCTCCGAAGACGCCGCCAAAGGAAGGAAAGACGCTTCCTCCTCTGAAATTAGCGGATAAGCTGGGCGGTGAGGACCAGAGGACCATTCATATGCTTAACCGCGTCTTCATTTGAGTGAGACACAAATCACACAATATTGGGTATGTAACTAACGGATTATAGATGTTTTACTTCGTGTATCTACCCCTTCGAAAAGTGCATGGTTGCACTGTTGCACCACCGGAACTTGTTTGTACTGTAGGGTCAAACGCTACAAGTAGGCAGTTTAATGATTAATAGACGCCAAAGGTGCATGGCTGCGATCATAGGACCGCCGTGATTTCTTTCGGGACCCTAGAATATGAGGCTACACTCGTGTTATGCATTTTTGAGTGCCTCCTATCGGACTTTGTTAAACCCCGACATATATGCTTTTATTGCGCACCGCCATTAGGATGCTCGTTGGTATTGAATCTTGTACCGCTAAGCAAGTTTTAATACATACATGCCGTACATAGATGCCTCGCCTTTTGCGCAGCCTAGTTATAAACTGTAATTAAAGTTTGGGTCGGAACTTGGCTACGGCTTAGGTTTGTCCCCCGGACGTAAACAACTTGGCTTCTGCGTTGTCCACAACTTTAAAAACGCGTCGCTCTTGATGCAGCGTCAGAGAGAACGGTATTATACCTGGACGAGCGGTCATAGTCAGTCTGGATACAGGCTGCAAAACTGCTATCCTTTGCGTGCTGGCTGGTCCACTGAGGGTTTTGATAATTGCAGATCATAGTCTGGGCTTGCTTTAAGTCCCATCCGTATCTTTGGCACTGTTGCCCATTTAGGTTATAGTTGGCAGAGACTCGGCCGAAAAATCGATTAGCTGCAAGTAGCTACTGTACTGTATCAGCGGCTATTTAGCCGTGATTATCCGAAGTCACGAGCATGGGGCCTGCTCTTACTTTTGTGAGATGGTGCTTAGGGTGATCTATTGGTAGGAAAAGCAGATACGTTGACCACGAATATACCTGTATGTACGCACATGATTCAATTTGCGCAATTGGATGTGCTGAGACCAGAGGGGTGCTGCGAGCGAGACGCGGTCTCATTGGTGTTTTTATTGAGCACGGCTATTGCCCCGAATCGTACTGTAGCACCGTAATTATGTCATACGGTAGCTAATTACCTACTTGTACCAGGGTACCGCCAGTTACTTGTATTGCAGTACAGTACTTTTAGTGAAAAGTGAGTGCAAACTGTTAATCACTGAGGTCAGCACATCGAAAACTAGACGCGGGCAGATAACAATGATGTGAAGTGTTCCTGAAGTTTCTCAGTCTCGTACATACTTCTAGTTTCATATACTTGTACTCGTACCATTCTCATTGCTCTTCGATTTCTCGCTGGAAATTTGCGAACGAAATAGAGTTTAAGGTGTCAGTGTACAAATACGAACTTTGGGCACAATTGTCAGTACTCGTACCGTACAAGTACCGGGTCATTACAAGTAGCAATCAATAGCACAGTAGTTTCTACATGAGTGATGCCTACAGTAGTTTAGTCCCAATCCTGCTACGATCACATAATCGTGTGCAGAAATAGTTTACTAACAGAGGTAATAAAAAAATGTACTTGAGCTCGATGTAGCACAGCCTGCAAGGGGCTAGGTGCACGAGGCACCAGCTACTTCATACGTTGAGCTCTTTGATCGGATTTGACACAATTCATATGAGGATCAAGTCAGTGGATGTGGACTACAGCAGCTTTGCTTATAAGACGCTTTTCCGATGGTTGTCAGCATGGTCGTGACCAGCTGCTGCATGCTCATCTTCTGGTGATGCTGCACCGATGAATCTCACACTAAAGCAGAACTTCGTCTGCCACAAAAAGTCATCAATGAAGGCTCGTGCCCTTTTACTTGTAGTTGGAAGGATGAGTTGCTGAGTTAGCTGATCTATGGGAGTCTTGGCGGCAGGTTGTACAGGGCCGGTTGTGGTCTGGATTTAGTTAGCCAAAATATTAAGATTGGTCACGTGATGCTCCCTGTTGAATCATGCACGTCAGTAAATATTTATAACCCAGTGTGCACCTACTCATCACAGCGTGTTACGAATTGCGGGCGACATGATCAGACATTATTCGAAGCTCGTGGGCTCTAGAAAACACCTCACCAAAACTTTTCCCGGAAAGCTCACGTACCGGAAAGCGATCAGCAAATTACAACAAGGCAACGATCTAGCAGATACGAAGGATTCTGACCAGACCAATGGTGGCGTTGCGAGATCGGAAGCATCTTCGTTTGACAGATCAAAGCGATCGCGTGGAAAATCGTGGAACCTTCCGGAGTTGGCCTTGAGTGAACAAAAGGTCATCGAAAAGCAGTCGCGTGTCACTCCTGAAGGGTGGAGGTCGAAGGACCTGCCTGAGTGGCAGCGTGCTAAATTTGGAAAACTTGATAAACTACAGGAGCTCGAGAAACGTCGACAGCTGGCTGTCAGCACTGGAGATGTTGCAAAATGGCTTGGACCTCATCAGAAATATGTGCGGGATTTGAATCAACCAGTCCAGGCACTATGGAGACCCCAGCGAAAACTTTCGCAGGAAAAGCAGGTCGTGATTTATCAATTATACCAACAGGGGAGAACAATAGGTGCCATTTCGAAAGAACTGAAGATCAGTTCGGAGGCGGTCCAGCGCATTGTCAAGGCGAAGAAGCAAGAAACGAAACAATTTGACAGAGAAAATGACAAGGACCAAAAGAAGGACAAGTGGCGGGATTTGCTGAGGGTGAGACAGACCTGAACTTCTCCAGTGAATTTGGACTTACTTGAACTCTAGGTAGGTAGCGGTGGTAGATATCCCGCGCGGGCACACACTACGGAGTACCTCTTGTCTCATAGCTATTTATTTATTACTGATGTTGTCTAATCATATGTAACCAACCATGAAAGGGGCTGCTCAATCCAATGAGTTCTAGTCATGATTCGAGTATAGCCCTCACCTGTCCCGATAACAGAGGCATTGGCCGAGGCCAGATGCGCAGTCCGAGTGCAGTACGGAGTACATACTGTACCAGCAGTACGGGTACAGCACGGAGTACGATACACACCAGTG
The DNA here is from genome assembly GCA_900519015.1 of Yarrowia osloensis. Lineage (NCBI taxonomy): Eukaryota > Fungi > Ascomycota > Dipodascomycetes > Dipodascales > Yarrowia > Yarrowia osloensis. The sequence goes on from ULGU01000005.1 coordinate 2,137,103, forward strand.
CATACTGGTATGTGCGGCATCGTTAGAACAGCGCCCAATTCGAGGAGTACAGTTTTTTGTGATCATGATCTGTCGATCCGGTTTCAGACAGCCCGACCGACGGTACAGTATGAACCAGGGCTACACGTAGTGCGGTGGCTACACAAAACATTCACACACAATAATCATTCATTGTCATTTTTTACGAATAAATTACACTCAAAATTAGGCAGACTCCTTCTGGATAATCTTGGCGATGGTCTGGAGCTGGATGTTGGAAGTTCCCTCGTAGATGGCACCGATCTTGGAGTCTCGGAAGAACTTCTCCAGAGTCTCCTCTCGAGTGAATCCAACACCGCCCATCCATTCGACAGCCTTGGATGCAACGTTTCCTGCGACCTGGGAAGCATAGAGCTTGGCCATGGCAGCCTCCTTGGTGAAAGGAACACCCGCCTCCTTGAGTCGAGCAGCGTTGTAAACCAAAAGTCGAGCAGCCTCGATCTCGGTGGCGGCCTGGCCAATCTGGTGCTGCATACCCTGGAACTCACCAATGTACTGGCCAAACTGTTTTCGGTCGTTGAAAGCGTATCCAGTAGCCTTCTTGAAAGCACCTCCTGCGAGGCCGAGCATCTGAGCAGCAATTCCGATTCGACCCTCGTTCAAGCACTCGATGGCGATCTTGTAGCCCTTGCCTTCCTCGCCGAGAAGGTTCTCCTTGGGGATGAAAACGTCCTCGAAGTTGATGACGCAGGTAGAGGAGGCTCGAATACCAAGCTTCTGCTCCTTCTTGGCGATCTGGACGCCCATGTCCTTCTCCACAACAAAAGCAGTGATACCCTTGTAGCCCTTGCTGGGGTCGAGGTTGGCAAAAACGATGAAAAGCTCGGCCTCGCCAGCGTTCGTGATCCACATCTTGGAGCCGTTCAGAATGTATCCGCCGTCGGTCTTAGTGGCCCGAGTCTTCATGGCGAAGGCATCAGATCCAGAAGAGGGCTCGGAGAGAGCGAAAGATCCAACCTTCTGGGCAGCAAGCTGGGGAAGATACTTCTTTCGGAGACCGTCAGATCCCCAAGATCGAATGCAGGTGTTGACGAGAGTGTTATGAACATCGTTCATCACAGACACGGAGGGATCGACCTTGGCAAGCTCCTCGACAACGATGATAGCAGAGGTAAAGTTGGCACCAGCACCACCAAATTCCTCGGGTGTCTCAATACCCATGAGGCCGTTGTCAAACATGTCTTGAATGATGGCCTTGTCCATCTGCTCGGCCTCGTCCATCTCACGGACCTTGGGAGCGATCACCTCATCGGCGAACTTGCTCACCATGTCTCGAAACATCTCCTCCTCCTCAGAGAAATGGGTGACAGGAGGTCGAGTGGAGTAAGCTCGCAGGGCGAGAGGTCGCACAGCGGAGACCTTCAGGGCGCCCTGCTGGCAGATTCGGCTGCCAATGGGGAGGGATCGTGCAATGGATCGAATGGACGACATTTTTTTCCTGTAATTGAGTGATGATGTTTGTGGAAGAGGCCAGCTACTATTTAAATAGAGCACAGAGCTTAAACTAGCGACGTTGTGTCTGGCCGAGCTAACCCCGAGGTTCTCGGCAACTATAATCCCATAGCCGAATTCTGCCCCGATTCGAGCGGGACAGTCCACCTTGTAATCTAACGGGTGTTGTAACATGAGCTGACAAAGCTTCGTGGGGATGGCCGTCGTTTATTACTCCCTGTGATTGAGTAGATCCCAGTGCCAGACTAAGGGTCACGTTAGTTCAACCTATCTGATGTAGGTTGCCAATAGCCTACAGAGTCAAATCTCCACACATCAGCAAATGCATTGGATCCGGGGCTGCGGGCATTGCGTTTGGTCTGTTGCTACTAATTAGTGCGCCCATTTCTGCATAGTACAAAGGTTTTTACCTAATATTTGGAACGTCTCGTGCTTCGGCACTTGTGCTGTTACAAACACAAATGTAGGGGTGTCAATCTCGGACCCTCTTCGGCAGCAGGAGACAATCCGGAATTACCCGATGAGTGTTTATTTGAGTTGAGTCAGATTAGCAGCATGGTTACTTAGTTGAGATAGCCCTAACCCCTAACTGTAACCAATCACGGCCAGGTCCGGGCGCTAACCCCACACCATGGAATCCGAGGTTTGCCGACCCCTCCACCTCATGCACCACAAGTATCCTAGAGTGCATACATACTGTGCGATACATCAGGAACGAACGGCACGAGCAAATTCGTACACCTACCCGTGCCTGGAACCCGTCATACAGTATCGCGCCCAAGTACCAGTGACAGTACGAGCACGAGTGCGTCCACTGTCCACGCTGTGTGATTTTTTCGTGCAGTTTTTGTACACTACCCCGTCTGGAAGCACTCGCACCGGTATCGTTACGGGATCCATACATCAGTGCTCGCATGATTTGTGATCGCGTCGTCCCAGGGAGCGCTCGCGCTGTTGGGTCATGCTCGTGTCAGCTCGTACCGGTACAAGTACGAGTGCGGAGTACGATACGACCTGCACTCGTAGTTCCGCCCGGTCTCTCTCATTGTACCGGTACTTGTACGCCGCGGGGAAGGCTGGTCGAAACCCCAGTGTTGTCAAGTGTCGTTGTCGCTAAGAGTACACTCCGTACCCGTACGAGTCATACTGTGCTTGTCTCGAAGGTGCCAGTTGTGTGGCCTTCTTCCATATTTTACCTTTCTTTCAAAACTGAGGTACAAAACAGGATGACATCTTGACATGATGCTGCTGCTCGCTACAGTAGTACATACTCAACCACCAAAATCGCCCTACGTACTGCACCAATACCACGTACAGAGTCGTGTTGTAGCTGGTACCGGTACTGTACTGTACCACCACTTCCTGCAGGGCGTGGAATTCTACAAGTAGCCCCATAACAATCAGCGTGTCAAAGTCCGGTCGGCTCCGTGTGCTTCTAATATTTTGCTTGTGTGCATGGGTGTATGTATGTACGGAGTACATACAAAACGGCAGTCGTGCGAGATTGTGTACGTGTGGGGAAGCTATAAACCGTGCGCCAATAAGGAGCCTCGCACGACGATTTTTTGCACTTGTCTTTAGAGCGCCCTCAAATAACCCAGGCCGAACAGCCCGATTACGCGAGCTAATCTAACAGGCTATACCAACACGCTTCGAGGTACAAGTACGGAGGTACAAAACACGCCTTACTCGTACCCTCCCAGGTACAGCGAGACAGTTGTCATAAAAGATCCCCCATTTAAAAAATACCATGCCTGTGCCGAGATGCCATATCATCTCTCGTATCACTTCAACAACAAACCGCAGAGGAAAGCGGTGCGTACTGACCTCTTATCAGCAAGAGATCAAGCCATACCGGGCCACTCCTGGGGACCGACAGTACCCGCTGGAACTACTTTCCCGTCGATTGCAAGATTTTTTCAGGAAATTTAAAAATCGCACATTTTGTCTGACACCGGTCCAGGAAAATGTTGACATTTTGGTTGTTTCCAGCCCGCTGACTAATCACGATTTTACGTAATAGCGGGTCTAGAGCGATGAAAATGGCACCACAGAGAAATTCAGGACGTGCCTATTAAGAATATACCGCTGGTTAATCTACCCGAGGCCTCTAATGTGGTTCTATACTTGACTGAAAACATTTTTCTTCAAGTTTACCTTTGATTCGGGCTTTTTCAACTTTCTTCAAAAGTCCCAATTTTAGGCGAAGCTTATTTTCCAGAAATTTTCCCAGAATCCCGAGGTTGGTCCAACTTTAGAAAACTGAGAAAAAAAATAAAAAGAGCGAAGTCCCAAAATTGATTTCTTCTCAGAAATTCCAAAGTTGGTCCAACATTTGAAAACTGAGAAAAATAAAAAAGAAGAATAAACAGAGTGAAGTCCCAAAATTGTTTTTTTCTCAGAAATCCCAAAGTTGGTCCAACTTTACAAAACTGAGAAAAAAAATAAAAAGAGCGAAGTCCTGGAAATTGATTTCTTTTCAGAAATTCCAAAGTTCAGCACTCTGAAAGAGATTTGAATATGCCAAAAAAAAAACAATGGAGACTACTCCGTACATACATACTTGTACAGTAATTAGTACATTTGTACATTTGTAGAAAAAATAAAAAGATAGGTGTTTTTTTTTAATGAATAGAGAAGACTCGTAGCGTATATAACATCGTAGTGTTTGTAACGTATATGCATTTTTTTAGATTTTTTTTTCTCTTCACTTTGCTGAACTGCGTATTCAAGCTGTACCAAGTGTGTACAGTCTATATACGAAGTATGGGTACACTTGTATAAACAACAATTTTATTTGAGGACTTTTACAAAACCAACTTTTCAAGTACTACCAGTCATCATATATACTACGAGCATATCAACCACTACCCGATAGATGAGATGTTTATATTAAGAGAAGTACGAGTTTAGCATAAGACCGGTTTTGTTATCTCTTAAAATACAGACAGTCCAGAATTGTGTCATATTCACGTAAGGTAACCTAACTTACGCAGCTTTCGTGTTAGCCTCCCTTTTATAATTTGTCGCAAACACACTGAAGCCACATGGATATCAAGCTAACATAACCTAATAGACACTATGAATTACTTATTACATACCCATTGCTGAGGAAAAACGCCAACTCAAAAGATGAAAGGGTGACTTGATTCTCATTAAATTCAAACCAAAGTCGAGATATACTACATACATACTTAGAAACTTGCTCACGACTTTCTTTCTTACGCTTAATTAGTTAATGATGTCAAATTCTCTTCTATGATTGTTCATATTATGCTCATATTTCACATTTTAGAACACAAATCACTTTCTTATTGAGTAGCTTAGATGCTTTACATCAACTCTATAAACTCATCTTTCTATATTGCTTGTAACAAATTTGAGCTTATGTCTTTTATTTAGTTACAATGATGACTTAGCTATATTTCACTTTCATGATAGTACATAATTTTTAAAAAACAACAAGTACAGAACATACAAATTACCGCATTAGGAAAAAACATAAATTGGGCTACAAAAAGCAATACAGCCAACAACAATAACACATATTTGTAAAAAATGATGTACTTAGAATTTGGCAACTGGATTGATCCAATAAAAATTATCCGAGATTTCGTGGAAGCAAGTTTTCTTTCGATTTATAATTAATAGCTTTGATGAATAGCATTTTCATCTTAAGCTACAATACTGTTGGCAATAGTACTATATACGAACTTATTGATTTGTGCAGAGACGCCAAACAGCAGTAAACCGATGCAAAACAAGCAAAAGCCTACAAAAATTAATTTCAGAAAAAAGTACATAAACTAATTGTATCTTGGTACGATAAGTTACACAAATAGATCATAAGACGTACCGTATATTGGATATGATTTTCCTCTCATATTCCTTTCATTATTTATTTTGTATGAAGTATAGCGACAGAAAACTGTGTCCATGGTCCCTTGTTCCAATATATCTTAATGATGTTAAGTTAAAAAAATATCGTAATGATTTTATGTTAAAAAGATAGTAACTAAAATATATATACCAAATGTGTTGTTTTTGAGTAATGTCCCAGTATCAACACATTGTCCTTTATTATCTAGCCACGATTCAATAATGGATAGTATCGAAAGTTGTTATCGTACCCACTTCAACATTTTGTTTTTACTTTTTCCCAATTAGGTAATTCGTCAGGGCTTCGCGGTTCACTTTCAAAGAAATATGTACAGTACATTAAGTGAATATCATAAACCGAAAAGCTTAGCAGTAATTGAAACATCGGTCATGTAATAACCAAACGCAAGCGATTTAGACGATCGCATAAAGCGAATAATTTTATATAATATAATTATAGAGTAAGTTGTCCGCTGAATGTGCTTTGTAACGATATTTGTTTTTTGGAAGTGTATTCAGAAAATGTGTATGCATGTATTGTTTACTGTTAGTGAAGTGAGACTGGTAGAGCTAACAATTGGACACATTTCCATAGTTGTTTTGAAACAAAAACATTATGTATTAATTATTAGCCGTATATACTCACTAGTCCCACACACATGTTATTTTGTCCTATCCTATGAATACTAGTTACAAGTAGTTAATCCCGTAGACTACGAGTAAAATATGTCCTGAGATGTTCTGACTGTTCGTTCTCTGATTTTTGTTCTGGGTCATTTATCAAATTGTAAATCATCTGGTTTTTTAAATATGTATTCTATTGTAGCTTCTTTTCTCCTCAATTTTTTTTTTTCAGTTTGCCTTTCAATATTTTTTCAGATGGGCATTAATAATGACCAAGAGTCGGACCTGGACCATAGATCGACATCGTAACAGGTGGATCATAATTGCTCTGGTCACGTGACTCTTGTATATTATTGTGTCAGTAAATCCCATGTCTTGCTGTCCCTTTCGTCTGTTTTCTATTAATCACGGTTCTGGTGTTTAGTTCTGATTACTTGCACTTCCTCTGATATATTTTTCGAGTTGTGTTTCGAAATCCTTTCTGAGTTTTCAAAATCATTCCTGGTTTTCAATTTTCAAAATCATTCCTAGGTTTCATTTTTCAAAATCATTTCTGAGTTTTCAAAAGTTGAACACACCTTGGGACTTCGGGAAAAATCGTAAAATATAAGCTTTCTTGAAAACTGGGATTTTTAGAAAAAATGGAAAAGAGCCGAATCAGGGGTCAAATATTTTTTCTCCAATTTTGCAAGAGGAAAAAACCACATTAACGGCGACGGGTAGATAGCAGAGTAGTGTATTTGGAATGAGCGCGGCCTGAAATTTATGCCACTCTAGGTTTCAAGGCTATTGGGTGGGAATTGCGTGAAAAGTTAATTTTCAGCAGGTTTGAAAATGCCGAGATCTGAGCATTTTCCTGTACAGGGATCAGGCGAAATCACCAATTTTGAAGATTTTAGAAAGTGTCGTCTAACTGTTATGAAAGGAGGTGCAGAAGATACTCCATGGTTCAGGAAGCTTCATGGTATGTCTCTTTCATCCCCGACATCTTCATGGCAGATGCAAGAGAAGATTGGAGTCTAGTTTAGGGGGTTACCCGGCCTTCGGGGAATCAGAGGAACGTCGAATAGGTGATATATAAGAAGGTGAGGGATGAGAAACAACCTTGATAGTGTTTATTAAGATCTTATAATTACCCTAGTAAGTCTCTTGTTGCAAAAGCAGCGGTTCATTGCTCGTGGTTGTCCAACAATAGTGAAGCATTGTTTTCATATGGAGAGCTAACAATTTTATAAAGTTACTTTACGATTGCAGTTGACAGTTCTGCAAGGAGAACGTCATGCACAGCCTGCAAAGAGAAACACAGAGAGAACATCACAACTTTTGCCAGAAACCGGGGGAGAGGATTTCCGTATGAACTATCAGATCTACTCTTGCAATTAGTTTACACGGTGTGTTGGAATTACTGGGGTACAGTAGCATGTTCTAGCGTTCCTCCACGCATATAGCTCTCCAACAATCAAGTGGCTTTCAGAGAGATCATGGCCCAAGTACTTTATTAGTGGGTGTCAGGAACACCTCAGACAGGCTCTTCACCTAATTCAGACAGGCTCTTCACCTAATTCAGCTCGGTCTTCACAACTCAATGAAAAGCACCAACTGACGTGGGTTCCGAGAACCTCAGCGGTTACAATGCCACCATGTGATGGGCTCACCAGGCCCACAAAAGAGGGGTAACTAATATTAAGGTTACATGAAAAAACTGTTGAGTAAAGTGAGGGATTTAATGTAGCACCTGGAGACTTGAAGTAATTCCCCATCAAAGAGTTCGAATGCAAACTTTGGTGCACTCCCGTCCACCTTGGACAAACTCCGACTAAGTTTGTAAAGATCTAGTGGAGTTATGTCCCTTTCATGCAGAAAATCAAGAACTTTGTTGAGCAGAAATAAGCGTTTGTGTTATTTGTTGAGTGAAGCTTAAACCCGCGTTGGGTGCCATGAACTTCCAACGTAATCTGGCCATTCTCAACAGAAATCGGGCCATTTCTACGATGCTTAATTCATCGGGCATAAACTACCGACCAGATGTATTTCTGGCTTTAGCGTTGATAATGCAGGGACCAGATGAGATAGGAACCTTAGCATACACTTATAACAACCCTAAAAAGCGACATTCGAGCCTGAACCGCAGATGTATATGATGTATTTCGATACCAACCCCGCACGTAAAAAACAGGCCACAATTTAAGGTCGCATATAGCCTATAGCTTATTTTGCTGGCTGAGTAAGATAAGCATACCCCCGACCCCACCTTTTTCAAAATCCTCTATTCATGTTATCACCATCACCAAGATTTCGTGGAGCAGGTGTTTCGTCTCGAACACTGAAGATGACGAGGTCTTGTTTACGCCGGCTATGAAAGAGGCGACTTTAGTGAGTATTACTGCCTTTCACTGGTCGACTGGCTTCACAGGGAGGGCGTATCACCCCTGTGACACAAACACACAGCTTGGAACACAAACAGATGGTGACATAACACAACGCCACCACCTCATATTTGCTCAAGAAAAGATACTGCGGCAAAAACAACAACCATTCAACAAACATTTGCACTGACCGCACTTTTCGGCGGGTATACATCACCATCATACTACACTAACAAGTGACACTAACAAACGACACTAACAAACGACACTAACAAACGACACTAACAAACGACACTAACAAACGTCACTAACAAGCGACACAAACATACGCCGCAAGGAACACAACTGCTGGGTTCATCCTATCAGCACAGTTCGGCTTGATTGTTCCAAGTTGTGTTGCTCCCGACAAGTCACGTGCAACACTCCCCATCCACTTATTAACACAGATGGGCGTCCTGGTCTCTGACCAAGACAGGTGTAACCTGAGTTATTCGTCGTATGACTCAAACCTGCCGTGGATGTCGGAGTAAGGACAGTCGGCCATAGTCTCACGGGTGCATCTAAATCCCAGGGAGGAATGTTTTACAGGAGGGGTGTGCGCTAACCATGCTTAGGTTCCAAGCATGCTATCAGCTCAGGGACAGAGTCTCATAGGGAGTGCCTCGGAAGCCCCGTGCTTGCTGATAAGTCTTTCCTGCATGCACGATGCTACATCCTGTCAGTTTCACTGCCTATGGCGGTCACCCTTCGTGTCCAAAGAGGGGATCATGGCTGGAGAGAGGAACTTAGCGATTTGTTGACTTGCTCATTTACGGGCTAGGGTTCAAGTAAAGGTTTTACCAGCCTAATATTGTACTTACACAATCAGTTGGTGTGTCGTTAAGAACCTTTTTTGCGTCGGTGTGGTGGTGAGTACACTGTACTTAGCAGGACACTCCACGCCAACCTGAGTGACTAGGGCAAGATCTGGAGGATTAGCAGAGTGAGTGACATGACGGACTACGGATCTATGCATTGGTGGTCTGCAAATTATGAATGATCTTCTATGGCTACTTTATCTACCGTATGTTACATACTGTAAGGAGGTCTACCGGGATAGGAGCTTTTTCATTCGAGTTTTTGTCATTGTCTTGTACATCTGAAACTCCCAAAAGCTTATATAAGCCAATCATTTGCTTCACTTAGCTCGTAAAACTCGAATGAAAAAGCTCCTATCCCGGTAGACCTCCTTAGACGTGTTTGAACATAATCGCTAAGACGTTCGACTGTAATAGGAGTATTTCATTTGAGCCTTACGGTATACATTACTCCGTACTTGTGCTTGTAAGTGAAGTAAATGATCGGGTTTTACAAGCTTTTGAGAGAACATCTTTCTTCGCACTCTTTCTTCAGCCTTAGCTCTCGTCACCACTCGAGCTCTTACTTAGTAAATTTGCAATTTTACCTTGATCGGTTTGAACAGTCTCAGGTGTCGGACCGCATTTGACCACTGACAGCATTCTCATATACAGTACAGTATGTTGTATTTGCAAACGCAACAGCTATCGAACATACTGTACATACACTCGTAGATTATTTTGGTCATTCTAGCACCACAGAATGCTCTCGATCGCCCAATGTGCCAAGACGATTTCGGCAATTTCATGGGCAAGCTGATTCTCAGCCTCTGCCGAGTATGCATTCGTCTTGACACTGCAGAGGGACGAAAACAAGATGCATTTTTTTTGTCATGTGAGGGCAGAACAGTCGATCCACTCGAACCAAAGCGCTGCAGTTATATCTGGTTGTGGAGACAGTAAGTCCGCGTAGGCTTACTTCTTGTTATGTTCCCAAGATTTTGAGCTACAGGTTTGACGAGTGCTCCACTCTGTATTCTTTCTTTCAGCTGGTTTGCAAATAATACGCCGGGGTCTTTTTTCAAACAATCCTTTTGCCAGACAGTGAGAGTAAAAGTACAGTACAGTACAGTACAGTACCCTAAGTAATTTGCTGGGCGAGTAATCTGCAAAGACAGGTAGTGTTTGACGCTGAGCTTTCTAAACCAGCAAGGCACAAAGTCAGTTCGAAGCACAGTCAGCCAAAATAAGATCCATCAGCCGATATAGTCCGCAACAAAAGCCAGCAAAACTCGAAAACGCCGTCCGGAATTGGCGGTGGAGAGGCTATACCAGTCATCGAACCAGAAGGCGCTGAAGCTATTATGACACACTGCTGTGCAATTACAAGAGTGGTCTTGTAAGGTGGTGACGTGAACGCATATCGTGCCGGTAATACCAATGTGCTGCAAATATATACCGGCTACAATGTTGAAATGAGACCAACCTACCAGTACAGTACAAGTACACGTAACTGGGCGTGACGTGCTGACATTCAATCAATGATAATTGCTACAAAAAGGTTGTTGCAGTGATACCCTAGTTCGTCAGTGGCAGAATTGCGGTGGCTGAGGTGCTCGGTTATTGATGGTGGAATACGTTTCTTTATCAGCATCGAAGCTAATGGCAGCAGCAAGCAGTAGCATAGTAGTGTCCTGATTTCATGACAAGTCCATGCGGAAGCCAGGCAAAGTCACCCAAGGGCTTAATGTGCATTTCATGAGCAGAAGTGGGCTGAGTGACCAAGATGTACTGTACCAGGTACTCGGTAGTGAAATTCGCTAGGTAGAAACGGCCCGGTCTTGTTGGGGATATGCCAGGCTGGAAGTGTCACGTGATTAAGAAACGTATTAGCCACGATTTTTATTGCAGGCACTTGACAAACGAGTCGTTGAATAGAAATTTCAGCCGTGCTTGCAAATACTCTCCTCCAAACTTCTCTGTCTTCTCAACTAAAGTGGTGCATACAATATGCACAGGGAGGAAACCACCATGCTGTAAATGTGCCTATCATCAAACCTTCCACATTAGCGAAGACGCCAGAAAGGGGCTTCATCTTGACTAAGTTGTTTTCCAGCTGTGTTAAAACCACCTCTTTCGAAACATCAAAAACTACATCCTTCCTGACCTTGATATCACCTGACCTTAACATCACCTCACGAAGCTCACCGCAAACACCCGGTACCAAGAGGAGCATCGATAAGTGGTGCCGCAGTGGTTGCTCCACAGCGGTTGCACCCGAGCCGCAACCTCCCCAAGCACTTGAATCAAGGACACTTACTGGGATGACTTCAAGTGAGCGTGGCATTTGCGATAGAATATTTACACATTCTCACCTCATTTCTTTTGTTAACATGACTCATTCATTCATTGATCTATTTCTGTAATATCATTCACTCATTGCGTGCTGTCGGAGAGTCCCTGTCGGGACCTTGAACGCATCTCATTAAAACATGCTTCATCAATCGTGTAGACGGTTTGCGCCCACGGGACACAACCGGTCTGTAAAATCCTAATACTGGTACTCGTAATATTGTCTCTGCCGTGTCACCACCACAAGGCCGGTTGCCTCGGAGTTGAAAATGAGGCCAAGTTGGTCACACAGCGACACAACTATCTGGCGCTGTTGGGGCAACAGAAGGGGGTGCGAGTAGACAATCTCCGACCGCTTGGCGTCATCACGGAACAACAGAAGCTGGGAGTAAAACTCCAGAGTCTCAGGGTCGTTAAGATCCAGCTTGGGGGCAGGGGGTGGAGTAGGTGTGGGTGATGGGGAGTATTGGGGGTATGACATGTGGGGGGTCACATGGGATGGAAGGGTGTGCGCGGGTTGTCCAACGGGACCCGACTGGGTCAAGTTAGGCTGCTGTTGCTGCTGCTGCTGCTGCTGTTGTTGCTGCTGCTGCTGCTGCTGCTGCTGCTGCTGCTGCTGTGGAGGCTGAGTGCCTCCAGGCTGCTGAGTTTGACCACTGACATTTCTTCTTCCTCCACCCTGTCCCCCTTGGCCACGATGCTGCTCTTCCAGTTGGCCGCGTCGCTCTCGCTTATCACGTTCGATACGCTCTCGCTCGGCCAGAGGCAGCATCTTTTTGTATTCAACCCGGAGTTTTCGACCGCCGATCTCTCTACCGTTGAGCGAGCCAATCACAGCAGCCGTCTCGTCAGCAGTGGTGAAATTGGCAAACGCCAGGCCTCGGAACACGCCATTATCAAAGTGGTAATTGAAGGCGTAAGGTAGTGGCAACCGCAGCTGGGTCATGACATCCAGCAGCTGTTCCTTCTTGATGGCAAACGGAATGTTCTTGATGACGATGGCTGTGGGAATAAGATCGTCGTCAGCGAGACCGGAATGCACAGCGTTGGGGGCCACGGGTGTGGGGGCTATGGGAGCGATCCCTGTCACAACTGCGGGATTGCCTCCCATGCCAGGATGGGGGCTCGGAACTCCCGATCCCATTCCAACGCCGATAGGTCCCCCGAGTCCCAAACCGGCCATGCCTTGGGTCAGGTTGTAATAGGGCGTTGTGGTCCGCGATGCATCTGTGGCGGCAGCACTAGTTCCGGGCCACACAGAAGAGGCCGATGTGGTTGAAGAGAATGACGAGCGTTTGGACGCCGAGTTGGCGGGGTTGTTTGTGTCGATATCAAAGTGTCGGCTTTGCGCTCGCTTGAGAGGCGAAGGAGACTGCCGGTTGCTCTGCAGCCCGCCTGTGCCACTTGCCGCTGGTGCTGACGTGGTTCCGCCCAAATCCAGACCCACAGGAACAATGGGCACGGGGGCATGGGTGGTGGGCCCATGGGTAGGAGTAGTAGCCCCTGTGGCCGAGGCGTTGGGACCAGCAGCACCCTGATTCCGGTATCCCATCATGTGCAGAGAAGAGGACGAGGACTGTCGATGGATGGGATTGGTGACGGAAGAATTTGTTGTGGCTGGGGATTGGGCCGGAGAGTGTTCAAAGAAGTTTGACATGGTTTCGCGTGCTGGGGCTGTCGTTTCACCACTTGTAGTGATTCACTGTCTCTGTTTTATACCCCTCCAACTATTATGCCAGCCGGCCAAATCTGGAGATTTTTATGGTCGGTGTTTGTGTCGAGTGAGTAGTAGCGAATAGCCTTTTTGTGGTGTGAGGGTGTAAAGTGGGACGTTAGGTGGTGGTATGAACGATGCACAACCGAGAAGAAGGAAAAGAACTTTTCAGGCGATCGTGGGAATTATCGTAGAGCTTGCAGCCAGACGAAACAGTCAAACCTTTAGCTATTTTCGGTGTTGCGATGTAATAGATCCGCAATGGTGTGACTGATGGTCTTGTTCTATACCACAGACCTACTTTTATACAGAGCCCACCCATGCTCCCAGACCACCCCTCCCAGGCACAAGATTAAACTCTGTCCAATGTGTGACGTGCCATTTCTACCATATGCTTATTAAGCTGAAAAACCCTGCGCCTTCATTTATGGCAAGGCCATTAGAGTGTATGCATGGGAAGAGAGGTCCAATAAGGCTATTTGTCTGTGCTGTGATTGGTCAATGATACGAGTTGAGGAGGGTGTCACGTGTGGATCAAACAGTGCGGTCACGTGACCTAATATTCTAAATGGTGTGCACGTGAGGGTTTTTAGCCTCCAACCCAAGCTTATGGTACGAGTACGAGTACTCGTACTTATACTGTATTATGTGGATCTACCAGCTGGCTGGGCCGTTTTCTATGCGGCTTAGCTGACCACCTTGGTGTTCCCTCTGCAACCTTTCAAGCAGAATCTCATGTTGTCCTTGAGTTCCTTTCGACCCGGTGTTATGCTGCCTGCCTGTTTCCCAAGCATGCAGCCGAAATAGCAACTACGAAAAAACAGGTATCAGGATGTATGTAAATACTGTACACGGGTAACAGATTTCCAAGAATCTAGGAGTCCATCAAACACAGTACAGAACAATTATTTTTACGATGATCGATCGGTCGACAAAACTGCTTCAAGTCTCATTCTCTTCGATGTCATAATTACCCTTTTCAAGCAAGCCCTCGATGAGGATTGGCATCATCAACCTTTGCAGGTGTATGTGTATCACGAGGGATGGTACGTACATAGGGAAAACTTGGTACAGTTACTTGTTTCCATGCAACGCAAGCCTCTGACAGTTCTGCGTACAGTATTGTGCAAGTACGAGTACTGTACATTGTGTGCTTTCATTTGATTTGTTTTGAAGAAGTCGGGTATATTGAGCAACAGTGATGAAGCCAATCAACTGACTTCGAGGCTTGATCTGACACGATGATGGTGCTAAGAATGAACCGGGTATGGCTGAAATAAATCCCAATGCTCTATAATTGTAATTAACCAGCCCACAATCGTGGAATAGGAGGTGTTCGTCATTATTAGATGCATTTGCTGTCCAATCATACCGACATCCAATTTCTGTGACAACTCATTTTATGATTTCCTGATTGGATATGGGACCAAAGAGATGACACATTTGATTGGTTGTGGCGTCTCAATCTGTATGAAGCATATTATATTTGCAGAGAACTCGACAACTTTAGCCCACCCTTTTTTCAGCTTCGAAATTGCGAGCCATGAAGCAAATTACTCATCTTAGCGACGTCTTTCGCTTATATAATCGTGCATAACCTCCGCCTCCGCACTAAACCTACGACATAAGAATCGCAACATCACATCGCTTTGATCTAACACGACATGTTGAGAGCGCTGCAAAGACACGTGGGGACCCATATGGGGCTCCATGTTCCTCTCTTTCGGCAGGTGGCATCAGTGGGACATCGGCTCAGTTCCACTCGTCCTAATTACATGTCCCCGATCAGACTGAAATCGACTGTTCCTCATGTGGGTCGAGTTGATTTGACCGACAACAAGACCATGGTGCACGTCAGTGGCCGCGACGCTGCGAAGTTGCTCAATGGCTTGTTCACTCTTCCTGTCTCTCCGAACGCTGCGACTCCTTTCTCTGGAGTTTTTGGTGCGTTTCTCAATGGAAAAGGACGGGTAATTACAGACGCCTTCCTCTACACTACCAGCAACCATACAGAAGAAGACCAGAGCTTTGTGATTGAGTTCGACAAAGCCGTGGAGGAAGAATTGCTACTGCACTTGAAGCGCCACAGGGTTAGGGCCAAGGTCAAGGTGGAAAAGCTGACTGATTATGAGTGCATCTTCATCTGGAACAGAGACGCGACCCCTGACTACTGGCGTCGTGAGAATGAATGCGACAGCGGTTTTTTCCAAAGTCTTTGCGAGGTGGCATGGAGCGTGGCTGAAGTTGGGGAGACTTCCGAGGTTGCTGAAAAAGATGGAGAGCCTGCCCAAAAGCCACTCTTTGGCCTCTTGGTGGACGATAGATACCCGCTTCTTGGCATTCGAATGATTCTTCCCGCTAGAACTTCCACGACCTACTTCTCCGCCATCCCCTCCGCCAATCTAACACAATATAATATGCTGCGGTATATCCGTGGTACCCCTGAGGGCTCGCGTGAGATCCCTCCCAACAAGGCTCTTCCCATGGAGTCTGATCTGGACTACATGAACGGTCTGGACTTCAACCGAGGCTGCTACGTGGGCCAGGAGCTAACCATTCGGACTCATCATACTGGTGTGGTTAGAAAGCGCATTGTGCCTTTTCAGCTTTACCAGGAGGGTCAAGAGCCTAGCGAGTACGAGTGCCAGTACGATCCAGAGCTCTCCGAAGCTCTCTCTCCTCTGTTGGACGGTTCCAATGTCATTTCGCTCAATTCTCAACCTGATGAGCGAACTTTCGCGTCGTCACCTTTTGATAGCCCCAAGAAGGACGCCGAACCCAAGCCCGAAGAAGCAGCCTCTGAAGGCGGGGTTCCGAGCTGGGCTAAGCCTAAGGAGACTGTCGACTCAGACAGCAGCACCACTAACACGCCCAAACCAGTCAAGCTGGGAAACATTCTGTCGCACCATGGAAATGTCGGTATGGCTCTCGTGCGACTGGACAAAATCATGCAACAGCAAGACATTCAGCTGGCTGTCGAGCTTCCGCCAGGACCCAACGGAGAGGTAAACTATCTTCGTGCCAAGCTCTATTACCCTTTATTCGTGACTGACGTCAGTGAGGCCGAAGCAGAGGCAGAGGCAGAGTTGGAAATGGAACGGGCTCGAAAGGAGGAAATTCACAAAAACGGACAGTTGTAAATAGACTATTTAAATAACTCATAAGGCAGTTATGGCTTGCTGTTAATGTCTCAGTAAGAGTACAATAGAGAGTATTGGTGCTGTTCACAGCACCACCCTGGATCGAACTCATGATTACTTAACCTGGTATGAACCCTAATCCAACTTTGCATAATCCGTAGTTTAAATCCTCGCCATAGTTCTAAGTGTAAACAAACATTCGCATCAATGGCTAATCTGTCCAAAAGACGAGGGGAAAGTATCGGAGGGAGTCATTCGATAGTCGAGACTACGGTGGTTCAGGCGCCCAAGTCTAAGCGAGTGAAAACTCAGCATGTTGTCACCAACGACGATCACACGGAGCTTTACGATACCCGCATGACTCGGCAAGAGCAACTGCTGTATGAATTTCAAAAAGCAGCAGAGGAGACACAGACGAGTGAGTATTGGCATTTTGAATTCTGCTAGGGCAACCGTTTCTCAGGTATCGAGCTATCCTTCCAGAAGGGGAGGCGTGGGAGGCGTGAGAGATGTGTGCGTTGACTAACATTTTGAGACCTCAGGATCAACGGACCTATTTCTAACACAGAATCGGATCGTCTCATCACGCAACTGACAAGTGATTTGGAGGCGTTGCGTCAACAAAGTCTGCATTTGCAGTCCCAGATGGCACAAGCAGCCGAGGCGGTGGAGGAGCGAAACACATACATTGCGGCAAAGGAGAGCGAAACGAAGGTTCTGCAGGAGACGGTTGACACACAGAGAAAGGACATTAAGAAGTACAAGTCCGGTTTGAAACAACACAAGCAAGACAAGCAGTCGATGGAAGCCATTTACAGCATTGTACGACAGTTGACAGGGACGGACGTGGAGATTGTGTCGCAGAATTCACAGGGACAGCAGCTGTTCCTGTGTAAGCAGACAGGCAAGAACGGGACAGTAAGATACCACTTGGGTCTTGATGGAGCCGAAAGTCCGGACTTTGCCTACCAAATCATCACTGAAACCGAAGAGGACAAGAAGGTCGCAAAGCTGTTGCCAGAGTACCTGCGAGGCAGCATAACGTTTGCAAGGAAGGAGGTGAGTATCCCGGAAAAGTCACGTTCCATGCACTTGGTTGATATTAACACAGGCAATCTCATTCTTCAACAAAATCAGTGTCACCCTCGCCAAAAAGTGAGGTGTGGACTTTGAGCTACATAATCGAAGTTCTGTTCGTTGGAGGGACTACGCAGACTGAACCAGCATTAATCATACTATCTTCTTATTTTACAGATGCCGCGCTCGGCCATCACATTGGACGTGTCATTAGATGTCGGCGACCAACACCAGTTCACCCTTGTCATTCTTCTCAATCTTGAAGGACTTGAGAATCTCCTTCTCGGAGATGTTCTTGTTTTTCTTCAGATCCTTGACAATCTTGTACATGGAGGTGGGCTTGGAGATGTCGAGAATGGAGTCAGAGGGTTTTTTGTCCTTCTCTTCCTTCTTTTCCTTCTTTTCCTTCTTCTCCTTCTTCTCCTTCTTTTCCTTCTTTTCCTCCTTGGCAGGCTTCTCGTCCTTCTTGGGCTTGTCTTCAAGCTTGGTAGCAACGGGCTTGTTCTGCTGTGGCGGCTGTGTCTTCTTTCCCCGGTACAAGGCTCCCTCGTACTTCTCGGCCTCGGAAATGCAAGAGGTGTGCTTCACATGATCATTGTTGAAGAAGGTGGTGGAACAGTCGATGCAGGTGAAGTAAGCCCCTCGGCACTGGCTCTGGTGAGTAGTGAGCTTCTTCTTAACGATAGTATCGTTGCAAACCTGCGTTAGTTGATGTCTTAGTGGAGCTTGAATGTAGCTCTCGTGTGTAACCAGGAGAACCCGTAAAGTTTTTCTGGCTGATTAGTTAGGCGTGTAACTGGGACGGCGTGTGCACAAGTGCTCCGGCCTCACTCTTGGTGCCGACCCCTCGCAGTTCAGTCCATTGGAACGTTACTCGTGGCCGTGCTCTGCCCTCTGGATGCTTACCTCTCGGATTACAGTCCACTCGAACATTGCTCCTGGCCGTGCCCGTCTACCAGTGCCGCTTACTCACTTCACAAGAAAAGGAGACCATCTCAGTTATGTTGTCGTCAGAAAAGTATGCAAACGTGTCGAGACAGCTGATCTAGAATCTGAGATAATGCATGGGGATTATATTTTTCAAAAAGGGTTTGTATTAGGGTTCGGAGTTAGTGGGACCTTATCTCCGAGTACCTACGAGTGTTTCCTGGAAAAGCGGTTTGTACGAATCTCTTATCATCAAACAGGCAAGTTCGTCTGACAGAAAATAAGCGTCACGCTGTTAGCCTAGCTACAAAATGCAAGTACAAGTTCAATACGGAGTACTTGTAGTTACCAGTACACTCGTACTTCACAGTGGAACGAATTTAACTTCCCCGTGTCAGTCGCTCGTGTGGGCTTCATGACAAAACAATTATTGAATGGTATGCATGCAAGTGAGTGTTGTTGTTGGCCCACGGGCAACGGCATCCAGTGGCTGTTTCGTTCGTGTGGTTGGTTTTCGTGCTTTTAGCCACTTTTTATTATGCCACACGTGTGTGGTGTTTGCCACATCCAGTCCGTATGCGTCCTTAATTGGGCAGATATACCGAAGGTGACGTGATACAGGTAGTAATTTCTACTGGGGCAAGCTTGTTGGACAGTACCGGTACTTATACAAATACGGGTTCAGATTACTTGTAATTCACTCGCGAGTATCTCTACTGTACCGGCAAGAAGTGTCGCTTACGGCCCCAGGTCTCTATGTGCCAGGTCCTCTGATCTGATTTGATCTGAACACAACCACAAACCTCACAACACGACACTGTTCCACGAACTTTATAAATGATTAGTAATACACCCTTTTTTGAAATAAACTCGCCATACATGCACGGTATTTGGTTTTTTTGCGTACAGCAATAGCAAAAGAAGTTAGACAATTTCGATATTCAATCTTCAGGATCGCATTGGAACCGTTGCCATTCAGCACACATCAGGCTACGATGAAGCAAGATCGAACTAAACGAAGACTGTATACCGGCCCTTACGACAACTCGGGCCGAGCCAGCCGTGTCAACGGTGTGCAGCGACACCAAGTCGAACTCGGTGATCGAGGCACTGACGAAGCTCAAGGGACTCTCAAGTCGCTAGTCACGTCCCTCTGGAGCAAGTTCCGAGGCAACAGGAACGGCGACACCCGGCAGCGGCGCCATTCGGTGGCTATCGAGGAGGGCGATACAACTGTTGAGCTTCAAAGACAGCAACAAGAGAACCGACATCAGTTCGATAACAGCAACGACAGCAACGGCATCGAAGATGTCGCGATCGAAGAGGACGATATTGACGTGGTTGAGGTTGACACGCCCGCTTTCCAAGTGAGTATATCAGGGTGTGGTGTGGGGTATGAAGCGCGACCTTGTGACGGCATTGACTCAATCGTACTAACTCAGTGGGTCAGTGGAGATGCTGCATCTATTATCAATGCATACAAGGCTGCCATGATCGAAAAACAAGAGGCTAGACAACGACCTGAGCGGAAGCGACTCGCCATCGGATCGCCTGAGCGAGACGCTGAAGTCGAGGAGGATGGTGGTATGACCGGAGCGCTTGTTGTGCACAATGGGGGATCCAACGGCAATCACAACGACGACTACGACGAAGACAATGACATGGCGTCGAAGATGCTTGTCAGGTCCACTGCATCGAAGAGACAGCCCAACAGATACAAGGTGGCTGCCGAGGCCAGAAGAGCACCAGCGCGAATCACCAAGAGACCCAAATACGTGGACAGTGAAACTCAGACGTCGTCGGTGCCCATTTCGCGACGGCTGCCATGGTCTATCGATCTACAGTCACTACCGCAGGAGCGTATGTCTCGACCCGGCTTTTATTCCGCCAACTTCGAGCTGTCGGATGAGGAGTCTGAGGATGAGATGGAGGTACAGGGCAATGTGACTGCAGAGGAAATCGACAATCTTAACAAGCCTTTGCCTTTCGACCTCAAGGCTACCTTCCTGAAGCATAGAACCCCGTCCAAGCGGGCCCAGAAGACCGACGACAACCCCTCGCCTGTCTACACGCTCAACAGGGCTGCCACAAAGGCCAGCACCAAACCTCTGGAGGAGGCTGTTGGAACGGAAACAGCTGAAGAGCAGGCTGCGAAGACCCTTCCTGCGCCTGCGCCTGCAGCTCCGGCCACCATAACTGCTCCGGTTGCTAAACCCAGCGCAGGATTCGATTTCGGAACAAGCAAGGACAAATCAGATGGAGTCACTAGCGAGAAGGTTGGCGACGACAGCAAGCCTAAGCCTTTCTCGTTTGGTGGCGCCAAAGGCGACGAAGCATCTAAGCCTTCGTTTTCACTAGGGGGCGAATCCAAGGGCAGCGACAAGCCCAAGCCCTCGTTCTCCTTTGGTGGATCCAAGGACGAAGACAAACCCAAGCCTTCATTTACTTTCGGGGGGCTTAAGGGAGACTCAGAGAAGGAGCCCAAGCCATCTGAAAACAAGCCTTCGTTCTCTTTTGGATCTTCAAAGCCTGCTGAGAAAAAGCCTTCTCCTTCTGAGGAAGTTAACAAGGCGGGGAGCACAAATGGAGCAGACAAACCGGCGGCACCATCTTTTTCTTTTGGTGCCAAGAAGGACGAATCGGCAGCAGCACCTTCTTTCTCGTTTGGTGCCAAGACCGACGACAACAAGTCTGAAGAGAGCAAAGCCGCTCCTTCCTTCTCCTTCGGATCCAAGCCAGAGTCGGCGAACAAGCCCGCTGCGCCGTCGTTCTCGTTTGGCGCTAACTCCGATTCGGCACCCAAACCCCTGACTTTCGGCAGCAAACCCGATGACAAGGGTAACGCAAACGAGCCCGCTGTTGGTGACAAGCCCACTTCCAAGCCCATGTTTTCTTTCGGCGGCAATTCTAGTGTTACACCAGGCTCAACTTCAGCAGCTTCAGATAGCCCCAAACCTAAGACCTTCACTTTTGGTGCCAAAACTCCTGAAGTACCTCCAGCCGTTGAGAAGCCTGCGGCACCATCCTTCTCGTTCGGCGCCACAACCGGCCCCAAGGACACTCCTGCCGAGCCCACAGCGTCCAAACCCCTATTTAGCGGGTTCGGTGCCCCCTCTACGTCTTCTGGGATCGGCGGAAAGAGATCTGCTGGTGACGATGAGCAAGCAAGCAAGAAGCCCATGTTTGGAGGTTCTTCTGATAGGTTAGGAACCCCCTTTGAATCCGTCGCCTCAGGCAACAAGGACAGCGCATCTTCCGCAACCAAGCCATTCTCTTTCGGATCAAGTGCCACTACCCCTGGCAGCTCAGGAACTTCCGGAGCATCGACTCCCGCTGCCTTTGGTAGCAACACTGCAGCCACCACAAACGGTGCGTCTGTCGCCAAGCCTCCGTTCTCATTCGGAGGAGAGGCACCTGGCTCATCGAAGCCCAGTTTATCATTCGGAGGAGAAGCTCCTGCTCCATCGAAGCCCAGTTTCTCATTCGGTGGAGCTGCAGCCAATGATAAGAAGGACGAAACGAAGCCTGCGGCTTTTGGCAGTGCTGCCTCGACCACAACTGCTGCCCCCTCGTTCGCCTTTGGAGGTGCCTCAAAGCCCGCGTTCGGCACCGGTAGCGCTTCTACCACAGAGCCCGCCAAGCCCGCTGCTACAGGATTCTCCTTTGGAGCTACAAGCTCACCTGCAGCTACCCCCTCCGCTGCCCCATCCTCTGGGTTCTCTTTCAACAAGCCCTCTGGCGAAAAGCCCATGTTCGGCGCATCTTCCACTGCAGCCCCCAGCTCCGGCGGGCTCTTTGGGGGAGCCGCTTCTACTACGGGTTCCACAGCTCCCAGCTCTGGCGGGCTATTCGGAGGAGCCTCTTCTTCTGCAGGTTCTACAGCTCCCAGCTCTGGGGGTATGTTTGGAAGTGCTGCAAGTAGCACGCCAGCTGCGGGTGTGTTTGGAGCCAAGCCTACCACGGAAGCTGCTCCCAGCTCGGGAGGCTTCAGCTTTGGCACTACCACTAATGCATTCGGCAGTGCCAACACAGCTGCTTCTGGCTCCGCAAGTAATGCGACCCCTGCCAGTGCCTTTGGTTTCGGAGGAGCAACCCCCGCACAGACGGGGAGCAGTACGGGATTCGCCTTTGGGGGTGCGCCCTCAAATACCGCGTCTTCATCTTTTGGTGCAGCCGCCCCAACGAACAACAGCTCCGGCGGCTTCGGCTTCGGTGGTGCAGCCCCTGCAGGTGGAGCAGGCAATTTCAGCTTTGGCGGCAGTGCGGGACCAGCTGCAAACACCTTCGGATTTAACGGAGGTGCTCCGTCTACACCAACCACCCCCGCAAACAGCTTTGGCGCCAACACGGCACCTGCTCCTCAGACGCCTAACTTTGGGTCTCCTGCGCCTGTTCAGAACAACATGTTCGCCCAGGGTTTCCCACCTGCTGGTGACGGATCAGGCAGAAAGATCGCCCCTCTCCGACCCAGAAACAGACGAAGATAAAGCAGGCGGGATATATAATAATGTGTATATTAATGATTTGATGATTCAGCGCGATTGTTGCGTTGTAGATGTGCTGTAGGCAGTTGAGTTGGTTTTGTGGGCTGATTCAATTGATTTGACTTAAACACTTGCGAGCCCATCAAGCCGTGTAGCATCACACCCGCCAGCTATGTCAGATGGGCCGATGCTGCCTTCTTGCACTTCATGAGAAGTGTTCCAGGCAAATATAGCCAACCGGAGGAGGTTGAACTCATAGCAGTGCAGTGTAAATTACTTGAAGAGGTTCCGTGGCGTATACACGACTGAGAGCTCGGGGATGGCGGAGGGTGCGTGCAACAGCCGACATGACCGTCTAACATAAATGAAATGACGGGTAAGTGCTAGGAGGTGCGTCGACTCGGTCCTCCAGTCGCACAGGCACAGAAATGTTTGCAGTCAAAATAGGTCCGAGTCACGAGTCATACGAAATATGTAATGATTTGGTGCACAATGAGAAGAGCCAGCAGTGAATCTGGGCAGTCCAGCCATGGTTCCACGGCTCCAGCCCATTTTACGTGGCTTCCCAGTAGAAGCGTATAGACATAGATAAACCTAATCACCATTAAGGTTATAATCGCCAGCTGATACGGCTATCATTTAGCCGCAGTTTTGTCGCCAATTACGTCTGGGTACTTTCCTTCTACAACCAGGTATAAACAGTGGTGCTATAGTGATATACAAAACGATTCAGTGACGGGAAATCAAGAATAGACAACGTGGAAGCCAAGAGCCACTTTAATGCTGTGCCTCATGTTGTGACATGACTTCGAATTATTGAACCCATGCCTGCAACGTCTGAAGTGGCTCGAAAGCTTCTCTCAGTTGCTCACGTGGGGGCTCGGAGTAGTGGCGAATCAGACTTAGGACGAGACCTATCCCTGGGGTGGCTGCTCTCGGAGACAGTTGTTAGCATTGAGACATTGCTGGTGAGACATAAAACGGCGCACCAACGTCGCAAAGCTAATTGTAGAAGGAGGGTGGGGGTCATCTTCTCGGAGACAAAAGCAGGACGTCAAAATACTTCGTGGGGGTGTGGTGAGACAGGTTTGAGGCGATTTCCCGGAGAGTGTAACGGGGTTTGTCTGACGAGTGTGAAGTACCGGGCTCTATTTGGGGGACAGAAGGTATGTTAAAAAGTCTCATAGTTCTAGAGTGTGTAGTGGTGAAGTAAGCCAGAGGGGTCAATCACAGGTCAACTGTGGCGACAGGTGCGGACAGATGACGATTTTCTAAATAGGCACCTGTAAGCAGCTGGGAACCTGGGTTTAGTGGCATGCGACTGCTGATCGAGAGAAGACTCAAGTGGGGGTCGCTTTAACTGTGGCCACGTAATTTACGTTAATTAGATCACCGATTGACAACTTCATCTTAGATCAACTAGCCAATCCTATTGACCGATGGGGACAGTGATGCTCCAACAATCGCAATACTAGTAGATTTCAAAACGCACCGAACACCTACCGGCGCCGGTACTATCGATCGTGTGATGGCGCACTCGTACGAGCCTCTGGCTTGAGAAGACTGGGGTAAAACTTCTGCAGGACCCAGACCGCTGTTGTCTCACCAGCTCTGTGTCTGAGACCTGGTACCAGAGTATGAGTCATATCACGAACAAGCAATACCAGATTGACCGCGCCACGGAGCAACTAAATTCATTCCGCAACAGTGCACATGCTTGCACCTGAGCACTGCAGTCTGAAGTATGAGGTTCCAGAAGGGGTAATGATGATACTTCTTACAAGAAATTTATAACCGTGTATAGGTCGTGGGTGGCGCCGGTCAAGAGAATGCAGGAAGTTCGACCATTATCTGCACAACAACTAAAACATGGGACATTCACTCCACTTTAGTGAGACATGACGTAGTTGACGGCATATATGAAACGAGTCAGGGGACAGCCTCAAATCTACAAAAATGTTGGGGTGCATCTAATCTTCTACGTTTCGGTGTGTTTCGGGGTAAGAGGCACATCCCTCCTTCCCACTTGTGCAGGCAATTTCGTTTTGGCAGCTGTCATACTATCAGTACTAGCAGACTGGATGCTATACTCAGTAGCCCCTTGGAATACAGACGTTAAAACCGTTATCGTTATTTGTTCAAGTAATCCCCAAACGTTTCATTACAGGATCGCTTGTTCCAAAGGAATCCACCGGTACTCAACATGTTCAGGATAGGGTGCGTCAATTGCCACGCGATTTCGACAAGAGGTGTGAAAACAATAAGACAGATCACACCTTCAAAAGTTTCAGTACTGTAGATTAGGGGGTCAACCCAATACAAGCACATGTTTCTCTTGATTACTGTATCTCCTCTGCTGTGCCTGATGTAGCAGGGAGTATGTGCTTGGAACACAACTCAACTTGATTTCGATGTCCTTGGCGTATGATAGTGGCGATAGCCATCTGGCACTTGTGTTTCTTGACAAATACCGACCAGGGTATTACTGTAGTTTGCTTTCGCTTCGTTAATATCCAAACAAGTTACTAAGCGACGTGAACCGTACCACAAATGTGTTTTGACTTATTCCGATTTGGGACACCCGTCTTATTCGCGGCCCTGGGCCAGCTGCTAATTCAAAAGGGGCTCAATGCGATTGTCTTGAAGTGAGACACCAGAAGGCACGAGCATGAATCTTGCAGCCAGTGGAGTGTCTGAGACAGGGAGTATATGTTTGTCATGGTGAGACAGAAAATGAACGTCAGGTGGGTAGAAGTCATTGGCTGCAGGTGTGCATCCGCGATGATTGTTAAAAACTCATTATCTCTAAGATACGATAAAACAATATCACAGACGGAACACGCACGTTGAGCGGTCGTGGCAACATTCCTCGTTTGTCTGCCTATTGAAGTGGCACTACAAGTAGGGATAACCCTCTGAGTCATTAATAGTTTTCCACGGACTGGCACGTAACATTAACAGTTGATAGACGGTGGCCGCTCTTAGCGCTTTTTGTCCTTATTGCCGCGACCCCCACTCCTTGAGAGTAGCAAGAATCCAATACGTTGTTGTGAATTTTTGTCGGGACATGCATTGGTCCACACGATACGTGAGGTATCTTGGCTACCGCACCACTGTGTGTTGGTACACTGTACCTCTAATCGTCGGTTTTCAGTTATGATTGCCCCCCAATCTGCTGGCATGCATCGTACACTTGACGAAAGCCAATGTGCCAGAGACGTTTCGTCTACACTTAACCTGTCTGTTCGCTGCGCGTTTGAGACAGAAACTTGACCCGATAATTGGTACAGCATCTCACTAGTTCGAGCATCGTACATACAGTGCTCGTACCTGGTAGTCGACGAACGTAGCTCGAAAGATCTAAGGTGGAGAAAAAACGCGCAACATACAATGTGACGTCTCATGAAGCCCAAATAGGTGATCACTGAAGTCTCGCCTGACCAGGGGACCAACCCCAAGGAGGAGCTCGTAAATTTCTCCACCGTAATATAAGCTCATCTTCTCCACATCTCGGCCACATCCGACGGCTGGAAGTCTTATTCCCGGCCACAGTATTCATGTCTGCAAGGCCTCGACTGCACATGACTTTTATCGGTGCTTAGGATCTGTCCCCACATGTCCTACTCACTGAGGACCAGTTTCTTTTGCCCCACTCAACGTAATGGGCTGCTCTTGCTTCCTTTTTCTCGAGCAAAACAGTCGGTTTGTTTCTCACCTATAACCCAATGTCTCGAATCATAAGAGAAAGGTTTGCTAAATACAATCCAGCGCAGGTGAGACATTGTCCGCCATGACATGCAGCGTGGGATTTTTTGCTTTTTCTTTAAGAGATCTCGAAGATCTACAATGGAAGGAAGGTGAGACAGAGACTCAGCATTCTGTTGAGCCGAGGAGCGCAACAATACGAACACAAATGATTTGTAAAACAGACCCAGGTAGTCGGAGTTCTCTCAGCAATCTGAACTTGTCTACCAGTGCCGTGATTACGAGCTTCCTGAAGTCCCACCAGCGCGCCAGAACTTCCAGGTAGCTTTGGAGGCTGTTCGAGGACAACATTTTTGAGCGCAAAAGAACGAAATCGACAACCAGAGGCGTTCATAATGGAAAAAACCCGGGGAAAACAGTGTACTATCACAATCGGCTCGCCTTTCACTGTTGATGATCGTATACCCAGTCTTTAGGGCTCATGTTGTAGTCGCGGCAGCTCATGGTAAAAGATGTGGTTAGTCAACCCACCTCGGTTCAAAATGCACTGAACTTTACTCATGTGGTGATCATAGATCTGAGAAATCAGTACAAGTTTGAGGGTACAGGAGATGCGCAAACCCAGAAAGAACCAGCAAGAGAAGAATCCTATTTAGTGTCACCGATGGAATATCACAAAAGCATACCATCAACACATCTTTAAGAAGTTCTCAATGCTAGTTTGGCGTTATTGGTTGCTTGCGAGGAGTCATATGTAGCGTGGGGCGGCTACCACCATCCCAGCGAATTTCTTTTTCTGGCCTACTTGTACACTTGTACCCCCACATTTTGGGTTTGTGCCTTCGTATCACACAGTCACAGCGGCCTTTGAGGTATGCAAAAACAGCCCGTAAAGGAGCTGGCATGGTCACGATGGTGGCCGACTATGGAACACTCGCTCTTCACTCCCCAGTCGCTTTAATGTTGTTTACCAGTGGTACGCTCGTGTAAGTCTTCTAAGATTTTCCCCACCCCCACCACCCCTGGCATATGTGCTGCCTCGGACTGGGCCATGGGTACAAGACTATTGTTGTGCGAGCTCTAATTTAGGCCGCGAGCTTATGTGGACCGACGGATTCAGAAATCTATAAAATCAAGATTAAGGTTACGGTTGTAAGACCAGGGAAGGGGTTCGTGGGTGCCACCAGTTTGCAACTTCCTCCTCGGGCCAACCCATCATAACATGGGAGCCAAGACATGTCATCATTTCTAATGGTTGTAGACCGGCCTAGAGCCCCAGCCTATCGCTCAAGCCGTGGCTACCACGGAAAAGCTTACAGTTACCCCGGTTCTGGCAACAACAAACACTCTAAGACACAAGCGCTTTGTGTAGTCACGTGAGCCGAGGCTGCATTGTGGCCACCCCCCCTTGCTGGCTTTAAAATCCTAACCGTCATTACGTCACCAATTTAGCATCAGGATCTACATGGTGTCGATTGCATTTGGCGTTCGATGCTGAATTGGGACCACCCAGCCGAAATGCAATCTCGAGGAAACTATTGCTCTTTCGTGAGGCTTCACCATGACTCCAGTGTTTCCATACATGGGATGGAAGGAGCAAATTACTTTAGTGGGTATACGGCAGATCAAGAAAAAACATTGCCAGTTCAGCTGCATCTACTTAGGATTATTCACTACTTGATTCAAATTTGTACTGAAAATCAGGAGCCTCCAGTCTGACGATGCCAAAAATTGAAATAGTACCGACCAGCTGACCCAACCCTACATCGTCGTGACAAACAAGGAAAGCCCACAGGTATCGCAGGTAGTAAACGAATACGCTCGCGACATTGACTTTGGGAACTCTCCAGCGTGTGTGGCGATCTTGAAGTGGGGTAGATACCGTGTTTTGCTCAACGTATAATACAAGTCACACGAAATCTATATAGGCCCGGGATTAAAATAGGTTGGGCGCAAAAGAAAGCAAGTGAGAGCAAGTGTTGATACGGCACGTGAATGCCATTTGCTAGCCAGGGCACGAGTATCGGACCGGATATTATCGTTATACAGAACAATGGCCTCCCGCGTAACCGTTATTCGGGTAGTTGATTGTCTATGCGCTATTTTCACGCCTCTGTGTGGACGGCGTTCTCGGCTGCTCTTTTTTGGATTCAATATCGCATAATATTTAATGTAGATCTTTCATGCATGAGCAGTAGTACAAGACCATTGTCGGATTCATCTTCTCCCTTCATAAGTGTGAATAGGTGGAGAACACCAGGGGAGGCAAGAGAGAGCAACAGGGTGTGACGTGCTTTGGAATCTGTTTATTGGCAACAAAACTGCCTCTACGGTGGCTCTCAAATCCTCATTTCCATATTTGACAGTTAAGGTTGCGCTGAGCTGCTGTTGACCCCAGGTTAGCAAAACTGGCATCGCCATCTGCCCCAGACAGGATCGACCATACCGAGCACATAGAGAATGTATTTGTGAAGGGTCGCAACAGCAATACTGTATAGTACGATACAGGTATGCCAACTACAAGTAGGGAGAATCTCAACCCGACGTGTCAAAACACGATGAGCGCTGCTGCCACCCAAAGTCCGATCCACGGCTGGCATTTGGGTTCTCGCTAAACTGTCGAAATGAGGTAAGGCAACGATCCATGTGCATCCACGTTGTCCTCCAGTCTAAGTACGACTAGGCTTACGCCCGTGGACATACGCAGACGAGCAAATTAGAGCTCTTTCCCCCTAACCCGATCGAAACGCTGCCCGGACTTGTTGAGCACAAAGTCAAACAGAGCCGTGTCGCAGAGGCTTCGTACAACTGAGTAGGGGTATTGTCTGTAGCTACAGTGGGAGACCAAGTCGCCAGCTTTTCCTTGTACCCCAACCTCCAGAACTGTACTCAACCTCCTAGCAAACAAGTATGGGACGACGGCGAATCGCTCACACTGGATGGGTGGACCAGTGAGCCTCGAGCCGGATGTCAAACAGATGGCAGGTGAATACTTGAGAATAGTCTAAGCGGCTAAATCACAAAGGCACCACATGTACGAGTAGAAGAAACGCAGCAATAGCGGAACGCTCCAGCACCCTTTGGCGAGCTTTCACCGCAATACATGTATCGCAGTTCGTCTGCAACCGTCGTAGCCTTTGCGATAGGCTTCACGGAGTTAGTGATGCTACACTCCACACTGCCTTGGGAGTCTACAGTTGCTTGTAGGTGATCTGTAATCGGGGCAATGTGTCTTCTGTACGAGCAGCTGAAGGGCGACTACAAATAAGAGGCTGGGGTAGTGCAGAGTCGGAGACAGCCGCGATTTCTCCACCCTAACCTCCACAGGATGTTATCGTTGTCATTGACAAGCTGACAGCTGTCTTCTTCGCTCGGAACAACTCCGATAGGACGTCAATGTGTAGAACGTGTTGCGGCTCCGTCACGTCAAACGCCACGGGGTATCCTCTAACATGACACAGACTCGTCCATGGAATTCTAAATGTCGGAGTTCGAGATGGACACTAAGGCGTGCAAACTCCGCTAACCCCAGGCGCCAATGTCCTCAGCAATCTTATTTTCAGGGTGCACACAATGCACCAGATTTTCTGTCACTTCGGACATGAAACAGATGATCTTTGTGGCATGCAAGGAGGAAGATCAAACAGGAGACTCCTGTGGGGTTGACCCACAGGTACATATTCACGAGGTAACAGGGGTGCCCTGGCGTGTGTGTGACCCCCTGCCAATATTTGTTGGTACGGGTAAGTAGCGACACCCTCGTGGGTAGTGTGTACGATACAACTCCCTGCCAACCCTGCCAAGCTAGACTGGATGATGCACACAACTGAATTCATGTTGAGCAATGGGCGCACAAGCGCATGTATTTGTGGGGTACAGGATTTTCTTTGGGGTACGTGCCTGAGAACATCCGAGGCGGCTAATCTCTTTGGTTGTTGAATCATTTCGGTGGCACTGTTCTTGTCGTTCGGTACGACTGGGTGAAACCGGACGATCTTCCTTCTGTGTCTTCACAGACGGTGTCTCAGACGCAATGTCAAACGTCACAAGAAGATGTGTCCATTAGCGCTATTACCCTCCCGATGCGGCCCTGACGTGCAATAGTTCATCACCCAACTATGGGCTGCACTTATTTGTTCTGTGGCAGCCCCTAATGTCGTTCCCATGTCACTCACACGACTATCACAGACGGCACTAATGATCGACACCTTTGTGACCAACAGCACGACTTCTATTATCGTGAAGCCTTGTGCGGCTCACCGTAAACTCCCAACGGAATCTGTTACCCTGACGTGATAAAGAACCATGTTACCCGGGAGTGAGTAAGATCTACCCGGTTGATCAGTATGGGCGATCACAAATCGGAACGATTACTCAACAGCTGTACGCAAAAAGCACCAGCAATTATTCTGATCATCCGATTATGCACACAGATCCACCCAATCCCTAGACCCACTCCACACTTCTGTAGCGCTACAAGGGGGAGATGCACTTGTGCAGTCTGCAGTGCAACGTTATTCTAGAATAGGCAGAAGCAGGCTTGCAGCTTTGCAGGCCGGCATATCATCGGAGGATCGGGGTTTGACGATCTCAAAAATTTGCCACTAGAGAGGTTAGACGCAATGAGGGAGCCGACCGTTTGGTTTTTCGGGCTTCAATTACCTAAACTTTGGAAAAGATCTTTTTCAAAGCGAAGCTTTCACCCACTAAATCCTCTATTAGTCATATACTGCAACAACCATTGCTTCGTATTGCGGGCTTAGCGCTCGTACATGAACGCATATATAAAAGGCCCGATACCGTACGTGAGGTAAATGCTTACCTGTGGCTAGTAGATGCGAACAGGGAATACGTGTGAATACGGATGTGGCAAGCAATCGTACGGTGCGAGTAGGTCCGATACACGGTGGCAGGTGCCGTCTTCGACCGAAGACAACCCCCCATACCCCTGTCAGCCATCAAAGACTAATTACGTAATCATTGTTTCCACGGCGAGTTGGTCATAGGGGCCTGT
Organism: Yarrowia osloensis; assembly: GCA_900519015.1. Taxonomy (NCBI): domain Eukaryota; kingdom Fungi; phylum Ascomycota; class Dipodascomycetes; order Dipodascales; genus Yarrowia; species Yarrowia osloensis. The sequence continues at coordinate 2,168,712 of ULGU01000005.1, forward strand.
CATAAGCTGTCATAAACTGTCATAAGCTGTAGTTTATTTATTCCACTTAGCACAGCCTATTTTTTTGCCACAATTTTAGAAATTCTATTCTGTTGTTTTCCCTCACCACTTCCAGCCATCCGCCCGGCGAATGTCTCACAATACCACGTCTGAGACACAAGCCCATTGTCATGCCTGTCGGGACCCAATTAGGAAGGGTTTGACGAATAATGAATAAGGTAACGATTGCCGTATCCGTACAATCCTATTGTTTATGCAGCCCATGACGTAGGCCGTAGCAAGACCGACAATACATAATACAGTCATGTGATGCGAGTGATAAGGCAGCCAGACAAACCGTAAGCGAATGCACTTGAGTAACGAAAGGCAGGTCACATACACATTGTTTTCGCGCGAAGCAAGAGGCTCAATTTGAGGCAGGGACGAGGCATTTTTGCACAGAAAAGGCAGTGTTGCCTGGTCGACGCAATTGGGACTCGACACGTCGCAATCTATACCTCTCTCTTATCAGAAACACCTCCAATTCAACTTTGTGTCGCGAGAAAAAAAACACATGCCAGACACAGTTCCGCTAGTCTCATTCTAGCCCACCTCCAGTCCATCGGTGATTGTCACTTTAGGTTCCTTGTACAGACCCAATCTTATTTCTTGTTGTACCGGGCTGGAAACTCAAACGGCGGCTTTTGCGTTGCTGGGATACTGCACACGCTTGGACCCCTGGGTGTTCCACCACACTTCGGTCCGAGAGATAGTTAAAACAGTTGAACTAACACACTGAGAGTGGATCTTCGGATGAGCTGTCCCGGCGATACGCAAAACGAAAAGGTGACCAGAGAATGACGGAGAACAACACTGAGGTGGGTCGATAGCAACCAAAGGGCCCCAAAGGGCTTCAACAGGTCTGTTCGTTGGTTTTGGTGGATCCACCCAATTATTCACACAATTGACTTGTCCATTGTTACAGTCGTATTTGTGACCCTGGGGTAGGGGTCGTTGCTCCTAGCTAGAGCCACTGCAACGCTTGACGGGTCACGTGACATGCGCTTATGACTAATCTGGTAGCGCAAAACCCGCGGACAGGGTTCTTGGTCGACTATTTTTTGGGGACCCCATCATCCGAGAACATCCCGAAGGTCCCACCATTGAGCCCAAATTAGCACAGGTTGTGCCCTAAGCATATTAAGGTTTTGAAGATGCATAGATTGAGCGTTGCAATCACGTGAACTGCTTAGGAATCGTGAGAAACAATAGAGACTCATTTATAGTGAGTGGTAATTTATCGCCCTTGGGGGACATTACAGGGATGTGGCATTTGTATGCAGCGTAGTAGCTACTACAGTCCCACAGCCTTCCAAATCAATAACACTACACTGTGCGCTCTACAGTAGGGTTAATTGGGAAACGTTTCACGCGCCATTGGTTGCGAGGGCCTATAGTTAGCTACATGAACAGTTTGACTAAATTGTTCGATTTGGGGGCACTGGGGTGGTCAAGGCGGCTTAAAGAGCGGTTAAAACGAGAGGTCTAAGCGAATAGACTTCTCCAAACTCATCCGTGTTCAATGCTTTGTCATCACTTGGTTGGTCTACGATACAAGTATTTGTGTGTTATGCCACAAGAAATGCCTGAGCTGCCTTGAAGAACCGAGAGCTGCAGTATATGACGTCCATGTCCTCCGTGGCAATTGACACCCGAAGATCTCATGTTCATCGCATGACACAAAGTTTCCCAAATCCGCAGCAAGCAGACGCTATTGAACTAGTTAATTAGCTACAGTAGTTGGCTTCTCGTTTACAACATCCCCAGGGAGACGCATCGCCTCTTTAGCCGAGATCTTAGGATAAGATCTATTATAGCGAGCTGAGGGATTTGTAACGTGACCGGGCCCCATGTGGCAGCAAGAAGGGGGCTCTGTCATGGGTCATCCGTGCGCATCACATGACTTGCTTGCCTGGATTCGAGACGGGCTCCGCATTTGGAAAATGAGTGTACCCTGGTGCAATCCATTTGACCGTTTTCCCTTTTGCGATTTTGCGAGCTTAAAAAATTTCCCGACTCTAATCCTATTGCCCGACTTTTTGATTTTGCCAGAACCCCCAAATTTTGAGTTCGCTCCTGTCCCAACCTAAAGATGGCTTTTCTTTTATAGCAACTGCACCTTGGTTGCAGCCAAGGTTGCAGCTTGTTTCTCCACCAAGCATGGCGGCAGCACCATTTATAAGGAGGCGGCAGGTAGGTCGACAGCACCAACAAGCCGAAAGAGACATGGACCAGATATACACGGACGACGAAACCAGTGATAGACGACAAGCCGCTCGAGGCTCCACTGCCACAACCACCCGACGATGCTCGCGACATGTTCCGGGCCCGGCTGCTACCGCCGTTGCCGCCCATGCCGCCGCAGCCGCTGCAGCCACAGCAACACACAGCTCCACACCTGACGATGAGACGCAACCAACGAAGAAGGTCAAGCTGGACGGCGTGCGAACGTGGGCGCGAAGCCGCTCGCTGCCGATAATCGACCGGGAGGCCAGCGCTACGGCGTCGGCGTCGGCGGCCGGTCATGTGACCCACATGAACCATGTGATTAGTCAGCCCACGGTGAACCACTTCAACCCCGCCTTTACCGGCAACAGCTTTGGTGGCGGTAAGCGAAAGCGGGAGGAGGAAGTCGTCCCCCCCGTTGTTGCCTCCGCAGCTCCTACCAAAAACAACTCTCGACCTGCATCTGCTGCCGTGTTTGGCAGCAGCACCACAAAAATCTCTGCCGCTAAGCCTGCCACAAAGAGCTCCACAACGACAGCAACCGGAGCGGCTCCTTTGCCACCGGTCAACATCAACTCGCTGCGGGAAATCGATCTTGCCGAAATCTTCAAGAACCCCCGTCTGCGCCACGACATTGTGTTTGATCCTCAACTGCAGTTCCGGCCCAATCTGGACGGCGAGCGGGGCAAGAGAAAGCGACAGAGCACACAGCGATACTGGGACGGCATCACCGCGGAGGTGGAGGGCGTCTGGGCCGCCGCCGCCGCCGACTCGGCTGCCCGACCCTGCTCCTCGGACTTTAGCACTCTCACAACTCTCTTCACCACCCTGCGACAGGTGCTGGTGTCTCTGCTGCCGGTCAAGGACCGAGAGACGATCGAGTCGGACCTGGACTCGGATCTCGTGCAGCAGCAGCTGTGCCACCACTGCTTTGACTTTGTGTCGTTTTCGCAGTGGCTCAGCAGCGTGTTCAAGGCCCACTGTGCGCCCATGCGAGACAGCTGGGTCGACCAGATGGTGGTGCGAATCAACGCTGGCTGGAAGGAGAAAAACAGCCGCAAGCTGACGGAGGGTCTGCGAATGATTTTCGCCATTCTCGAGGCCATGAAGCTCGACGTGGCCAACCACCAGATCCGGTCGCTGCGACCCATCCTGGTGGACACGGCCGTGGACTTTGAGCAGGACTACTACGAGCAGGTGGTGGAGAAGCGACGGTTCGACATTGCCAGCAGCTGCCAGTGGTTTGCCGCTGCCGCCACGTCGACCGAGCGACCCGTGTCTGCCGGAGCCACCAAGCACTACAAGTCCGCCCTCATTGGCGCCGTGACGCAGCTCATCACATGCAGCAGCAGCGACTTCCCCGCCACCTTTGGCTTCGACTTTGCTCGTCTGTCGGCCTTCCGATCCGACCTGCGCCAGCTCGTCTGCCTGCAGCTGTGCTCCATGCTGCTGCAGCAGCTGGTGGCTACTCGAGGAGACACTAAGGCTAAGAAGCTGGTGGCTGACCCCGAGTACCAGGCCAAGCTCAAGACCGACTGCCTCGCCATTGTGCTGAGCAGCAGCGGAAACAGCAAGTGGACCAAAAACGTGTCTGGACTTGCTCTGGAACTCGCCAAGCGGGTGGAGGCTGTGGTCAACGAAAACCCCTCGACTCTGCCCTCGGCGGAACTCACTTCTCTGGCCTCCAACTGGCTCACAAACAACATTCTGCCTTCGTCAGCCATGTACAAACTGGTGGAAAAACGGCTGGTGAAGGAGATTGTGACTGGCGTGGAAATGCGGATCCTCGAGACCTCCGCCGTCTCTACTAACTCCACCTCCACAGTCACTCCTCTGATTGAAAAACTCTCTCTTTTGACAAAGTTCCACTGGGACGTCTTTTCAAAATATTATATTGCATATGTCGAGTCTGCCAAATAAAAAGGCAGGCCGGCTAAAATAAATTATTGGTTATGGGTAAATAAACACGGCGTCTTGTAGCTACTGTAGTGCGAAACATGGATGGCTGGATTCATTTTTATGGCGGTCAGGTAATTATGGATCACATAGCCCCCCCCAGGCCAGGTGACGAGAGCTGTAAGATTAGCAAACTCAGAAACTGTCTTAAAGCGGACTCCAGCAATGCCACGGAGTCGCGAGCAGTGTCAGAATATTTGCGGCCGCCTCCGAATATGTCTCCTTGTTGCGCTCGGCTCTCCAGGTCCCCCTAATCGGCCTTTTACTGCCTTGCAAATATGTACCCCGGATTCTTACTGCATGGATTATGCAAACAAGGCAAGTGCCTAACTCCACCTATCGCCGTCAGATTGTTTCAAAAAAGGCAGCTGGGGGTGCGGAAATGCTCCTTAAATCTCGCATATAGCCGAGCTGCGCATCCCATTGTTCCACATGACTGTCTTTTGGGTGTGTCTCCAGCCTCTGCGGTTGTGAACATGAGGCCTAAGCAACCGAACCTTGTTTGTGTGCCGCACACATACCCTTGTTAGAAGATCATCCTGACTGCCAGCAATGTAGCATTTCTGTTTGGGAGCAACTCAAGGGCGAGGGAGGAAAAAGAAAGTGACGAAAATAGGCAAAATCTCTGGGGCCACCGGGGTCACGTGCAGGACGCCCGGGTTACGTAACGGTCGCTGGTCCAGCTGGATTTGGATGTGTCTGTGCTGCTCCACGACCAGGTGTTCTTGTCCCAGTGTTACATGGCCCAGGGCTAGTCTGTCTTCTGTAACACGACCATAGCTGCTGTGAATCATCTGGGGTGTTACAAGCGGAACTACCAGCGAATAAGTGTCCGTGGTCTGAGACACGGGCTGCTCATCAATGTCAAAGTGAACATCAAACATGTCTCACCCAATGACAAGAGGTGTAACAAGAGAATGCGTGGTGTCCCAACAGCCGGAAGTAGAAGCACTAAATAAAATAGCGGATTTGCCCAGACCTCCAAACACCATGTCTTAGCAGTCGTAGCAAGGTATGCTGGGTAGCTCGGTGCCACGTAAGAACTACTCGAAAGTGCTGTGATCGGTCTTCTTCGGCTTGTATCTTATATCCGTCGAAGATCGCTGCATCGGGTCCGATTGGGACATGTTAAGCGGGGAAATTGGGTTGAGTGGCACACCAGTAATCTGCAAGCCCGACAATACGAGAGAGTCTCGAGACTTGGACTCACATAGGGTGGAGGATAAGAAAGAGGCAGGTGCAGAGTGATGAGCGCAGATGGCCGCCGTCTCACTCTTTCTTCAGCCACTTGGGAAACAAACCCTGAGACATAGTTTGCTCGATATCACGTTCCCACCCACCTTGAAGAGACACAAAGCGAACAGGGGACAGCACATGTCGATGGGGTCTTCCATAGTTCGGGGATCAGACAGGCCACTTTGCTTGTCCGTGTCGCATTCACCACACCCAGTTCCCCCCTGTTGAGGCACCAAGTCCACATTTCTAGCCCCTGTCACTCCTGCTACATGCCCCACCGGGCTTCGGCCGAGCTACTGATATATTACTACAACGCTGGGCTAGCTATATTTTGCAAGCCCAAACTTATGGGAGCCACTATGGCATGTCTCAAGCTGCTCTGCAACGTCACCGACATCACCGGGACTATTTTTTTAGTGCGATTTTAGCATGCGGTTGGCAGCAGTGAAGCCCCAAGGTAGTGCGGATTGATAGCATCAGGTGATGGGAAACGAGCTGTGAATCCTGGGCTAGAACAGGCAGCACTAAGGACTCTGTAAAATATCCGCCTTTAATAATGTGGGTGCTAGTTGGTTAGCATTGACCGGATACGCTGTAGCGCTGGTGCAGGGCAGCCCAGAGATTTTGGGATGAAACAGAAAATACTGGAAATTAGACAGAAATAAGTGTATATTGGCTAATAAATCTACGCCACTCCAGTGAGCGGTCGCCCCTTTTCTCCACAAGTGACCCCAACAATTATCATGTAGCATCACCGTGTTACACATACTCTCTCTCTCTGTCTCCGAACACGCTAATAATCCCGGCCATGCAGGGCAGGCAATAATAGTATCCACCTGCCCGTATGCAGCGTCTTTGAAGACAAGTTCGGTGCCGGATATTATGTCAAGCCGCGAGAGCTGGCTTGTATCAGCCACATCTGAGATCTGTGACGCACGAGAAGCCCCGTGGGGCTAAAGTAGTCCGTGTCTCCTATTTGATGTCAGGCCACTTTATGAGGGCGCCTTGGAGGGGACCTAAAGACGTGCAGTGATGCCTCAGAGACGCTGGAGGTGTTTCAGAAGATAATCAGAGCCATGCGGTTCTGTCGGGCCGGGTCTGGACCGCACACTAGGCCTTTTGTGTCATGAAGGGCGGAAAGCTGATCTCAGTAATCATGGCTCAACTTGCTCTCCGTCCACATCTTTAATGAAGCGTTCAATGGAGTTGCAAAGAGCTTCAGTTGACTGGGGAAAGTTGGCACCCTCCTGGTCGCGGTTTAACAGATCTGTGCACGCCAACACGTTCTCGTTTCTGTATTAGCACTGACATTGCTGTTGTCCGATGTACCGCACGAATCCCATCGCAGCTCTATACTCACATCAGAGCAGCCGTCTCGTTAATCTTGGCCAGCTCCACCAAGATCTCCGTCTCCAGTTCCTTTTGTCGTTCCATGGTGGCTACTGTCAAGTAGAAACGCGCTTCGCGTCTTTGGTTTGAGATAAAGTTTCATTTAACGTGATTACCTAATCGGGTAGCTCTGTCCCTGTCTGTCGTATAAATGATGAAGTTGAGTCTAGCACACTATGAGTAGACACAAATAGCCATGAGGAAAGACTCTAACCCAGTGGTAGCTTCCTAAAACGCCAAATTCGAGGCGGATGACTAAGCAACATGACATCTCCGCGATGCCAAAATTTTGCTCTTTTCAGATTTCTGGCATCCTGGCCGAGCGGTTAAGGCGAGAGATTAGAAATCTCTTGGGGTTTCCCCGCGTAGGTTCGAATCCTGCGGATGTCGCCATCTTTTTTGCTTCGTCTCTGCTCAGTTAGTCCACAGTATTCCTGCTGCATCATGTTTTTTTGCTTACATAAGTCAAATTAACAACAACATACGTGGCTTCCCTCACCCTGCACAAAAGCAAACGTAGGAATGAACACTTGTGTTTCAGCCAGCCCCCTTCCGGCCGTATAACCACAATCTCCACTGCTCCCCGGAAATGTTCAACAGGCCGAATATGCAATGACGATCAGCGTGTCAGGGGGGTATGTTAGACGCCATCGCAAGGCAAATGAAAGACAGGCCTGGCAGGATAAGCAAGCAAGGAGAGAGGTGTGTCCATCTTTTGTTTATACTGCTACGGGTGCTTTTGTGGGCACATCAATATGACGATAGTTGAAGGAACACGTCACTATAAATTTCACAGACCCTTGGCTATTATTTCAAGTGGCTGTGTGATGACAGCGGAAGTTAATCAACGCTCATCACTGGCAGCGCAATTCGTGTTGCGTGTAAGCAACCTTGTCTCTATGGGTCACCGAGGAAGATAACCAATGTGTCGATAGGAGATTTATGAGGCGAAGTCTGTGATGTCCCGATGATCACACTTTTCTAGATGTCTTACCGAGTGGCACAAAAACAAATTATAAAGAGGTGAGCGTCAGGAAACCTCACATGCGTGAGTGCGTCAATCACACGAACAGTTGCGGTGTACGTCTACTTTCGTGTTTCATGGTGCGAAACTCGTCCAAATAAACGAAACCACGGCTGCTGGGACGGGTTCAGGACTGACTCAAGAATACGGACAGCTAGTAACGATTTCTGATAGCTGGTGAAAAGTGCGCTGCTCAGATTGACTGAAACAGGGGGCCCGCCATTTGACATTACCTGCGGTGATCACTTCTGACACCGAAACCAACGAGAAAAAACAAACCAGTAGTTTCTTGTTTCAACATGGGCCGTATATGTCAGTGAAAAGGAGGTTTTCACGTGATGAAGGCGGATCTGTGAATGTTGTGCGTTATAATATCTGGATATTTATCATAAGTGATGCACGACAACTTCTATTATGCTCCGATAAGGGGCCGGAAAGGGGTTGGAGGGGATTTAGGGGTTAGTCTTTGTTAGAATTTCACCTGAGGCAGTTGACATGTGTGATTGCTTTTTCTGGGACTATACTTGTACGAGCAGCGGCTAGCGTGTGTAATCCTAAGTAGACTTCCGCCAGGTCTGTGTTGACATTGATACAGTGTTGGTGCGAGTGAACCATGTGGTGTCGATACTGCATCCTGCTCTTGCTTCAGATTCGAGACCACCTTTATTTCATCGTCACACACTTGGCTTCCTACAGTCTTGACGTTGGTAAACACAAAGAGTCATTATACGCTGTAGCCGTTTCCGGATGATGTGTACGGTGAAAGCTATACGAGTACCGACGGTGTTGGTGGTGCCTCAATCGATCTACAGTAATTCTTTGATCGTGAACCCGATCTGGGACTGCTACCGGTGCCGGTACCGGTACTTGCAATGTAGGCCCCTTTGCTTCAGTCTTGCTTGCACTGGAATTTAAGACAGTGGAGAGCGTCTGACGCACAAGCAAACGAAACAGCGATTAATAAAAAGGAACGGGAAGGAGACTTTGAAAAAACGAATTATGAGTTCATGTAATATTTAGTCACCGTGTTTGCACTAGCATGGATGAGTGGGTCTCGGCTCGAGGACATGATTCAGAGCAAGTCAGAACAAGCACTTTGTTATTTATACACCATCTCCACCGATCTCGTATTAATTATTCGTTCTGTGGCCATTGTGTTGTCTCACTGCCACACAAACAAGAGCATGGGAATTTTGCTGCCGAAGTCGGCCCGCTTTCGGGATTCTGAGTGGGAGGGGGCTGTCATATGACGTACCTTGTACCACCTCTTCCAGACGCCTCTTTTGCCACCCGATTATTCTCTCTTGCCGCAGCCTAGGAGATCTTACCTCTTTGAGACCTCTCACCTCGTCAAGTATAGCCATGATTGCGATGACCCCCACACTGCCCTAACCCTCAGAGCCTATTTGTAACTAAACTCCAACGGCCCAAACGGGATAAGCTCAACGTTTTGTCGACCGTTGAGCAATTATTTTTTCATGCAGAAAGAGACAGAAAAAAGCAAATATCTATTCCAACCCGAAAGAACGGCAACAAATCAGAGCCAACTCTCCTACAAAGGATAAAATTTTTCAAAAGCATATTGCCACACTAAATAGTCCATGGTGGCCCCTTTTCAGTAGCCGAAGTCGTAATTATAGCTGCGACTAAGCACTGTAGGCACCGAAAGTGGAAAACGTTTCCCCATGCCAAGTGCTCAGAAGCCGGAGGACAACTACGAGTACCCCTTATCTCCCTGGGAATAAACAAGCCACTGATTTCCCCGCGAGAGTGCCATCTGAACCATGTTGAGGGTGAACAATGGGTTTATTCACCCCGTATTATCTTCTAAACAGACAACAGTTGTCGTGTCTTTGCAGTAAGCATACGTTGAATCTTACGTCCCTGGCGTACAGTATCGTTCACTTCCAGTGATTAGTGACATACGTCCACCGCGGTTTAGTACACAAATCAACCTTGTAGCTAAGCTCTGTAGGGCCTGTAAGCAAGTGCCAAGAAGAGCCCCGCCCCTGTGCCGCGTCTACGAGACATAACCTCGCGCAATCTGTACTGGTGCTAACGTAACGTTCAGGATCGCGCTGTCATCGGCGACCTGCCATTTCCAGCAGAAAGATCGACTTTGCGCATGTCAGGCGGTGCCAAGCACCCAGCATTCCAACCAGCCTTGCTGCGATCTGTGCACAAGTCATCCACAATGAAAGCGTATCTTCAAGAATTGAGTGGAGTAAATTGCGAGCCCATTGAGGGCACCACACTAGCGATTGATTGGGCTTGCTACAAGGGTGCGACAAGGGTGCTACCTTCACGATGCATGTACCACCCCATACTTGCATCGCACTTGAATGCATTCTGATGCCTTTGCTGAAACCTGGCGTGCAGTGCAAGGGAGCTTTTCATCCGAAATGCGGCTCTGGTATAAGTGAAATGGAAACGGTTAATTTCGCCGTTGAGACCGAGGCCAATACGGTATGCAATGTCGATCTACGCTTCCGACATGTATACGCTGCATGTTCATTTGACACCCTGCCTGACCCACCCTGCAGGACAACAAACGACTTTAAGAAGTTCTCAGGTGGGGATAGAGCGATTGATAGCCTCGGTGGAAACATTGCCTGCTGCTACTAATGTGTGTCTCCTCGCGAAGTTCGCTTCTCCTGACCAACTAGCTGGAATCGAAATAAAACCACCCTCCCCCAGGATTTAGGACTGCATTCGTTTACAGATTTTTCCATGGATACCTCGATTTTAGCGTAACTATAACGGGCTTGTGTTGGTGCAAATATGCGAGACCAACTCTACTTCCTCCCCCGGCAAAGCCTTACATTAGATCCACACTAGTCAAGCAAGATCCTGCGCTGGTGCAACAAGGGTGTGGAGAGCCATGTGCTCTGGCTTTGTTGACAGGCCCATGAGACCATTTGCGTCTCTGGGGCAGAAACGCCTCGCAGTCTAGCGTGTCAAGGGACGAAAGTCTTCGACAAGCGTTGGCTTCTCCACAATGCAGAGGTGCTCAACTGCGATCAGATCCAGTTTCAGAAACTGCAGCGCAGTTGCAGAGTGCATACTGCGCGGACTAGCCGATGGATGAGATATCAGGCCACTTCCTGATCTGACTGTGGTGGTTTGCAGATGATGGATTCTCAGCTGGTCACCGGGCTGGTTTTTTTGTAAAAACGCTAACAATTAGACGATCGATTTCGAGAGACAGAAACCTGCATCGATCTAAACCCCAAGTCTTTGTCAGAGATCGTGGGAGGCGATGTAACATTGGGTTCCCAGGACAACAGTGTGAGCCATTTGCAAGTAGCCTGACCAGAGCAGCTAACGTACTTGTAGGCTGGCTATTAGTTTCACGATACTTGCACTACTTGTAGGAAATTATGCCGCAAATGGTGGAGTCTACAATTCCCCGCGGTGCCTCCGAGGCTGTGATCCTGTCACTGTGAACTGGATCGTGGAGGGGGTGACACGGAGAATGGTGGGTTTAGTATAAGCAGGCAAAAAGAGTAAGAGAATTACTGTACGCTGACTCTCTGAGACTCAAAGCTGTTCCATGGGCCAAAGATGGGTCGTGATGTAACTCATTGACAGAAGCCATACTGCAACTAGCACACCCATCAATCTATGGCTCATGGTTAGAGGTAAATAAATGAACTTCGCAGTATTCAGCCCAGATGTTGTTTCTTCTTGCTGATATCCCATTACAACCTGACTAAGAATTGCATCTATTCCAAAATGCTGACGAAGATAAGTGGAACTCTCACTACACACCCTTTTCTGCTTCGCGCAGTGCTCTCTCAAACGATATCTGCCTCTTGCCTCTCGACAGCTGGCCTGGATAGCACTAGCCTATCAAAAGTATGGCCACTTACACAGCTCTTTTAGAGGTACAAACTACTCGCTGCTTCTGTAGTTATTGGGTTTACTGTGACGTTAGTATAGGACACAGTGATTGATGGTTTTTTGTCAGCGGTGCTTGAACTGGTCAGCCTGCTTGATCGTTTCTCACAACTTCGGTTAGGGTCCAGCATCATTTTGATTTGTATTTGTAGAACTTGTGGTAGAACTGACTCGCACTCCACCAATAGTCTACACTCGAAACAAAGGCCGCTATAGACATTTGCAAAGACGGCTTCACCACAATGGCATACCTTGCGGGGAGTCGAGGTGGCTGACAATATTAACACCTCAGACCAGGAAGAAAAATCCCTCTGAATAAAAAAATTGTGGAACGAAATGTGCTTGCTTCAGCGTTCCTACAAGGGCTGACTTGAGAGATGAGCTGGAGACAGAACAATCTCGCGTCTTGTTTGCCATCAAATATCTTGGGGGACTTCAAAGGTGGTTTTTAAGTGGATGATAAATGTAGACCTTCCCTCGCAGTGATGTAGGGCTCCAAGATAGGAGATGTGGAACCAAGTCTTACTTGTGGGTGTCTTTCGAAACCTGAGTGGGCCCTCGAGCAACAGAGCTGGCGGAAACACGACCAGTCGTAGCGAAGGAAGGGCGCATATGTTCTAGCAAAGTTGTATTCAACCCTAGAAGGTCCCCGGTGTTGCTAATGTTTACACCCTTGCGGTCGTTCACTGATGAGTCATCAGTATCTTCGATTAAGTGGAGAAGCTGGGCTCAAGATGGGTTAGTGCTTCAGGCAGCTCTAGGTCAACACTATTGATGACGAGATGTCAGTATAATCTTTTGTAGCATAACTTTCAAACACTGATCAAGCAACATAACCCAGATGAACAGTTCCACAATTGTCAAGTTGACTTATTTGAGCTGAAAGGTCCAAGAGAACTACCCTTGTACAAGTACAACTAAAAAGGCTGTCATCTATTCACTTGAAGCTGCTGAAGACCTACAAGTACAAGTAAAAATACTCGTACTCGCTCGTGTACAAGTATACTTGCTCGATTTCCTCAACATAACACAACACAAGACAACCCAGCACAACGTAGAACGTGATATAGACATGCTGGCTCGACGACAGTTACATGGTGGGAATCCCCTTCTAGACAGAATACATATGATACCAATACTTCAGCAATAGGCTCAGTTTTGCGCATGACGTAAGCAGATGTCGCGTTTCGTACCTGCACACCCCCAAATGCTTAATAAGCGCCGATGGTTTAGTGGTAAAATCCATCGTTGCCATCGATGGGCCCCCGGTTCGATTCCGGGTCGGCGCAACCCGGTTACGGCCATATCCTGGTGAAAATACGGCTTCCCGTTCGATCAGCCATAGTCAAGCACCAGAGAGCCCAGTTAGTATTGTAGTGGGAGACCATACGAGAATCCTGGGTGCTGTAATCTTTTGCTGTTGTTCCTTTTTACATATAGAGCAGTTTTAGGGGCATCCATTCAGGTGTACCACGAGCTTTCGCTGATGGCTACAGTATCTTTTTGTATTTTGCTCTAAGTTACTGACAGAGTTTCGATTATGCACATCCCTTTCTTATCTCAACCTAACGGTTAGAGAAACGGGGTTATGTAAGCCAGTACATACGTAAGTAAACCACATCTTCAGAGATTCCATCAGCAATCATCAAGGTCCTATCGAATTGTGTCAAGATAACGAGCTCTGGAGGATTCCAAGAGATTTCGAATCAATCTACTCATCGAACCTTATTCACAAGCGATAACTCTAAATGTCAATGGCTTGTCTGGACCCGTCCTGGTGGTCTCAAGAAAGCTACAGGAGAGCAGAAAAGTCGACAGGCTGGTGTAAGAAGGATGTTTTAATACTGTTAGTCAATCAAAAGCCGTCTCATTGTCTGAATCAGGTCAGTTATCTTCAAAAATTCAAAATCGCTTCTTTGGCCACTTCTGGGCTTAGTGCATCTCGAAAAACACAACAAGCCTGGCTAGCTCAATCGGTAGAGCGTGAGACTCTTATTCAAAGCAATCTCAAGGCTGTGGGTTCAAGCCCCACGTCGGGCTATCTTTTTTGGCTGCCCTTGCGCCAGCACCCACCTGTATTCTTGCTGCTTACTAAGTGGCGCGTTGCACGATGTGAGAGCCCCTAACCATAACGATTTGGAGATTCTGAAGGTGTCAGAAGCACCATAAATTTACTGCTTCTCTTTTGTCACCACTCATCAGGTCTTGATCGTGTGTCATATGTCCCTCATCTCATTCTGGTAAAGTTCGCCCGTATCTGTCGAGACTGTGGTTACGTTTCCTTAGAACAGTACCAGGTACAGCTGTCCTACCATACCTCCAACTACAATAACTCAATACTTTGGCTCTCATTTGCTATATATATAAATCCTGCTCTTCTCAGCATAAGGTACGGCCGAAGTGAAGCAGCAGCGGGTACGCTAGGTGCAGGTGGAGCAGGGTATGTTCGAGGTCCCACAGGTGTTCAGGAACAACCAACCAGTGCTCATGTTACGCCAGCAACTGCCCTCGTGTCTCCCTAAGACATTGCACCAGTAAATCACGCCTGCTCGAACGCCCTGTCTTGCCCCTTGCAAAACCCTTCTCATTACCAGGCCCGAGTGAACACCTTCTGTCTGGATTTGGCTGGCTTCTTCTTGAGCACCTTGCCGTTCTTGTCACGGCCAGCATGCTTCTTAAAGCCACCTCTACTCCCCGTGGTAAAGATCATGGTACCTGGTTTGATGCTCCAGTCGTTGTTGTCGTCTTTCTCTCCGTCCGACCGATCCCATCCAGTGAGATTGGGCTTGGTGAAGGGAGCAGTGTTGAGCTTGAGCTCTGCGAAGGGAACAAACGAGGTTGAGTCGTCGAAAAAGGCACTGCCCACATTGCTGGGGGTCTTCAGGGGTTCGGGCTGCTCGACATCCGAGTCATCGACGTCGATAGCCTCAGCCTCGGCAGTCTCAACCTCGGTCTCGCCCGCGACAGCGTCAAACACAGAGCTGAATGCTGCGTCGGTGACAGTAGCCTTCTTGACAGCGTGAAAGACCAGCTTCTTGTCTTTTTCGCAGGGGACGACAATGTCGGCAGAAGCTGTGAACCAGGTCTGACCGGTGGTCAAGTCGCCCACACACTTGCCCTGAGCCTGCTCAAGCGTGACGTACTTGCTCATACCAGAATCAGCTCGACCAGAGATAGCCTTGGGATAGCTGGCAGTTCCAGTGTAGCCCTCAAAGTTGAGGTTGTTGACGACACTGTCTTCCGTGGCACAAAGAGCTCGGGTGTCCGAGATCTGAACCAGGTCCTCAAACCCAAGAACTTCTCGGAAGTCGGCCAGGAAGTGGACCCGCTTCTGGTAGCCCAGATCGACCCACAGACGCACAAATCGGCCGGAGAAGTACAGCACGAGGAAGCCGTCGTGAGTGAGAAACTGCAGCGAGTTGCAGGCCCACTTGGGGATGTTGCAGATGACGATTCGCTTCAGCTCCACTGTGGGCTCGATGAACGCGAGGTAGGGTGTGATGGAGTCGACACGATGCAGCATCAGAGCTCCTCCGTTCTCGCCCATGAGCTTGAAGACGGTCTTGTCGCTCTCCTGGAACTGGTCCACAGTGACCTTGTCTTTCTGAGACTGATGGACCAGACACTCCTTGTCGTCCAGCTTGAGGTGGATCAGCGAGTTGTTGGACTGGACAATTTCGGCTCGTTCGCCGGAAACCAGGGTCACAAACTCAGGGTCAGTGGCTGACTCAGCTTCCGCCTCGGGCTCCTGGGTGTGTTTGGCGGCGTTTCTGATATCCCAGACATTGTTGTCGAGAACAAGCTGAGCTTTTCGGATCTTGGCGCCGTTCTTCACGTCGTAGTCATCCTCAAAGCACGGAACAACCGCCTTGCGGGTCTTCTCGGCCTTGGGGAAGTCTGTCACTGCCCGCTTCTTGGCCTTGCCGACCTTTGTGTCCAGAGCAGTTCGACAGGTCCAGCCCTTGCCCGAAACCACTTGCTGGGTGCGTCCGGCCACCATACGGGCCTCGTCGCTCCAGGTCTCGCGGCTCTTGACGATCCAGGGAACCCGATCGGTCACTTTGGAGTGCATAATGTTGGTTGAGTCTGAAACGACGAGCTTGCGGAAAGCCTGGCACGTGTCTGCCAGAGCAAGACACGACTCCAGGTCGCAAGCGTGGAGCAGCTGGGTCTGAATTTTCTCGTCCCAGGTGTTCATATTTGTGGTTGTGTGGTGATGGAAAAGGATACTTGTAAATAACGCGCCACATGAAAGGTTACGCGTGTCAAGCCGCGTGTGACATGCAGTCAGGGATGAAACGCGGATTGATTTGTTAATATTCGAAGAAAATAGCAGAAACTAGTAGATCACGTGGTTTCGAGTATCTGGCTTATATGTCACGTGATAAAAAGAGAGAGGGAAATAAGGGACAACTCGAACAGCTCATTTCGGACGGCTCGTTTCGTCCTCCACAGAAAATGCAAAGTCAAGAAGAAATTGGGACGCCTAGTGTGAGGGGGCTAATGACAGTGCTGGTATAAGTATACACACCTGTTGACTAGGTCGTACCTGACTTTCTTGCACCACGAGTGCTTTACTTGGATCACGAATACTTGCTGTAAGTCTACTACGGGAATAGGAGCATCGTCATAGAATGTATGCTTCCTGGTGATGGTCCGGTATGAAATATACACCGATGATTTCTTTTAAAGCGTACATATGGTACCGAAGAGACGCTCGAGCTTAGATCCGTCTAAACTGCTTAATGAAGGATGATCATCACATTGCAAGCGTGTTTAGTATCAAAATGCTCGGAAACTTCTCCTTTGAAATACAGGGCAGCTCAATATTTTGTTCCTGTGACAGGTGGCCTTTTGTCAGTGTCTAGTCATTCGTTTGAAGTTTTTACATTGGTTCCTGATTCGTACTGTACCTGGAATCCCTCACACTTGATGAAAACCTGATGCATGATGATTTGATATTCAGTTTAATCTAACGACTTCCCACCACTCCACAGGACCCAACTTTCCAATACTTGTACTGTAGTACCGTAGTGAATCCAGAAAGGGGGCCACTTGTTAATTTATCTGACCAGTGGATAGCTCATATCTACAGGATAGACGTCAGTCAAACAAGGCAGCTGCACGAACTTGTATGGAGTACATACAAGTACCGGTACCGGTAGGTCTATCCTGCACATCCCCCTTTAAATTGAAGATACTTCTCACAGTCGACCCACTCATGCATATCAAATTGGCAGCTCGTATAAAAACAGGGAAAGGTGGGATACATAATAAAGGTCGAGACAGCTGCGCGTTTCGGACGATCATCTACAAGTAACAAGTCACCTCTACAGTACTGTGCGACACATTTACACAACAACCGAACCGATCCTCCGCCACGAAATATTTGCTTTGACAGCTTTCTACTTCTCGAAAATCTGCAAACATCTCGAAAATACCCATTCAGAATGGCCACCGAAGAAGAGCCAGAGCCACTTATCCGCCGGGTACAGCGGGATAAAAACTGTGAAATTGACGTCGCAGAGGCTCTCTATTTCAGCATGATTACCGCACACCAGATGATACAGCTGTATAATGACTGCACCGGGAAAGAAGTCACCAAGAGAAGCCACGTTTTGTTGCTGACCAATTACAACCTCGAAAGCTTCGCGCAGAGTGTGTACGAGCTGTTTTTGAGGATAAAGGAGGATATGGCTGTAGGCATAAAACTGGCGCAACAGTGGATTATCCAGAGCTTCCGGAAATTGCGCACTGCGCGGCTGACTCTGATGATTTTCGCCTGTGTTGTAAGGCGACGTGAGCCCCAGGTAACAACCGTGGCCGAGATGGAAACATTTGTCGAGTCTACGTTTGCGGGGCTCGTCAACGAAAATGTCAAAATCGGGCTTGTTCAAGAACACATCAACTACAACGGTGACTACGAAAGAATGCGGCTTGCTCTACAGAGAGTCTATGACGAGCTCCCTATTCTTGCTCTCATTGAAAAGTTCAAATCGCCCAATCGTAAGATTATTGATCGGGCTGTGCTGTACTTTGGAGTAGAGCACCTGCGGCCTTTGAACGAGGACAAGTTCTGGGACCAATTTGATTCCGCTGAGCAGCTCAAGAGGTACATGGACGAGTCTCCAGGGCTCCTCTCTGATCACCGCAAGAATATCAAGGTCCACCAGGTTCAGGAATGTCTGTTCATGACGCTGATGGACTGTCTGACGCCTGCTTTCAAGGAGAGATATGGATATGAGTTTTTCACGCGAGCGAACAGCAGGGAGCGCGACCACTGTGTTTCAGACTTGATTTCCGTTCTGCGAGACTTGAAAGCTTGCATTGGTTGCGGAGTAAAATCCGACAGACTTCTGTTTGGCCAGCAACCGGATAAATATGTTGCTGGAGGAGACAACAGTGCCCTTTTTCGGTGGGCCAGGGAGATGAGCAGTTATGAAGACGAGCTCAGGATGGCTGGAGAACAAGAGTCGCACAAACGACAACGAGACGACTCAGAAGATCCAGTAGACTGTTCGACAGATGCCAAGAGGATCAAGCGCGAGTCTGAGGACTTGCCTGAAGAGGAGGAAGAACATCTGGCCGAAAACCACTCTGCTGATGAACCGTCTGACGAGCAAGGCATGCACGAAGAGGAGGCTACCAGAGACCCCACACCGCCTGGAGATGAGTCTGATTACGAGCAGCCCTTGTACCCCGATTCTGCCTGGGATCGCTTAGACAAGCCTCGAAGATACGTCCCCCCTGAATCATCTGATGACGAGCAGCCCTTGTACGATTCGGCACCCTGGGATGTCACATCTGGTGACTATCATGCAGCTGAACACTCTGATTACGGTTACAGCAGGAACGACGAGGAAGATTATGGAAATTATTCACCGCCAGGAGACCATTCTCCAGATGATCCGTCTGATGACGAGCGGCACTGGTCCGACGAGGAAGATCACAGGGAGCTCGTGCCCGCTGAAAGCCATTCCTCACACGCACCACAAACCGCTGTGGCGTTGTCTGGCAAGAAGGCGGACAGAGCAGCATGCGAATTCTATGAGACAATGCAATCCAAGGGCCTCAGCAGTCTCCAACAGCTATGCGCTGCTAAAGCAACCATGATGACAGTGATCCGAAACAATCCCAAATGGTGTTCCGTTTGCGCTGCATTTGGACACAGCGGGAACATGAGTGAACAAGCCCACCCTCTTAATGAATGTCCCCTCAAATCCAAGTTGCGGGTGAACAAGTTCACTAAGATGTTTAGGGCAGGAAGACTGAAAACTCACATGACCACGGTTCTGGACAAAGAGACCTACCGTAGTGTTTACACGGACGGGTCCATGTCTACAAATAAAGAGAGTCATGGTGGAGTGGGTGTCTGGTTTGGAGAAGACGATCCCGACAACGCTTCTCAGTTCGTTCGAGCTGACAACTCTCTTCAAACAGAGCTTGCTGCTGTCATTCTTGCTCTCAAAATAATTCAGACCAGAAAGGGTGACTTCTACTACGATATTCATTGTGACAGTGTCGCCGTGACAAACATGATTCATAACTACTCCAAGCCCAAATCTGATTCTACGAAAGAGCTGGTGGAAGAGGCCAAAAGTCTGTTGGAAGGGTGCAATGGCAAGGTGAGAATGTTGTATGTTCGTGGTCATTCGGGTGTCAGGGGCAACGAGAAGGCCGACGAACTTGCGAAGAAGGGCCGGAATAAGGGAAATTAAGCCAAAAAGAAGTAGACACTGCAGTTTTGCACGTTATGTAAAAAAGCATTCATGATTCTCAACTTTTTTGCACGTTAGTCAAGGCAAACAATATTCATGTACAACCTCAACTGGAGAAGCACGATTTGTTAGGTCTATGGTCTAGATAGCGGTGTGTAACAACAGGTGCACAAAAAGTGCAGTGTTACTAACCACAAAAATACTCGACAAACGAGCAGGCAAAAAGAGAGAATCTCCCGGGGGCGAGTCGAACGCCCGATCTCAAGATAACAATATTCCATTACAGTCTCGCGCCTTAAACCAGCTTGGCCACCGGGAGAAGAGATGTTTGTTGGGGGTGAGCCGAGCATAGAGGAGGTGTAAGTTATCGATGTATTTCGGCATTTTTACGAGTTTTTACAATTTATTTCAGTTTATAGTCGATATCGTAGACGATATCCAGTGACTATATCCTTCTCCTAATTTTATATGAATTTTGAGGACCTTAATTTACTTGAATAATCAGCTCTATATTATATAAATACACATTAGATCAAGAGAAAGAATACCTTCACTGAAATAACGTATCAGCAAGTATTAATGGCAAAACCATCACGCTGATCCACAATATACCATTCTGAGATCAATACTGTACGAGTACCGGTACTTGCACTACCGCTCAACTTCCAGACTTATCATGTCTTAACAAGCGTTGGTTGCATGTTGCATGCATGAAATTTCAATCTTTGACAGATAATCTCAGCCAGATCATCACCAGTGGGACTGGACTGTTTCATTCGATTATGGCAGATCAGAACATTTCTTTCACGGCCGGGACGCCTTCGGCAGAGCTGACCACTGTGCAGAGACACTACGTCCAGCACATGGTCCAGCAGGTGCGGATCGACGAGCTCGCAGCTTTTAGTGGATCGGAAAACGATGTCGAGGCTACGTTGAAGTGGCTGAGGGACATGGAAGATCATTTTTACGGTCTGTTTGTTCAGCCAGAGCTGTGGGTTACTCTGGCAGCAGTGCGGTTGAAGGGGGAGGCTAGGAGCTGGTTTGCGGAAGTGGAAAGGGGGTACGTTTTCGGCGACTGGAAGAGTTTCAAGACGGCGTTCATTGAAAAGTGGAGTCCCGACTACTTTTACAGACTTGTCACCGCTTACCAGGACATTGTGCAACAGGAGGGAGAATCCGTGGACGACTTTTACGCCAAGTTCCGGCTTCTGCGAGATAACCTGCCCGAAAGAGATCCGGAGTCTCTCGCAAAGGTGCTCTTTGTCAACGCTCTTCATGCTGATATTCACGAGATTGTTGCGGGTCAGTACCCTGATTCTGTTGAGTCAGCCTACAAGACCGCAAGACTTGTGATGGTGTTGCAGAGCGCAGCTGAGAATGGCAGACGAGCAGCTGACACTCGAGCAGCTGACACTAAAGTGGTTGAGAAAGACACTCGAGCAGACACTCGAGCAGCAGACACTCGAGAAGCTGACACTCAAGTGGCTGAGAATCACACTCGAGCAGCTGACACTGAAGCAACTGAGAAAGACACTCGAGAGGACGATGCCCAGGTTCCGGAAGCTCCTGACACACAGAGCAGTACTCCCACTCGTGAACGGACTGATGGCCTGTCGCAGTATAGTGACAAGGGATGCTGGTTTTGCAAGCAGAAAGACCACATGAGGAAGGACTGTCCCCAGATCAAGACGTTCTGCTTCATCTGTCGTGTCAACGATCATCACACGCGTGACTGCACGAGTGCAGGCAGACCCCCAATGGAACGGGGCGCTCGAAAGAGAGTCTGCTTCAAGTGCGGTGATAAATATCACACGACCAAGCACTGCCCCTCCATGTTCGGAGTGCAAAAAGCCTGCTACAAATGCGGTCATTATCATCACCCAGCCAAGAGATGCCCTACAACGATTGGTGGAGAGAAAGTCTGCTACAAATGCGGTGAGACTGGCCATATCGCTAGGGACTGCACTCCCATGTTCGGGATGACCCACGTGGGCAACGCAGCTAACAAGACGAGTGCTGGACTGGTTCCTGAATCTTCTGCGGTATCCACCAAGTTTACTGAATCAGAGGACGAAGAGAGTGATTGCGAGTCACGAAGCTCGGAAGAAGAGCAGAAGATCTCTGAGATAATGGAAGCTGACAATGGAGCCAACAAGTCTCTTATCACCAAGTGTTTCAGATGCAGAGAGGTTGGACACATGACCGAAGAGTGCACGGCTCCCCCGGAGAAGTCGCACATGGAGTACACCCAGAAAGACAAGTGCTCCATTTGCAAGCAGAAGGGGCACAGAGATATAGACTGTCCTGAGCCAAAGAAGGAGGAGGCCGAGACACCAGTGACCGAGACCCAAGAGTCTGAGACTCACGAGACTGAGTCTGTGGCTTCCGCCGATTCTGTGGAACCTGTCGATCTCGTTGAGAATCAGCCCTTTAAGGCTGTTGACTCAGAGGTTCATTCTCCCGAAGATCTGGGGTTTGCATCTGAGTAGGCGTGGAGACTAGACATAGATCCACCTGAACCGTGCTTACTATATAACAGTCTGCTATTAATTAGCCTAACTGGGATTGATCTTCGGGTGGTATAACTGCCCTTGCTAAATTAGTATCGAAGAACAATCAAGTACCCGTGAAGTCTCCGTTATAGTGTCTGTTTATCAAGTACACAGGCAATTCAAACATGCTATTTTATTCCAGTCTATAAGTACATTTCCGTGTGTAAGCACCGTTAGTGGCTGTTCATTCCCCTTGCTTAGTCAAAAGTCATCTTCTTACCGGTACTCTTGACGATACCCACAGAGGCTCTCTGGGCGCTGGCCAGAGCCTGTCCGGGCTTCTTTCGCGAGTAAGGTCGGTCCTCCTTGCTTCTCTTGGGCTTGTCGTACGACTCCTCCTTGTTCTCGGTGTATGCGGGCTTCTCCTCGACCTGAGGAGCAGGCTCCGAGTACTCCTTCTGTGCAGACTGACCTTCCTCAGAGGCAGTTCCCTCGACCTTTCGGGGCTTGGGGACTCGCTTACTTCGGTCCTCTCCGGCCTCCAGACGCAGAGTTCGGCCCTCCAGGTACTTGTACATTCGTCCCTTGAGAGCCTTTCGGGTAGCATCAGCGTCGTAAAAGTCCACAAACGAAAAACCCTTGGACTTGCCGGTATCCTCGAAAGACATCATTCGAACCCGTCGAATGTCTCCACAGGACAGGAAATGGTCCTTGAGCATCTCCTCGGTGGCGTTGAAGGGCAGGTTTCCAACAAACAGCACCCGCGACTCCGTCTCGGTAGGATCCTTCTTCTCGGGTCGGCCCTCGAACGAGTTGGCGTTCTTGATGAGCAGCTTTCGGCCGTTGAGAATCTGCTCGGAGAGAGTAACGAGTCGCTCCATCTTCTCGGCGGTAGGAACGTCCACGTAGGCGAAACCCTTCACCTTCTTGGTAGACTTGGACTTGGGCAGGTTGATTCGGAGCAGATCCTCCTCCTCAATCACCAGAGCATCGGGCTCCTCCTCGGACTTGCCCAGCTTGGCCAGAATGAACCGCTTGATGTCCTCCTTGCAAGTGTCGAAAGACAGGTTACCAATCCACACTCCATGCTCGGACTTCTTGGCCTTGCCCTCGTCCTCATCCTCCTTCTCCACGGGCAGCTTGCCCTTCTTCTCGAGACGCTTCTGCTTCTTGGACAGAGGAGCAGACTTCTCCAGGTCGATCTCAATTTCCTCCTCGATCTTTCGCTTGACGGTCACCTCGGAATCACTCATGTTGTGCTTGTGGTTGATTTTGGGTCCAAGGCTGAATTTTTTTCAGATAATGCAGGCTGGCAATAGAGTTTTGGGGTGGTCGTTTTTCTGAGAAATTAAAGTTGGACGTGCGTCTCTGCCGTGGTTCGAACTCGCGAGGGTTGGGGTTCCTGGAAGGGCGAGATCGTGATAATGAGAATTGTCTGGTGATTAGAAGAGTCAAGAAGCGAGTTATCTGAGTCAGCTTTAACGAACTGAGCTTGGGCAACTCTATCTCTACAGCTTTGACTTCACCTCGAGATGTGATTAATCACGGTAATGCAGAAGTGGACAAATTGAAGCTGCTCACGACGTTAATACTCTGTAACATGAACACAAACCGATGCTGTCGTTCGATTCAGGAGATTTCGAGGGTTCGAACGATACCATGAAGGTACAATTGTGTAGGTACCGGTACACTCATACAAGTATTTGTGTCTTGTGTGGGAGCTTTACTAGTACCGGTATGTGTGATGGATCTAAGTTCAGCTTTCATGTATGAGCTACATAAAGTCAACCTCCCCACCATCACCAGAACACACCGCAAGAGGTGCCAGCGGCTGAATTAACGACCTTCGAAGCCTTCACCATGACTGACAAGACAAAAACCGACAAGGGCTACAACTTTGGCGTCCAAGTTCCTTGCAACAAGGAAGAAATGGAGGAGCTGGTGAAGGATCTATTCGCAAAATACGACCTGCCAGGCGTTGGCACGTTCTATTTGACATATGGAGATAAGGCAAAGGGAACAACTGAAGATCGTCTGGGAATATTTCTGAACTTTCACGATTCGGACAAACAGATCTTACACACCAGTAAGAAGTCTGCGTTCAACTACCCGAGGTTGGCACACACGCGAACCAAAGTTGTTGGATTCGACACTAGCACGTTCGCTTTTGGAATGAACGGATCTTGGTGGCTGGTATATTTTGATAAAACCTGGACCAGAAGCACTCTAACGAATTTCGATTCTGGGTGGGAGAGGTTGTGCAGAGCTATGACGGAAGTCCCCCCCAAAAAGGAGTCTCGGCTTTCCAAGATCCGCACAGGAACCCCAGGGGACTTTCACTTGAAGAGTGAAGAGGGCGAGTTGATTGAGGTACATGCATCTGTGTTGGTTCCTCAATGGGATTTCTTTGCGGCTGCTGTCAAGTCGGAGATGAAGGAGGCCAGCGAGAAGGTGGTGGAAATCCAGGGTCCAACATCGACCGTAGAAGTGATTGTTCGCTACTTTTACGAGCAGGACTTGGACATGAGCTTCAAAGATGCGGCTAACCTGATTGTGATTGCCCAGATGTATGATCTTTCAGAGCTCTTGACGCTCGCCACAGAAAAGATCAAGAGTCTCAAGAAGGGAGTGGCAGAGAATCTGACAGTGTGGCAGAAGAGTTTGGAGGCGAAGAACGAGAGTCTGCGGAAGTACAGCGCCTCAAAATTACAGCTGCAGCAGCCTGACATTGTCAATTTCAAGGAGCAGATTGAGAAGATGGGGATGGACAAGGACGATTTGATGACACTACTCATGGACTTGTCTGTAGCTTCTCAAGATACGAGCCCTGATCTTGAGCCGGCAGAGAGCTGATGGCAGAGTTTGCATACTAGGCACCATCTTAGTACATCTCGCTGACAACTTGTGGACTAACAGCTGGTGGCGCGTACGCTTTTGAACGTGAGTATCTCTTCTACGGCGCAAATTACATGGAACGAGAATAAATTAACTGCACACGTTTGTGCTTGTGAGCAGGGCTAGATTGTAATGGGGGTGCACTTTGGCACGTGGCTGGAGTTGGTGTTACCGAGAACGGCTTCCGAGGTGCTGAAGAGCATAGAGACCTGCTCCAAGGCTGAACAGCTCCTTGTGTCTTTGTGCGACTGGTAGTACCTCCAGCGCTGACGGTGTGGCTCTTGATCTTGCATGCCCACTGCTGATCGCTCATTTTGTCACTGCTGATGACGTGACTACCAGTAATAGTCCAGGTTGCCGATGGATCCTACCGACGTGGGACACTGCTTGGGATGTGCGAAAATGTGTCGGGTGCGGATCATCTTCTTGCATTGCTGGCACTTGTAGTATTTGACGGGGATGTATGACATGTTGATTGGGGAGTTGGATTGTGTGTGTTGCTTGGTCTACAGAATTGAGGACGACCTGTCTCTATATATATAATTGTCCGTCAATCACATTACACAGGTCATGACACCGTCTGTTTCGCAGAACAACGAAATGTGGGTTTTTTGAGGAGAGGAGCAATGAGGCTTGCATGTCAAACCTGACGAACGCGATACGTGCATATCGATACTTCCTGGAGGCGTCGAGAATGCAATGATACGAGTCCGCTAAACTTGCGACTGCACTACAATACATTTCAATCTCATAAACAGCTGCCAGATATCGTGGCAAAGCTCTCCGTACTTCGTCTAGACCTATACGTGATGGCGTTACTACGAATGTGGCAATAATTCCCGATGTCCAGTTTACTCCACACATAATAATTTATGATTTCATTTCAGAATAATAACAATCTTGGTCACGATCCGGAATAGTCTCGTTGCCAGCCCTCGTTGGGTACGAACCTGTACTTCACGGGAGAAAGAATCGCATCAGCACAAGACACGAGATGAAGGTGCATCAAGTAGGGCAGAATCCATCTCTCGCAGTGAAAGCACTTGACAGGAGGGGGTTCGGAATAGTCTGTGTTCATTTTTATTTTGGAATGTGGGGTTCGCACTTTTCCGACTCGGTGCCGTGTTATATAAAATAACGGGCTGTGCAGTAATTTATTCTGATACATCACGTCCTTTCTTGTGGGGCTCAGAGAAGGGTCATGCACGTGTTTTGGGGCAAGAATGCGACCATTCGATGAGCTCTTGAGGTTCTCTTGGGGCTTGAAGGCTGTCGTATAGACGGTAAATGGGGCACCTGAGAGTCTCGTGACCCGTTCTCATTAGAAATGCCATCAACTATGCATTTGTGTTATCTTGCGTTTCGGACGATTATACGCCCCTGCCAGCTACTAAACGTACCAACATGGATATCAAAATGATCGCGAAAACTCCCCCGTTTCGTTGGTAGCACTATCTAAATTCAGGCGTGGATATATCGGTATTGACGAGTCCTCTGTCACTAACATTCAAATTAAGCTATTCGTGACCATTCTTTTTGAGGTTGGGGTATTATAATAAATTTCTGTGCTGTGGCCCCAAAAGAACCTCGCCAAAAGAGCTTGAAATCGCTCACCTGAGAACTTGAGAGGAAAGAGATACCGCGGCCTCTTTCAGAGTACCCTGTGCCGCAGTGGGATGTCCCCAAAACTTTGAGATCGATTTCGGCCAAAGCTCTCTTGTGGCAAATCTGGGAGTTTAAGCGAGGGTTTAGAACAGCGGTGATAAATCGTCCTTGTCACGCAGAAACATCACCATACTGGTAACGGACCAATCCAGCCAAGCGTTGCAGTCTCACATTTTGCTTTATTCTCTTCAATTTTCCTCTGATTGTTTCTTTTCATGGCTTATTACAGAGTGAATCATTAGTCACTTCTCAATCTAGGTTCTGAGAAGTTTAGACTTTGCCAGCTACAAGCGATTAGAGTTTTATAGCGCCAACCTTGATCCAACTTTTCACCCGCTTTTTTCACTAACCCCAAATCCGTCTAATTAGTTGATTAATGATATTAGTGAGCGTGATAGACGGCACAGCAAAAACACAGGCCCTATCCCAACCACCCTAAGTGCAGAAACCTCTCATAGCTGGTCACCAATGGACAATAACGGTTTCCAAACCTCGAGAAACACCCCACAACCTGTCAGATCTCTTTCTCAAGTGTTGGTCTCCCTCTTCTCTGATTGATGTAACTCTCAGTCTGCGGAGTCCGCCATAGCCACTGCCTTGTGCCACCGAGAGGCGACACGGAAAACGCTCGCGCGATCCACCTGTTGATCGAAACCTTGTAACTTGCGGGAAACGGGAAACGGCACTTGTCTCTTTAACGGCCGAGGAACTGGCCATGGGTTGAAAATTCGCAAATAATCAGGATAAATCGAGAAAAAGTGGAGGAAATTGGGGCTAACCACGAGGGTTTTGTATACTCAGCTCTTTGTGCTTCTGATAAAATCCGCCTCGATTCAAGGCTCTCGGCCTACCAATCCGTCTAGTGTTGTGTCTCTTGTTTTCCGTATCCGTGCTCAGAGTTCACGGGTGAGACACTGTCAGAATACGGTCTGGTACGAACACCCGTTGTTCAGCTCAGTATAAATGCACATGATAAAAGTAGGGGCAAGACAACAGGTGCAGTCTAGAGTCCAACCGACGCTGGGGAGGTAGGGGTATGTGAGCTGCGTGTACATATGCCACTCGTGGTTGTAGCTTACATACAGGTATGCCAGACATGTGTTCCTCGGGCTTCTGCGCTGTGAGTTTACCAGAGACAAAGTGTGAAAAGAAAAAGTAACGAGTAGCCGTCTGTTGCACAGTGTCGGGTGGTGATGAGAAGTGCGAGCTGTTAGGGTAGTTTAGAGGACAGGGAGACGAGAGTGATAACAGACGGATACTGGAGACGGTTGTGTGTATACGACGACTTCTTCTGCCATGAGACCCGCTACCGCCTCCACTGAATCAACCTCACTTGCTCGCATCTCTCACGTTAGGACCCACGTTAAGGGCCACAGGGAAGAGCTGTATACTTTACGCTGTACGACTGGGGTGTGTGGATACTGATTAGTGAGTGATTTGTGATGATTGAGAACCAATGAGTCAATCGATAGAAATGGGTGATGTCGAGTGAACCTCTTGAATCATTTCAGACAACTTCAGTCGTCTCTACCACCATTTCTTTCTATTCTGTTCTCATCAACTCTCGCTTCGGATGCACCCTTTCACGTTGGGAATACAGTGACCGTCAGGACCAATGTCGATCTTTTTCTGTGCAGACAACGTTGGGATCACTAACATAGACTGAGCGTTCGTGGATCGTGATTTTTCAGTCCTCCATGATTATCCATCAAGTATCGGGCCCTGTCACAATGAACCGTTCTCGGCTTTGTGTGACTTTGACGTCTGCCACACCCCTGATCGTGAAAAACTCACCAGTCAAATCTCACTTGGATTTCCTCTTTGGTATAGGCTTTGAAATAGTGTTGCACAGACCCAACCACTGAGCTCAAAGCTCGACGGTTCTGTTCCCAAGCGAGAGAAGTGATGCCCAAAAATGCGACACCTTGAAAGCATTTGGTATCAAATATAGTAGACCCCGTAATCATCAAAACGGAAAAGACATCAAACCGCCACTAAACCACCTCCCGAGCACCCTCAACATCTTTGTCGTCTTTTTCTCGTTTCTTTCACACTCTGAAAGACAGTAGATTTCAGGCCACCGCTATCAGGCATGCAAATCAACCATAACCGTAACTTTCTGACCCACGGAAGGCTCAGGTTAACGGTATCGATGAAGAGCTTTTCAGGCAATATAAACCCGCGGGGGCCCTTCTCTCGGGCCCTCAAGTCATCTTCACCCTAGTCACTCTCTTACCCTCTTTTTTACTTCACCCTATACCCTCCTTAAACATGCTCTTCATCAAGACCATCGCTCTGGCTGCCACTGCCGTTCTCGCCCAGGTTTACGAGCCCTCCTCCGATATCCACTTCTACGCCCAGTCTCAGGACAACGTGGCTCCCTGGTCCCAGTCTCTTCTGACCGTCCAGGACTCTACCCTTGTGGCCGTCACCACCCTGACCCCCAACGATACCACCTCCGCCTTCGACACCCACGATGACAACTTCATCGCTCGAAACGGCAAGTTCCTCGCTGCCACTGCCGACCACGGCCTGATGCTGTCCGACTCTGCTCCCTCTCGGCAGCTCAAGTGGGTGTCTGGAGCTCTCAACGTTGTGGACAACGGCAAGACCTCTCAGCTGATTGCCTGCCCTTCCACTGCCAACAACACCTGGATCATCACCCTCAACTCCAACTGCACCAAGGGCTTCCGAGTCGCCGTCAAGCCTCGAACCATCGCCAAGAACACCAACACCTTCTCTCAGATCCCCGTCAACATCACCCACTCTTCCTCCAACATCACCGGCCCCGTCGCTATGGCCAAGCCCGAGCCCGTCAAGGAGGAGGACAAGCACAACGGAGCCATGACCAACAGCGCCGGCGCTGTGGTTGTTGCCGTTGCTCTTGTTGCCGCTTTTTTCTAAGCGGATCCTTCAGTTCGTTTCTTGCCGTAGGCTTCTTACGGCTTCGTTTCAGTGCCCTTAGCACTCATCACTCTTTCAACCCCAAAAGATCGGATCACTGATCATTCAGATTCATGTATATTTATCAATGCAGGCAGGTTATCAAAAAGAAGTATTGCGTAGTATGAGCCAGTAGTAGCAACCATGTAGAAAGGTATCAATAAGGGGTCATCTTCAGCGTCATGAAGCTCTATCCTGGGGTCATCATTGGTATCCCTTTCAGTTCCAGAGGTGTAGCGGCCTCCTGAAAATGTTACCAGCATGCAGAGACCACATTCAAAAAGGCCAATATCGTCACTGATCCCAAAAACAAAAAGGATACTGTAATATATCGTTCTGATCAGCGGGAACTTCTGGATCGATTGGTATCACTTTTATCCGTACTTGCCACATTTAAATAGTCCCCCACGTGTGGAGCCAATGTGGCTGTGTGGAGGCGCTCAAATAGCTCAAGCATGATATGTAAGAAGCAAAAGGAGATGTATCTGATGCACCCGAAGGATGATGGAAGCGTCCGATATAATATTCCGCTTACATTTCCCCTTTTATTGCAATCTCTTCACTGTTTAATTTCTTCCACATCAACACATCCAAGTCTCCCAACGTCATGACTCATGTGACGCTCCTCCAAGTGTCAACATTTTCGGTGGCGTTATATATAAAGGCTCGCGCGCAAGTTTTTTCTTCTACCATCTTGCCAATAGTCTATGTAGAGAATCTGCCGAGTGTGTGGGGGCTGACTAACGGACTGTAATGTACGGTGGCGGACTGAGATGTTCCAAACTCTATAGTGAAAATATGGCCTTTCTTGTGATGCGTCATACAAACGAGGCTACCCTACGACACATACAAAATGACTGATTTCGAAGACGCTACGCCTGATGTGGTGATTGGAGGCGACATTGTGGCCGAGAGCCAGTATTACGAGGAGGAGGACGAGGACGACAACATTGTTGAGGAGATTTCCGAGGTCAAGAAGACGGTCAAGTTTGCCGATGATGGCCTCACAGATGAGGAGCGACGAAAGAAGGAGTTTGAGGAGGGAGGAGGGCTCCCCGAGCAGCCCAGCGACCCCGATTTCACCAACATGACCGGAACCTCGCCCGAGATTATTGCCCGACAGGCCACCATCAACATTGGAACCATTGGTCATGTTGCTCACGGAAAGTCCACCGTGGTCAAGGCCATCTCCGGAGTGCAGACTGTGCGATTCAAGAACGAGCTGGAGCGAAACATTACCATCCGACTGGGATACGCCAACGCCAAGATCTACCGATGCGAGAACAAGGAGTGCAAGCGACCCGGCAACTACAGATCGTTCCGATCGGACCGAGAGATCCACCCCAAGTGTGAGCAGCCCGGCTGTGACGGCCGAATGGAGCTGCTGCGACACGTGTCCTTTGTCGACTGTCCCGGTCACGACATTCTCATGTCCACCATGTTGTCCGGAGCCGCCGTCATGGACGCGGCCCTGCTGCTCGTTGCTGGAAACGAGCCCTGTCCCCAGCCCCAGACTTCGGAGCATCTGGCTGCCATCGAGATCATGAAGCTGCGACACGTCATCATTCTGCAGAACAAGGTCGATCTGATGCGGGAGGACGCTGCTCTGGAACACGAGCGATCCATCTCGCGTTTCGTCAAGGGTACCGCTGCTGCCGACGCCCCCATCGTCCCCATTTCCGCCCAGCTCAAGTACAACATTGACGCTGTCAACGAGTTCATTGTCAACCGAGTCCCCGTGCCCGTGCGAGACTTTGCTGCCTCGCCCCGTCTCATTGTCATTCGATCGTTCGACGTCAACCGACCCGGAGCCGAGATTGACGAGCTCAAGGGAGGTGTGGCTGGAGGATCCATTCTCAACGGTGTTCTGCGTCTCGGCGACGAGATTGAGATTCGACCCGGTATTGTCGAGAAGCAAAACAACGGCCAGTTCAAGTGCAAGGTCATTCGATCGCGAGTCCAGACCCTGTTTGCCGAGAACAACGACCTCAAGTTCGCCGTGCCCGGTGGTCTCATCGGTGTCGGAACCCAGGTCGACCCCACCCTCTGCCGAGCCGACCGACTGGTCGGCCACGTTCTGGGACACAAAAACGCTCTGCCCGAGATCTACATTGAGCTGGAAATCAACTACTTCCTGCTGCGACGACTGCTGGGTGTCAAGACCGAGGACAAGAAGCTCACCAAGGTCGGCAAGCTGTCGCGAGGCGAGGTGCTCATGGTCAACATTGGTTCCACCACCACCGGAGCCCGTGTCATGAACGTCAAGGCCGATATGGCCAAGCTGGTGCTCACCACCCCCGCATGCACTGAGCTCGGCGAGAAGATTGCTCTGTCCCGACGAGTCGAGAAGCACTGGCGACTTATCGGATGGGGTTCCATCAAGGAGGGTTCCACCATTCCCCCCAGCGAGTTTTAAAAGGTATAGATTAACGATTGGAGATTGACGATTAGGACAAAGTATTGACAGCGTAGGACTAGGTTGTAGATGTGTGTACGTGTAGAGGTTGTTTTGCCGAGAATAATACAATATTACTGGTACACGGGCAATCTAAGTGTCAAACAAAAGGGTGTAGTCTTCACAAAGAACTTGCTCATCAGTATCTAGTCAGACACAGAAGAGCGCTGCTCAACTGTCGTGCAACTCTTGCTTAGTACATCAACAACAATGCCGGCACTTTCTGTCCCAAGGGCTCTCTGACTAGAAGTAGCTCTCTCAAGTACGAAGACTAATTGGATGGCATGGTTCAACTCAGCCCGAGTAAGCAGTTTGACTGCACTGTGAATATCCACGCTTTCGTGGCAGGCACAATTAATTCCTCATCAAGTCGCCCAGGGTGCCAAGGAGTGGCTTTTCACATGTGCGCTCTTGCACTTCATATATTGGTTACCCGGTCTCAAACAGGGCCTACTGTACCTGCGCTTCGTAGTTGTCAGCCTCTCCAACAAGTTCCTTTATGTCGCATTGCATCTGCTATGGTGGGCAGGCCGATGGGTACGGTGAAATTCATCAGCACTTCCAGCACTATAGGTTGGACGCGATAATTATTCCATCTTGGTGCAATTGCATAAATTTCGCGTTAAAAATACATTATAATTTAATCAATAAATACATGAATCAGGCCTTTGTAACCAGAGGATACTTTCTAGGCCGACCACGGGGACGTCTGACTCCACCCTGGTATCGCCGATCTCGTCGCCTGGACCTCGACTTGGTTCTTTGCGGAGTAGCTTTCTCCACCATGGAGATCGTCTGGGGAACAGGGTACGCCGTTTCGAACTTGGAGTAGTCCGTTTTGGGCTCTTCTACAACCTCAGCATCAACATCAATATCGTCGCCATCAGCTGCGGTCAATATGCTATCGTCGTTTTCCTCCACTTCCGGCTCCTCCTGCTCCTCTTCGCCCTCATCCTCTTCCTGGTCGTCCACCTCGACAATTCTCATTCCGGGCTCCAAGTCCTCTCTGGTGGGAACCTTGGTGAAGGGCCATTCGGGAACTGGAGCCCAAATCAGCTTAGAGGGCTCTAGCTGCACGTAGTTGTTGGCCTTGTACTTGTTGACGACCATGTCGATGGCCTCCCAGTTCAGTCTGATCGCATACTTGCCAGTCTCGGGGTTTCTAACCAGAAACTCGAGAGACTCCAGGGCTGAAATGACGTCGTCGGGGGTCATTCCAGTGGACTTGGTGATGTCCATGATAGAGAAGTTTGGGGTGGATTTCTTGTCGGGAGACTTTTCGCGAGCGTTGAAGAAAAACCGGCAGATCATCAGACGCCAGTATTTTCTGTAACTCAGCAGGCCCAAATCACTGAGAGGCTTTTCGGGGGTGCCTGGTCGGCCCTCCACACGACTCAGCAGATACGAAAAGTCGATCAACAACTGTCCGTATCCTTTTCGCTGGAAAATGGGGAGGGTCAGAATGCAGGAGACGTTGTTGGTGCCCGTGGTTTTGTAGGGCTGCTGTTTTTCCTTTGAAAAGTAGCCGACAAAATGACACCCAAACGGATCGTTCTCGGTCAGAACGTAGAACATGAAGGGCTCCACGTCGTAGTACAGTGTCTTCGAGTTGAGAAACATTTTGGCCAACAGACAGAGGTTCTGGCAGTAGAGCTGGGCACGCGCACCGTCGACTTCCCAGATGGAGATGTTGCCATGGCGATAGATTTCTGTTCCGGGAGGATGTCGGGCGGCACACTTGAGCTTGTGGCGTTTTCGAACGTGGCCGGAAGACATGTATTTGAGACAGAATTCGCACAGCGGGAGTACCTTGTTTCGGGCGTACTCCTCCGGGTAGGGCGCGGCGTGCCACGTGTTGATTTCGTAGTCGCCAAAGTGGATGCAGGTGATGTTTGCGTTTTTCGTGGTGCCCAGCGAGGCGTCTCCTCGGGACGACCGTTTGGACTCCGCCAGACTCAGTGTCTTTGAGAAGAGCGCAATATCCTCGGCGTTGGGGTTGGTTTCGGCCGTCGACGCGTCTTCTCCCTCGAGTGCGCCTCGATACGGTGGCTCCGTCTCGATCGGGGTACTTGGAGACGACGAGTAGTCTGAGTTAACAGGCGAGTGAGATCGTCGAGGCGAGGGACCCGGGGATGTGGACGATTCGGGCGACTGGATGACCCGAGGAACGCTGCTAGTGGCGCGCCGTTCGCGCTCGCGGCCTCTGTCGCGGATCTGGGCGCTTCTGGACCGAGTTTCGCGCGTGTTTCGGGACCGTCGGATTCGCAGACCCACGCCGAAATCGTCGCTATCTTCGCCACTGTCGGTGCTGTAGCTGTCGCTGGAGTTGGAGTTGCGTCTGGGCACGGGAATGCGCAGCTTGACGGGACTGCGTCGCGGCGAAGCCGAGGCTGGAGGAGTCTGTTTTCGAGGGCTGGTTTTGGGGGGATTGCGTCTTCGGGGCGCGATGATGGGCTGCGGAACGCCCGTGACGGTTTTGCGGGGCCGGCCGACCTGGCGCTTGATCGGCCGGTTGTACTTGATGGTCAGATTGAACGACGTTGGCGTCACTTGCCACGTCACCGACATGCTGTTGTGGGTCTATGGAGAACTGCCATGAGAAGTTGTTTGGACTTGCATGGTGGAGGTGGCGCTTAAAGCTTATTCGGGGTGG
Organism: Yarrowia osloensis; assembly: GCA_900519015.1. Lineage (NCBI taxonomy): Eukaryota > Fungi > Ascomycota > Dipodascomycetes > Dipodascales > Yarrowia > Yarrowia osloensis. The sequence continues at coordinate 2,203,303 of ULGU01000005.1, forward strand.
TGTAGTTGGGACTGTATTTGTGAGCCGCACGGAGGTGACATGCAGGGAGGCGAGAGATGTGAGTTGCAGAGTGAGCCGAGGAGAAGAAGCGATATAATACGGCACGTGTTAAGTACAGATAATATCACGTGATATATGACAGAGAGGACTCGCATTTTGGGGGAAAAAAATCCCAGGACGAATGCTGCTCCTCGAGTTTCAAACCACATCCTTCTCAACCTTCCACATCGGACACTATACACGCTGATTCAACCACACATGTCACCAACAAGCCCCATTCTCACCAAGCCAAACTCAACGCGAAAACACGTCCAAATACAAAAGTCAAACCTATAAAATACATTAATGATATCTATCTAATTGCCCTTCCTGCTGTGGAAATCCAACTTTGCCCGGTTGACCAGTCCCACAACAGCTCGTCGCGTGTCACCCGTGTCCAGAACCTCGAGAGCAGCGTCAAACTCGCTCAAGAGATCGGAATCCAGATTGGTTCGGAACCGCTCCTCGGAAGCCAGAGTGGCCGAGTTGGGCTTATGCAAGTTCTCAAAGTTGGGCACCTGGAGAGGACTGTTTTGCTGACCAATCAGCCCGGTGTCGAACGCGTAATCGAGCAGCTGAGAAAGAGGAGTGTCGAGCAGAAGCGCCTCCTGCTCCTGGTCCGTTCGATCGGCCTTGTCAAGAACCTCCGTCCAGTCGGTCTCCAGAAGAGCCCGAACCCACACGGTGGAGCTCATGACACCAGTCTTTGCGTGGTTGCTGTCCGCAATGGCCTGCAGCGCATTCTCGGAAAAGCCAACCACACAACTGCACAGCTCCACAAGCTCCAGACTGGTCAGCACCTTCTTGGAAACCACCTTGGTCACCAGCTTCTTGGCGGCATCAGCCACTCCCTGGGGCAGCTGAGGGCTCAGGAACTGCTCGCTGAAAATCCGGGTGCCCTGCACGTGCTGCGAAATGTGCTCCGCCAGCCGCTTCTGGATCAGACTGAGATTCAGCTCGTTGTTCACCTCAATCTGCTCACGCGAAGGGTCCACACTAGTTCCCGATCGAGCCTGCATGAACGCCAGCTTGGCCATACTGAGCTGCACCAGCCGGTTTCGCAGATCGCCTCCTGCAATAGTCTCTTGGCCCTCCTTGGCGGCCTGAACCAACGCCTCGGCGGCAGATTGGTACTCGCCCAGACCGAGAGAAAGAATCCACGAGATGTTGGCGTGGTTGCCGGACCGGAAATACTGCTTGAGCAGACCCCGGTAGTCCTGGAACCGCGTGAACAGACTCTCAAACTCTCGCTCCGTGACCCAGTACGAGTACAGCTGCGAGGCAAAGTCGTAGCCAAAGTTGTGCAGATACTTGCGGATGGCATATTCAGCGTCGCTCTCACTCTGCTTGTTGTTGTTGGTGATGGCAACCTGCAGATCGTGGTCTAGAATCTCGGCCAGGCATCGGTACAAATGGAACTTCTCGCAGATTTGCAGAGCCTGGCTCACTTGGCCAGCATTGACCACAGTACTGATCCAGTCTCCACGTCGCAAGTGGTATGTGTTTTCGTATGCTCGCCAGTCGTTGCCCGAGTTTCGAGCCCAAGTGATAGCCACGACGGACTGGCTACACAGAGATTGTGCCAGAGGACCCAGAGGTCTGTGGTCGTCTGTCTGCTCGGCAATGAAGCGGAACAGCGAGTCCCAAGTCTCCATCATGCGGGACTCACACCACCAGGGGCAAGACTCGCTAGTCTCGTCGTTGGCAACGTGCAGAGCCTTGAGCGACTCTGCTCGAGCCGTCAGAATGGCGCTGATCGCCGAGCCCACAGTTGCGGCGAAAACGGAGCCCATGTTAGGCTGCTGAATGTTGTCGAAGACGCCGTAGATGAGCTCGGCAGCCTCCAGGATGCGGCTGGTGAAAAACTCCTGCACGGGGTCCTGGCCAGCGTTCTGGTTCTTGTCCACGCTCTTGACAATGATTTTTTCCAGCACAATGTAGCCGTCCTTCACGTCCAGCATGGTCCAGATGGCCTCGCACGCAGCGAGCTTCTCGGCGTTGGACGCGAGAGTCAGCTTGGTGGACGTGTCGATCTGCGCCGCAAAGTTGTCGTGTGCGTACTGGTTCAGAATCCGCAGCCGGTCCATTCGGAACTCCAGACTGGAGCCCATGCCAGGCGATCGGCCCTCAAGATGTGGCGATGTGGAAGTGCAGATTTCATGCGATACCTGCAGCAGCGCACCGCAGACGACGTCATCAGGGAACTTGACGTCGTACTCTCCGGTGGCCGCAAACTGCAGAGGCGTAAAGTCGCCCCCAGCGAAGAACACGCCCTGCTCGATTCGCGACTTGCAGATGCCCCGCTCCAACGTGTTGAGGCTTCGGGTCTGCTCCTTCTCGTCCTGCTCGGGGAACCGGGTGATCTTGAGCACACCCGCAGCATCCGTGATGGCCACAATGGCGGAGTCGCGGCTTCGGCTCTTGTCTTCGGCTCCAAAGCCCAGAATCGACACCGAGGGCTTGAGCAGAATCGAGTCCTCCCACTTGCCGTACTCCACAAAGTTGAGGTTGGACCGCGTGACCATGTCGATGAGCACCACTGCGTGGTCCAGCACCACGTAGAGAGTGTCACCGGGGAAAGGTCGAGCTAGTCTAGGAGTGCCTCGATCGAGTCCTGGCCGAACATAGGACTGCACTCTGTGTCGACTGACCACCTTGTCGTCCTTGAGATCGATGGTGTAAATGATGTAGAAGATGGAGCTGTCGACGAGAATGGACGTCAGCACCACCAGATAATCCTCCTCAGCCACATACTCAATGTCGTGCAGGTAGATGGACGAGGTGTTGTAGAGAGTGGACACGTCAGCAGAAAGCATCGGCTTCAGGTCCTTGTCCGCCAGAATGGTCGCGTCTCCTCCCTCAGCCACCTCCCATACTCCCAAGTGGCACTCTGAGGTGGCCACGTAGATTCGCCAGCCTCTGTTGGGTGAAGGGACGACCCGAACACCGGTGATTCCACGTCTGTTGGGCGACACAGAAAAGGCGGATCTGATGTTGCTCAGCAGACCGGCCTTTGTATCTCGCAGAGTCCAGTAGTTGAGAGCAGCCTCGTCCTTATCTCGCAGAGACAGACCAATAAGTCGGCCAGACGACAGAGAAAGCACCAGCGTGACATTATCCATACGGTTCACGTGCTCAATGACCTCGCCGCTGTACAGCTTGATCTGAGTCTCCACCTGCTGTCGAGTTCGCAGATACCCCTCGGCAGCAGCTCCTCCCACAGACTCCCAGAAGACACACTGTCCCGAATTGGCACCCACCAGCACCAAACCGGGGTGTCCCACGTCCTTGAAACTCGGAGTCACGGGGATCAGGTGACCCAGAGCGTTGTCCTGAACGCCCAGGCTGTGTGTAAACGTCTCTGGCGACGGCTCAGGAGATGTGTACTTCCACACGTGTGCCTTGTTTCCCACAATGACCAATCCAAAGTCGTCAGATAGAGACGAGGTCACATGCTCCCCAGAATCGAGAGCGATCTCCACTCCCGACAGATCCGGTCTTGCTGCCAATCGTGTCACGTTGTACATGGCTGTCCGGGTGATTTCGGACCCATAGTCTGCCAGACTGTCCTCCACAGTCGACAGGTTGGTGAAGGACTTTTCGGTCACATCGTCGTTGAAAAGCGTCGCGGGAACGGCTCGGTTGAGCTCCTGCTGCACCGCCTTTTGCCGCAGCTTTCGAATATTGCCAATTTGCGACATGGCGTGGATGTGTGTGTGTTTGTGTTTGGATCTTTTTGTGCAACTCAATTGCCTGCATTAGGGTTAGGGTAACGAGGGGGAGGTTGGGGCTGATTGAAGGGTGGTGGAAGCGGAGGGGCGTGAATTTCGAGTAGAAGGCGTTGAGCTGAGTAGAATATGCAGTTTTCAATATCTTTCAACGTCTGGTGAGGCTGTATTGCAGTGTTCTTGTTGCGATGTCATTTCAAGTAAAGGCGCAACAAAATTTAGGTTCTTCACCAAGTCCCAACTAAATGGACTTGCTTTTCTGCTCAACTAATGGTCAAGTAAGCCCTCAGTACTGTACCGTACGATGAATTCACATTCTCATACTACTGTGGACGAGCAAGAGAAGTGATGGTGTGGGCGTGACGGTGTTTGGTTACTCGGATGCCGATGGAAAACATGAGAACTAAAGCATACGGCACTGGAAGCTCTCAAAAAATTGCAAAAGTATTGTCGATGGTACAAGTACCGGTAATTGCTGTATTTTATAGACGATTAAACAAGTTATTTCTACATAATCCACATAAATTCTTACTAGTGTCGTAAATAAAAACATATTGGCTCATTCGAAGAAGGGGCGGATTATTAATCAAATGATTTTATTCGTGTCGAAAAACTACCCCCTCAACCTGGTCCTTGATGCAATCAGACACTTTCCAGAAATCATTGTTTATTCCCTTGGCTAACTGTAGGTATAATCAAGTATTGCCCGCTAAGCTGGTGGCTAGAATTAACAATCGCCGGGTACTTCAGTACAATATCCCACATCGTTTTTTTGCCTCCTGGTACCTCCCCAATCCCCCTTCTCGCCACTCAGTACAGTGGCGATGATTAGTCATCTAAGAACAGTAGGTTTCATGTGAAGACATCTCAAAACAGCCATTGGGGTGAGAAAAGCGAGAGAATTTTTGTGTGACTATATTTGAGGATATTCGTTCATTGTAACATTCCATCACATCATTAAATAAGCCGTCTAAACGACGGAATATCAACGTCAATCAGCCCCTCTACTACTCCATCTTATCAGGGTAAGGGCAACCGTAACTGTAAAAAATTTATGCAGGCGGTGAAATTTTCGCCTACACGACCCATTGCACAGAACCACACACAACACAGGTACAGCAAGAAAATATGTTGCGACAAGTGAAACCGAAAAACGCTCGAGCCAAGCGAGCCGTCGACGCCAAGGAGCCCAAGCTCGTTGAGAACACAAAGCAGGCGTTGTTTGTGCCCGGCCAGACCTCCAACCAGATTCTCCACGATGCCATGGTCGATCTTTGTGCTCTCAAGCTGCCCGATGGCAAGCGATTCAACAAGAAGAACGAGATCAACCCCTTTGAGGATGTGTCTTCGCTGGAGTTCTTTTCGGAAAAAAACGACACATCTCTGCTGGTTTTCTCCTCGTCCAACAAGAAGCGACCCAACAACCTGACCTGGATCCGAACGTTTGGATACCAGCTTTTCGACATGATCGAGCTGCAGATTGTCAACCACCGACTGTTAAGAGACTTCAAGGCCCAGACTGTGGGCGTGGGTCTCAAGCCCATGTTCACTTTCAACGGTACTGGCTTTGAGACCGACCCCGTTCTGATGCATGTCAAGTCTCTGTTCCTTGACTTCTTCCGAGGCGATACCACCGACCTGCAGGACGCTGCCGGTTTGCAATACATCATTTCCATTTCTGCCGGCGAGGTGCAGGAGGACAAGCCTCTGCCTCTGATCAACTTCCGAGTCTACAAGATCCGATCGTTCCGATCCGGCCAGAAGCTGCCTCGAATCGAGCTGCAAGAGATCGGCCCCCGATTCGACTTCAAGATTGGCCGACGACAGGCCGCCGCTCCCGAGGTGGAGAAGGAGGCTCTGCGAGTGCCTGAGCAGCTGCGACAGAAGACCAAGAAGAACGTGGAGGTGGACAACATGGGAGACAAGATCGGCCGAGTCCATGTGGGCAAGCAGGATCTGGGCAAGCTGCAGACCCGTAAGATGAAGGGTCTCAAGAAGAAGTTTGACCAGGTCGACGACGACGAGGAGGCCGACGAGGAGGTCGTCACCACCAAGAAGGCTCGAGTCGAAGAGGAGGAGTATTTTAATGAGTAATTGATAGAATGCATTTAATGATACACACATGCTGTACAGCACCCGTGCTGTGCTCACACGAGTAAATAACGGTATCTTTGAATAGCCCGTAGCTTCAGGACGATTCCCTTCTTCGTCTCATGTTTACATTCGATTTAAAACTGATGTATGGTGTATAGCTAGCTACGTAGTTTACAGCAGCAACGGAGATCTGCACAGATGAAAGACAGTGTGTTTATTTATAGAGCAAACGGTACCAGTGGTTTGAAGCCTTGGTCTCTACCAATCCGCCCAACCACTCACCTGCCTGATAATGGGGATCATCGCGATGTCCACTCGACTTTCACGCACTACTTGCTTGAAAGCATACAGTCAGGAAGACAATCTCGGAGAGAGACGTGGGCCTCTTCAATGTCCCACAGACTCTCATCCTCGTATCTCAAAGGGTATCGAAGATGCTAAAGGTAGTTTGCCACCATCATGAGTCCGCGCTCGAGTAATTGACATGCATCGTAGACTGATACTCGAAGGTCCCCCAAACGTTGGAAGAGCAGGTCGGGGTGACACCGGTTAATGTTCTTCGCGGCTTTCTGACAGGAAGCGGTCATGTTGTTTATCCGCCGTGTCTTCACGATTTGTCGTACAAGTAGTCGCAGTTGGATATAATCGTGAATAATGATAAAGAACAGCTGATTGGCAACCCACCAAGGCATTGGTACAACTCCATGATGTCACTTGGCGTTTCTAGTGCGTGTGCGGGTCGTCCACTGGTATTTTATGAGGGTAACGGAGTATTGGGTGTGTTGTTTCTGTGAACTTGGTATCGGTGACTCAAATTGGCAGGCGGATGACTTCAATCAAAAAGATGTATCCAACTCACCTCCTTGATAGCTGCTGAATCACTTCTGACCCTTGTCGTGTTCCTGCGGGGATGGCTTTGTAGTGGATTGGTTGATGAAAGGTGCGATGTGAGTGTGGTGGTTTCCTCCCAGTGCGTTTTTTATGCATAATCATGGGCTCACTAAACAATTACTTCTAGTTGACCAATTACTTAATAAAATGTAGAGTAGTTTGTGAACGCCAGAACGGCGGGTGAGGACTGAAAGGTGAACTTGAGCCGGAGGGGAGATATCAGAAGCCTAGGGGGAGCCTCTACAGAGCTAAAAATGGCCTCACGTGACTTTTTCGGCCTGCGAAAAGCCTTCAAGCACGATTTCTGTCAGTTGCGGCCATATCCTGGTGAAAATACGGCTTCCCGTCCGATCAGCCATAGTCAAGCACCAGAGAGCCCAGTTAGTATTGTAGTGGGAGACCATACGAGAATCCTGGGTGCTGCAATTCTTGTTTTTGCCGCCTGAATGATCTTACCTCTTGCACTGCTCCGTCTCCAACCCTGAGCGGCTTTACAGAACGACAGAGCAAACGCAGTCTTGGATTCGCAGAGTTTACAGTAAAGTGAGCTGGCCATATGAGTTGATCGGAGCCAGGGACCACTCTCGACGGAATAATCTAGCGACTCCGATAGCCTCCTCGCAACATTGTATGTTTGGCCGTCACGTGATTTTCACATAGTAACCTTAAAACAGTTGCCATAAACTAGCTGACCTTAGCATAAAGTACCGGGGATCTGGCATAAAGTACCCGGATTTTGGCATAAAGTACCGGGAATTTGGCATAAAGTAGCGGATTAAATCGCGCAAACGCCATTTGGACCAATAACTTGAAAATAAAGCATGAAACTGATTATGCAGGGGTCAAATGCGATAAGAAACCATGTTCCGGGGTCTAGCTATACCACATTTGAGTATTGAAGGAACTCTAAATTATTCTACAGTCTGCTACACGACACAGCCACGAGTGATAATTTGGGAGGGACTCTGTGGTCCATAATGTATTATCCCAGAGGTTCAGCTAATTGCTTACATCCTCTCTTCTAAAACTAAAAGGTTCGGCTCCGTCTACATCCTCATCTCGAGGTTCGACTGCCTACATCCTTTCTGAATGCGAATCAGATCATAAGATCTCCGACGCCTGATATTTGTCTTGGCTCTGGCTCTCATTGGCTGGATAGCTCTTATCGGCTCTGGCTCTAGACTCTTGTGCGCTTATCGGCTCTGGCTCGCTGGCTCTGGCTCTCATTGGCATAACACTTTAGCTCTTATAGGCTCAAAGGCACTCATTGGCTCATCGACATGGCTCTGGCTCTTACTGATTGGCGCTGGCCCATGTTCAAAAGGTGCTGGCATTCTGCTTTCACAGTTCACAGTGTCACCTTGCGCTGTCGTCATCGTTTCACAGTGTCACTTTCGTGCTGGCATTACTTGACGGGTTTTTCAGTCGCGTCAACGTCTCCTGCTCTGGGGGCTGGCGGAAATTCACCCTCTTCAGCTCCAGGCGGCTTTTCAGTGTTGTCGTAGTGTTAATAGTCGGCATTTGTCGGTCGGCGGCTCAAGTTCTGGCTCATTGCGGCTCGGACTGGCTCTTTACTCGGGCGGTTTGGCAGGTTGGGCACAAACGCTTTGCTCAGTGGCGGTCTTTGCAGACGCTTATGCTCAGGCGGACAAGCTGGATCAGGTTTGGATCGTATGTCAGCTGTCTCTTAACCGTGATTCCTGGTGTACTGATACCAAGTCAGCATCAGATGGAGTGGACTTATGACTGTGTAGAAGACAGTACATCCCTCCAAAGCATTCAGGTGTGGTTATCCATGCAGGGAATTGCACCCTAGGGAGCTACCCTCACTGTCGGAGAGCTCTTGGACAATGTTTCGTGCCCGTCGTAGCTTCATATCCATGGAGTCAGGATTCCTGAGGGGCTTGCTAAGCCTCCAACTCGTCATCACCCTGCGTCCTCGTAGTGCATGTACCATGGGGTTTTCTTTCACTCGGCAGCTTCGTAGCTCACGCTCAGCTTCACGTCTTAGTTACTCGCTCATGCGTTCTTCACGCACGGTTTTAATCTGTCTCAACAGTTGCATCGTATCAGTGGCTTTGCAGCCTCCACTCCGCAACTTCTGGAATACTGTCTTGCGACGGGACCAGTTGAGCAGACCCCAAAGTGTTGCTCATGCTGGGGGTTCCACCCGTGGTTGCGAACCATCTGAGAGAAGGAGCTCATGAGTAGATTGCGAATCTTTGCTCGTCATAGCTCCATCTCGTAGATGCATGAAGAGAGGTGTGCTGACTCTCCAACTCGGCAACAGGAAAAAATTTAAGTTGCGTCATGGTAGGAGTAAATGTACTGTCCGCTCGCGCAAGTCAAAGACTGCTTCACGGCTTTCGCTCCGCAGTGTCAGCATCTCTCGAAGGGGCCGAATCCTCTGCGAAAGCTGAGAGACTGGCCGACTTCTGATGATGGAAAAACAGGGCGATTGAGGGGCCATTTATATTGCTGAGGGAGCTGGATTGAGTTCAGAATCACATCGTCACTGTTTCATTAGTGGCGAAATTGGTGTCGATCAATGCATAAACGAAACGAAGAGAGCGTTGTCGAATGTTCCAGAAATGTCGAGATGGAGCAGAATGCTGCCGATATCGTGAAGAGAATCGAAGAGTGAAAGAGCTGGGTATTCTTTGTCTGCTGGATAATGCGCTATTGCCGGATGCCTGATATTTAGGATGGGTAGGAACATGCGTACTCGCTTATNTAGAAGACAGTACATCCCTCCAAAGCATTCAGGTGTGGTTATCCATGCAGGGAATTGCACCCTAGGGAGCTACCCTCACTGTCGGAGAGCTCTTGGACAATGTTTCGTGCCCGTCGTAGCTTCATATCCATGGAGTCAGGATTCCTGAGGGGCTTGCTAAGCCTCCAACTCGTCATCACCCTGCGTCCTCGTAGTGCATGTACCATGGGGTTTTCTTTCACTCGGCAGCTTCGTAGCTCACGCTCAGCTTCACGTCTTAGTTACTCGCTCATGCGTTCTTCACGCACGGTTTTAATCTGTCTCAACAGTTGCATCGTATCAGTGGCTTTGCAGCCTCCACTCCGCAACTTCTGGAATACTGTCTTGCGACGGGACCAGTTGAGCAGACCCCAAAGTGTTGCTCATGCTGGGGGTTCCACCCGTGGTTGCGAACCATCTGAGAGAAGGAGCTCATGAGTAGATTGCGAATCTTTGCTCGTCATAGCTCCATCTCGTAGATGCATGAAGAGAGGTGTGCTGACTCTCCAACTCGGCAACAGGAAAAAATTTAAGTTGCGTCATGGTAGGAGTAAATGTACTGTCCGCTCGCGCAAGTCAAAGACTGCTTCACGGCTTTCGCTCCGCAGTGTCAGCATCTCTCGAAGGGGCCGAATCCTCTGCGAAAGCTGAGAGACTGGCCGACTTCTGATGATGGAAAAACAGGGCGATTGAGGGGCCATTTATATTGCTGAGGGAGCTGGATTGAGTTCAGAATCACATCGTCACTGTTTCATTAGTGGCGAAATTGGTGTCGATCAATGCATAAACGAAACGAAGAGAGCGTTGTCGAATGTTCCAGAAATGTCGAGATGGAGCAGAATGCTGCCGATATCGTGAAGAGAATCGAAGAGTGAAAGAGCTGGGTATTCTTTGTCTGCTGGATAATGCGCTATTGCCGGATGCCTGATATTTAGGATGGGTAGGAACATGCGTACTCGCTTATAGCGTTGAAATAAGGTTCCTCGTATTGGGTGGCAAATTGAACCTTAAATATCCGGTACTTTATGCTGAAAAGGAGGCGCAGCAGAATGTTTTGGAAGAGTCATATCAGGGCGTATCGATTAAAAATGAGCCAGACAAATAGCATGTAGTGCAATTACACACTATGATGTCTTTCACAAGAGCTTCAATTCATCAATTACACTCTAAATACGCTGACATATAGTTTAACTTCATGTCAAGATAAGTAACTTGATTTTCGAGGTCACTAAGAGCTGTGCAAGGAAATTTGCAGCTCTCCGATACCAGACACTGCTGAGTTTCGCTTGATTCTCCTACAGTGGTGGCGATGATAGTCGAATGACCGTGATTTAAAAAATGGCATTGTTTCTAAAATGACAATAACTGTAACCTTATTTGAAGCGGACCAGGCAGATAGTCCATGAACTGACAACTCGCCCCTCATTGGTTGTATAAGCTTGAAGAGCACTTCCGTCCAATGTAAAATGAGCTACGCAGTACGTCGGTAAGCTTTTCGTGTATCTTAAACACTTTCAGATGATCATCTGGTCCATTTCCCCCATCCAGTCGGCCGGGTAACCCTAGTATCTTGGTCCTGAACTTCAAGTTGTGGCCTCTGTGAATATCGCAGGGGAACGTAAAATAGGTTGATAAATACCCAAGACTCTGCAGTTTCAGCTGAAACGCTTCCTGAACCGATTTGACGCGTTTTAATGAAAACTTCGAAATTGATCATTTCGCCTGAGGGTCTCCCAGGCAAATTCTTGGATTCTGCCACTTTCTAGTTTCACAAATTTCAGAAATAACGGTTCTGTGCGTGTTTAAAGGGTATATTCGGAAAGCTCAGACTGTGCCCACTCCGAATCAATGCTCTTTAAGTCTTTATTATCACTCCAATGTGGTTTTATGCTCCAAACAAAATAATTTTTCAAAGGTTTATCTCTGTTTCGGCCTTTTTCGACTTTTTTAAAAATCTCAAATTTCTAAAAAAAACCTTATTCAGGCTTCTGGACCCCAAAGTCCCAAAGCTGGTTCAACTTTTGAAAACTGAGAAAAAAAAACGGTCCATTAACTGTGACCCTTGACCCACAAAATGGAGAGCTGTAAATATTCCAGAAACAGAATTAGACAGAACATCACACAAATAGGCAATTATAGACAAGAAAAACAGTACAATGGGTAGCCATGGGTCCCAGGTAGCCCCTCCTATTCAATTAAGGGTCATAATCAGCTGACAAGAGTCTTAAATTCACCGATAAAGCAAGACAGAGCATGCAAGCAGAGATCGTCCTAAAATTGCTAATCGAGGCCCACATTGGATAAAACTGTGTTTAGTCCGCCTATGGCTATATTGGAAAGCCATCTGCTTTTTTTCTAGTGATTATGAGCCTGTCATTCGTCCCTTAGCGTCGATTCATAATTTTTGTCTCCTTCAGCAAAGACAGAGTTACGATTACGCACCTCGTATTTATCCGAACCTTAACTGGTAACCAATAATAAAATGGTCACGACATGTATTCCAGTGAAGGCGAAGGCGGAACAGTGTGTGAAGTAACCACCTGATACTATCGCTTGCACTCCCTTCTGAATGACAATGATTAGGCAAAGAGTACATAAATATATAAGGTGGAGACCGGTTTTTGACTGGTAGGTAGGCACGACAATGTCTGTGTAACATCCCAACCTTTTGGAGACGTACAGTAATAGTAACATTTTCGTCTCAATCGTGATTTTGAGTATAATGAAACATACTGAGAACATATGTGAGATAGTAAGTGTCCACCAAGGCTTCGCACTGTTCAGTCGATGAGACAGATGTCCTGGGGGCGCTCAATCATTTATTAACCGCACCTCAAAGACTCAGGCTCCTCGACGACCTCTTAGTAATTAGAAAGATGTGCAGTTTAACTGGTACCCAGAATAGAACTCAAGAAGTTGCGACAATGAATAGATTATCCAGATGGTATGTTGTATTTATGTTATGTTGCGAGGAACAAATTGCCTAATCGGGAAGTTTCAAGCGACAATTTTTCGAATAAACGTTAAATTAAAACGAATCTATACAATTCTGAATCCCAGTAAGTCGTCTGAACAATCATGAATATTGCCTAATTTGGATAAAATCTGCAAAAAGAGCCGGGCGTTTTAACTTTTTATGTACTGATCCGCCAGAAATCGGATCAAGTCCACAACATTTGCCAAAAGCGAACGGACACGCCTTCTATAAATTACGAAGGTATTACCTAGACTCTTGTTCCATCTCGAAGAAGTGCTTGTGAATCGTAGTCTCCCATTCAGGAACTTCCTACCCGTCAAGGCATCAGGTGTGCGGCTCCGAATGCTTACAAACTGCACAGCACGATAGACAAAACCTTATTAATTGTTGAGATCTTAAGTGGAGCCTTATCATTACACAGGTAATACTTGACAATCTGGCGAGCTACTGGAATCACGACATCAATGGCAGACGGACAGATTGACGACTTTCTTTGCTACACGGCCACTGTGTAAACATCACGTGACCTGCGTGTACACTTTCTCTAGTACTTTGAGCTTCCGATGTCCCCTTTGTGCGTTGCTGAGAATTTCTCTGATTTCGGTGTCTGGGTTATTTTTGCGATCGGGATTTCCGAGTTCTGGTTTCTCGAATTCTTTTCTCAGTTTTCGAAAGTTGACCCAACCTTGGGACTTCGGCAAAAAATCAGGAAAATAAGCTTTTACAAAAGTCCAGAAATTCAGAAAAACCGAAAAAGCCCGAATCAGGGGTCAAATATTTTTTCGCCGACTTTGCAAGAGGATAAAAGCACATAAACGACAACGGGTAGATACAAGGGAGGTATGGATCGAATGAGCACAATCTGAATAATATGCCAGTTTTGTCTTTAGGACTGCTGGGTCGATATTCGCAAAAAACCTAATTTTCTCCTGGTCAGAAAATGACGGAATCTGAACATTTTCCTGTGTAAGGATCAGGCAAAATTGCAAATTTTGGAATTTTCAGATAATGCCGATAGATCGCCTAAAAAGGTGGTCCAGATGATAACACTGGGTATGAAAACCCCTACGGCATATTCTTCCCATCTCTGCGATCTCGAGGACAGCTGCCAGAGGAGGTAGAAGTTCGATTATAGGGGTTACCCGGCCTTTGAAAAATGACGGAGCCGCCAGGAAATCACATGAGGCACTTGGTGGAGCTCCAAAAAGCATTTCAACATGTTGTTTGGTTTATTCCTATCAATCTCGTGCAATTATTGTAGAGCTCGGGGCCTGTAGTCGTGTCTGGATGTATGGTATGTGGTGAGGAAACCTCATGATTAACATACAAAGAGGAAAGTCGTAGTATAATCCACACGACAAGGTCGATTATCTCGACAGTTGTATTTTACGAGTAGTGTCCTTTCAGCCTCTACGAGAGCACGGCTATCATCATGAGGTCAGTTTCAGTCTCCCTGAAAGCTTGTGCGTAAGCACGTATACTGCTCTGAGGGAGACAATACCGTAAGCAACATGAATGTAGAGCTAGCACCAGTCAGACCAGAGCAAGTAGCCGCTGCTTCATACTTGAGTCCATCACTTACTTACGAAGACTTGAACAGTTGCTTGGGTGATGGTGGTATGACGGCGATTTACAATGACTGCGCTGGGGTTGCCACGGAGCGAGTTTGTGAGAACTCTTGGATACCTGGGTGGTACAGGATTTATTCTGACAGGAACAAAACTCAGTATCAGTAGTCTCCGAGCTCCTGACATCTCTTTATTCATTCCTTTTCAACCCTAACTGAATTTTTTAATCCCCGTTGTCAATGACCCAATCTATGGGCACGGTCGTGGAGAGCGGGGGATCCCATCCATGCCGAGACTCCTGAAGTACTCACTGTTGATAGCTCTCCATAAACTGCTTGGGTTTAGGTGTCTCACTGAGCTGGATCAAGCCTTGGTGAATGCTCTCAGCCATAGAAAGTCTCGCTTGTCACAGCGCAGACAGTGTCTCCCATGTTTGAGGCGTCAGTAGGTTGCCGTCGAGTGTTTGAGATAGCCGGTGAGGACATTCGAGCAGAAGAGATTCTTTTGTAGCTTGTGTGGCAATGTTGTCGCTGCGTGAAGTGAGGATGTGTGAGGGAGAGACACAGAAAGGGCAGCTAATCTATGCTGCGATAACCTTATTTTGATAAGTTGCTGGCCGCGCTTGTATATTGAACTCTAAATGTTGGGTACTTTATGCGGGAGCAAATGTGTGGTGGAGCGTCCCCGAGCTGGTGGATCATGTTAGAAAGGCAGTATGGAAGAGGGTGCGGCTCTGGAGTTGAGATTGTTTATGGAGGCGCTCTGAGTGTCTCTATAGACCCAACAATCAACAGGGACATCAATCTTGGCATCAACTGTGTATCTCCCCCAAGCGGGTGTCCACTCCTAGCCGGCAGTCATTCGCTCCTAGGTTGGCATCTCTGATTGGTATTGGCCCCAATAGAGCTTTTGGGGGAATCAGAAGAGCGCAGAGGTTGGAGTTATGGTCTTGCGATGCTTTAGTCGTGTATATTTGATGTCATAATTACTGGGACATATCGGCATTTTGACATAGGGTGCCGTCATCATGAAGAATCAGGTGATGGTGTGTCTGAGACAAAGTCGTGGAACTCAGCAGCACATCCACGCGTTGATAAGATGCTTGAGCCAAGACCAGCTGGTATGCTTTCCATTCAGTAGGTCCAGCCAGCCACAGAGCTCTCTCATCTCTGTGATGAATCCGCAACAAACATCAGACACACCTAGAGAAGCTCGTAACTGTCGTGGGAGTGTTGCTGATGATGATATCGATGGGCCAGTATTGAATTTATGTCGATCCGATGATGATTGTCGCTTGAGATGAAGATGTGGCTGTGTTTGGGGTGATGGGTATGAGGTAGAGACACAAAAAGGACGGATAATCTATGCTGCGATAACTTTAATCTTAATTTCTGCTATGATTCTTAAATTGATAGGGGGTCACGTGACCTGATGTGTGAAGGGTACAAGAACTACCGAAGGGCGAGCTTCTATTAGAGCTGTTACCAGAGGAGAAGCCCATATCTGTACACTGATGCAATTATTTATCAGAACAAGGTTGCCCGGAGTGCACTTATACACTGTATCTGAACTCAAAGGTGACATGATATCAGATCGCAGTACAAGCCAGGATTGTATTACAAGGATAGATCTCAGATCGCAAAGGGCTCGCAGTGATTTTATCTAGCTGTTAGCAGCTCTCATAGTGGGCATGAAAGACTCCGCTCACAGATTTGAAATCCCCACCATCCATGTGAATTCCCACCATCGAAAAAATGCAGTGTTATTTTTAGAAACAGTACATATTTTCTTAAATTCGACGGTCAAAATTGTGAATAATTGCCGCTTTGAGTAATATATAGGTTCATGCTGGCTGTTTACTCTAAACACCTCGCTATATAAAATATGCTCCATTGGATAAAGATGTAAATCAAACACCCACCTCTATTTAAGGTTTACACAATACGACGCCATGAGTACGACACAGTCGTAGCTGACTGTCGCTGTAAACGTCGTAGAAGCGGATGAAATATGACGCTGGAATCGCAGGAGCATGCCATTTGCTATCAATTATTCTTGCTAACTTTTCGGAATTTTTTGTGGAGGAATTTGAAATTGGCCATTTCGCCCGAGCAACTGTCAGGCAATCGCACGGATTTCGGCGATTTTGGGTCTCTTTACGAATCACATTTTTCAAGAATAAGGAACATGGAGAGGAGACAGGAGTATGAGTAGAAAGAGGGAGTTCTGGTTAGTACCCTTCAGCTTTTCTTTCTTCTTTCCGACTCTCGAAATGTGGTTTTATTCACCCACGAAAACCTGGTCATGCCTCTTTACCTCTAATTTGGGCTTTTTCGATATTCTTCGCCATTTCCACAAATTCGGAAAAGCTTAATCGGGCACTTGGACTCAAAAGTCCCGAAGTTGGTTGAACTTTTGAAAACTGAGAAAAAAATGGACTCAAAAACGGCGCAAAAAGTCAAGAGCTAGAGACAGCCAAAATTAGAACTGCACAGAACACACATAGTTGAAGCAGAGCAATCAAATAAAACATTGGGACTGATGGATACGGGCTCCAGGTAGATAGCAATCTATCCAGGTGAGCAAGAAGTCGCAGGGAAGAGCTACGAAATGAGGATTTGTATAACAAAGAGTGAAATATGTAAAGATGAGGTGGACGTGTCAATAGAGGTTTAAATCAAGTTCTTTTATTTCTATGAGCTACTTCAATACATATTACGTCTATTAGGTCATCACTTGCGATTAGTACCCAGCTCTACGTCTCAGAACGCGGATTCTCAGTTTCGCGCACTGAACTTCATGGGGTACACCCCACGAGATTTGACCAACACCTTATTTATTCACAAACCTCCCAACAAGTGGTCTGGACAGGTATTGTTGTTAAAAGAGAACATCCTGAGAACCACAGAACCACACCAAATAGACGGATCTTAGTTCCTTAACCCAGTCTTACGAGCATTCTACCCGTAAAGTGACATTTATTACATGTTGAGACTATATAGATGTGACCATATCTTATTCCCCACTACTGTTCAATATGAGCTTCAATTTATTTTTCGGGTCTCATCTTTTTTTTCGAGTTCCAGTTCTCAAAACCATTTCTCAGTTTTCGAAAGTTGAATCAACCTTGGGACTTTCGGAAAAAATCATGAAAATAAGCTTTCTCGAAATTTGGGAGTTTTCAAAAAAACCGAAAAAGCCCGAATCAGGGGTCAAATATTTTTTCGCCGACTTTGCTCGAGGAAAAAAACACATTAGAGGCGACGGGTAGATAAGCGAGCAGTATACTCGGAATGAGCGCAGTCTGAATTTAATGCCACTATAGGTTTCAAGACTACTGGGTGGATATTGCCGAAAAAGTTAATTTTCAGCAGGTCTGAAAATGCTGAAAACTGAACATTTTCCTGTACAGGGATCAGGCAAAATCACAAATTTTGGTGATTTTGAAAAATGCCGTCAAACAGTCTTGAAAGGTGGTGCAGTAGATGCGCCATGACATGGGAAGATTTGCGACATGTTTCTTTCATCTCTGACATCTGCATGGCATGTGCGAGAGAAGATTGAAGTCTCATTTTGGGGGTTACACGGCCTTAAGGGAATCAGAAAAGTGTCGATAAAATGATATAGGAAGACATTAGCACTGAGAAACAAGATTGGTTCTAGTTAAAAACGTATTTCTGATCATCCTAGTAGGTCATTGTGTCAATAGCGATGGTTTATTGCTTGTGATCGACCAACAACGACGCCGCACTTGTTATCGTAATGAGAGTTAACAAACTAATAAGGTTACTTAACTATTGCAGCTTAACAGTCCTTGCCTGGAAGACGTCTACCAGTATGTACAGTGCGTACAGTAGACAACTCTTAAGAACAAGAGCTTCGAAGGGAAGCACCGGGGACATAACAACTTCTGCCAGCAAACGTTCGAACCAGCAAAAATGCGCCTGCGCTTTCTCTATATAGCGCGGACTAACTGCTTTACTTGTAGCGCGGGTAGAGTAAGCTCCAAAACAGGCATTACTCCATGCAGACTCTTCAACCTATTAACAACGAGATAGCTGTGCAAGTACTTTGTTTACCCCAGTGACACCTTAAACAGGCTCGTCAACTAATACAGCTCAGGTTTCACTACTCAATAACAAGCACCAGTCAACGAGAACCTCAGCGGTTACGAGCCCTTCATGTGATCATCGGAAACGCTCACCAGGCTCACAAAAGAGGGGTAACTACCATTAAGGTTACCTCATGAAAACTGTTGAGTAAAGTGAGGGATTTAACGTAGCACCTGGAGACCTGAAGTAATCCTCCCTCAAAGACTTGAAATGCAAACTTTGGTGCACTATCTTCCAGCTGAGACAAACTCCGTCTGAGTTTGTGAAGAACTAGTGGAGGTATGTTGCTTTTATGCACAATGTCAAGAACTTTGTTGAGCAAAATTAAGCTTTTTGGTGACTTGTTGAGTGAAGCTTAAAATCATGTTGGGTGCCATAAACTTGCCACGTAAGCAGCCATTCCAAACAGAAAATCGGGCCATTTCTACGAAGCTTAATTCGGTGGGCATTAACTACCGACAAGATGTATTTCTGGCTTCAGCGTTGATAATGCAGGGACCAGGTGAGATTAGGAACCTTAGGACGCTCTAGTAACAACCTTAAGAAGTGAATCACGGCGAGATTCAAGCGAAAATCACTCCATATACCAAATATTTCAATACCAACCCCGCACGTAAAAATCAGGCCACAATTTAAGGTCGCCTATGGCCTATAGCTTATTTCGCTGGCTGAGTAAGATAAGTATACCCTCGATTTGCACCTTAATCAAAAACCTCTATTCATGTTAACCATCAGCGCCAAGAATTCGCCGAGTAGGTGTTTCGTCTTCCAGTTGGTTGGCTTCGCAGGAGAGCCATGGCACCATTGTGACACAAACACACAGCTTGAAGCACAAATAGACGAAGACACGACTGGACTCTGCAGCCTCGTCTTCAACCGCGGAAAGCTACGTGGCCTTTATAACAGCAAACTATATCTACAGCAGTTTTTTGATGACTGATACTTTATGCGGGAACAGATGTGTGGTGGAATGTCCCCGAGCTACTTGTTCTTAGTGTCTCATGTTAATAATCCAGCGTGGAGGTGGATGCAGTCCTGGGGTGTAGGGCCTTTACGGAAAGGATCTCTCTAGACTCAGCTATTGCTGTAATAGGGACATTGATCTTGCAATGTCTGCCCCAGTTATTGGTCCAGTCCTTCATGGCAGTTGGGCGTTGCTAGGTTGGCACAACTGATTGATATGAGCCGGAACCGGATTTGAAGAGAAGCTTGGAAAGATGGAAAGGTCGGTGGAAGACCTCGTGTCGCTTTAGTCATGTATATTTGGTGTACCTCTAGTGTGTCTGCGTCGTCAATGGCAGAGGGTGCCGTGATCAAGATGAATCCAGTGAAGGTGTCTATGAGACAATATCAGAGTTCGGTACCTTCATGGATCGATACAACGCCTGATCCAAAACCAACTAGCCTTCTTTCCATTCAGAACACCCAGCTAGCCGCCGAGCTCTCTCTACCTCAGTGATGAGACCGAAGAAGCATCTGGCACACCTAGAGAAGCTCTACACTGTCGCGGGAGTGTCACTGATGATGCTATCGATTGCGCAACGTTCCATCTTTGTCGATTAGGGGATGTTTGTCGCTTGCGATGGAGACGTGGCTGTGTTTGGGGTGAGGTGTAAGAGGAAGAGACACAAAAAGGACTGATAATCTATGCTGTGATAACCTTAACCTTAAATGTTTGTTATGATTCTTATTTAATGGGAACACGTGACCAGATGAGCAATGGTTCTAGCCGCACTAAAGAGAGTAAGTGAGTTTTTTGAAAGAGCTGTTGCCAGATGGAAGCTCTAGTACCCATATCAGCTCTGATGCAATTACTCATCAGAAGAAGGTTGCCTTGAGTGCATTATCTGAACTCAAAGGTATTACAAGGCATCACATCGTATTACAAGTTGGGATCGTATTACAAGGAAGGGTCACCATGGGCTCGTAGGAGCTCTAACTACCAGTACCTGTCAATAGCTCTCGTAGTGAATATGAAAGACTCCGCTTACAAATGTATAAAACCCACCATCCGGGTGAAATTCAACCTTCGAAAATGTGTGGTGTTATTTTTAGTAACAGTATATATTTTCTTAAATTCGGCGGTCAAAGTTATGAATAATTGCCGCTTTGAGTAATATATAGGGTCATGCCGGCTCCTTACTCTAAACTTCTCTCTATTGAATATTTGTTTTATTTGATAAAGATGTAAATCATACACTCACCTCGATTTAAGGTTTGTACAATACGATGATGCCATAGGAATAAGCCAGCCGTCATTGTAAACGTCGTAGAAGCGGAAGAAATATGTCGTTGGACTACCAGAGATTTGTACTCAAAAGATATGCTTTCTTCTTCATCTGTTTGTAACTTATTTGTGTGAAATTTGAAATCAGCCGTTTTGCCCGATCATCTGCCGGGCAATTTGCAAGGATTTTGATGATTTTGGGTCTGGTTACGGATCACAGTTTTCAGGAATAATGGATATGGAGCGGTATTAGGAGTATGAGGGAGCTCTGGTTATTACGATTCAGCTGTTCTTTCTTTATTCCGACTCGCCTAATGTGCTTTTATTCACCAATGAATCTCAGTTTCTGCCTGTTTACCTCTAATATGGGCTTTTTCAATTTTCTTCGAAATCTCCAAAAGTTGGAAAAGCTTAATCGGGAATTCGGACCCGAAAGTCCCAAAGTTCGTTCGAGTTTTGAAAACTGAGAAAAAAAATGGGATTCAAAAAGGTCAGAAAAAAATGAAGAGCTGCAGACATCCAAAAATCAGAACTGCACAGAACAGCACGTACATAAAGCAGAACAACAAAACAAAATGCTAGGATTGATGGATTCGGGTTCCAGGTACATAGCTATCTCTTCAGGTGCGCCAAAACTCGCAGATAAGAGCTATAAAACGGGTATTTGAGAACAAAACACAACATTTGTAAAAAGCGACGTGGACGCGTCGAAAGGAGCCCAAATCTAACATTTGAATAAGCATCGGCTGCCTCAAACGTTCGATGTCCATATGAATCATTTCCTGCGTTGATTACCATTGTCCTCGTCTCACAGTGCGGATTCCCATTTCTGTGCACTGAACTTCATGGGGTGTACCCCACGAGATTTGATGAAAATCTTAATATTTGACAAACCTCCCAACAAGTGGCCTGTAGGTCAGATGGGGTATTGTTGATCATAAGGAAGAAACACAGCAACACAGAACCACACCAAATGGATAGATTGTGGTTCCCCAGCTGAATTGTACGAGCATTGTAGCCGTCACGGGACATTTATTAAATCTTGAGACTGTATTTATCTGGGTTTGTGTCTCATTAGGTGACCTACCGGTACTGTACTATCACCCACCTATAATGTGTGGATGATATTTTTTTTCGGCTCCTAATTTTTTTCCATAATTTTTTCTCGAGTTGCGGTTCTCAAAATCTTTTCTCAGTTTTCAAAAGTTGAACCAACCTTGGGTCTTTGGGAGAAATCGGGAAAATAAGCTTTCTCAAAAAATGGGAGTTTTTAAAAAAACCGAAAAAGCCCGAATCAGGGGTCAAATATTTTTTCGCTGACTTTGCAAGAGGATTAAACCATATTAGAGGCGACGGGTAGATAAGAAGCTGATATATTCGGAATGAGCGCAGTCTGAATTTGATGCCACACTAGGTTTCAAGGCAATTAGGTGGGAATTGCGTAAAAAGTTAAATTTCAGCAGGTCTGAAAATGGCGAAATCTGAAAATTTTCCCATACAGGGATCAGGCAAATTGGACAAATTCCACAATTTTCGAAAATGTCCTCAGATCACCGGCCGCTGGGGCGCATGTGAATATGCCGGCGCCAAGGAGCCCATTGATATGTTTTTCTCATCTCTGCCATCCTCTGGGCGACTTTGATGTGAACTTGGAGATGCCGTTTAGGGGTTACCCGGCCTTCTGATATCACGGAAACTGTCAGATTTTTGTTTAGAACAGATGCCAGAGACTCAAAAAGCACACATCTGGGTTCCCTGGTATTATTGTGCGATCTTGATACCGATCTCGTACACATTAGGTGTAGTGGGTGGATTTGGCACCGCCTCCATACGTGGGGAGATTCTTGCATGAATCAGTTATGAAGGGGTTTACGAATTATTTATTGACCGAGTTGATTCTAAGAACGGATGCATTCAAGAATGACTGTTCAGGTATACTTGCATATCTCAGATGCTTTATATACTCCATTACGAGCTACGTCTCCGTGCAACAGAAAACATGAGTGTATGGTCTCTGCTTGATAGGATACAAGAAGAAAGGCACCGTGATATCTGAAGTAGTAAGCAAGACGCTCGGTCGAAGCCTTTTGGTAGATACTATTACTCCATCGCAACTTGGGATATAGTGGTACGCCTCTGATGAAGCACGTTTGCCGTTACAATCAGGCATCTCTGAGAACACTGCTGGAGATCTGACGGTCGGAGGAGTCGCTGTTCAGAAGACAGCTCCATTGGTGGATAAGATCAGATCTGATCAATTGGGAAGGGCACAGTATGTGATGGCTCAAGTGCTGCTCACCAGTCTGTATTCTCCTGCACTTCCGCTTCGTCGCTTCGACAGTGTCGTGCTCGAGAAGATCCGATAATAGCAACAACAGCAAATTTGGGGTTTCTCACGGTTCATTCGGTGTCAGTATCAACTCGTGATTGAACCATGAACAGCCAATCGGCTTTCCTCACATCTAGTTCGGCAGGGAACTCTCTCTCAATCACAATTTAGAGACATCGACAAGCGCCAGGCAAACATGGAGGCGTCATTGGAGGCATGCTGTTGATGCAACTGTTGTGAAGCAGTGGACTCTCTAGCGCATGGGGCATTTGTAGTCATGGATGATGATGTGGGTGATGCTGGAAGTGAGGTGTATTAGGAAGAGACACAAAAAGACAGATAATCTATGCGGTGATAACCTTATTCCAATTTCACTGTGATAAATAAGCTTCGTCATAATCACATTGTAGACCGAACTCTAAATGTCCCCTACTTTATGGGGATGGTATTATGAGGTGAGGAGAGCCAGAAACATACACTCTAGTCAAGAGCACTAGCTTCACTGTTACCAGAGCTTAGATGAGTTGGAGCATTCCTGAAAATGACTGATATACGGCGCGATTCCTATAACAACCTCCTTACTTGCATCGACTAGTATTGACATATTTCGTATCTCTATTAGATGTCACGGTATATCATTTTAAGCACTCCCAGCATCTGTGTGAGGAAGTTGCGAGGCAAATGATACCAAATTCGGCTGGATAAGATCATTTGGAAATGATACTGTGATCGAATCGACATTTTGGGCAGCACCAAATATTTGTTGAAACCCTAAATGGACCATGAGGGTCGGTTCATCATCTTTCAAAACTGTTAAAAAAAGGAGTCCAAAGTTGACTAAAAAGGTTGGGCCATAATTTGGAAACTGGCAAAACATGACACTGCAAACGCATTATAGACAAACGAATTGGAAGACTAGAAGTACATCGCGCCCAGGGATCCTATGAGATAGTTGCTTACTTCATAACGCTGTGAAAAGACCCTTTTATAGCATATTCAAGCACGAAAAAAGAACGGCACGATAATTGATGTGAGGGCGTCAATTTAGTTGGAACTGCGGTATAAATTATAGGATCCAGTTTCTGCGTATATTTGCATTCAGATCACACCATTTTTCCCGCTATTCGCACTTCCCCTCGTCTCAGAAGTCCAATTCTCAGTTTTGGGCTGCAAACCTCATGGGGGGTGGTCCACAACTTTTGACAAAAACCTTAATGTTTCTCAACACTCCCAACAAGTACTCACGGACTCAGAAAGGGTATTGTTGATAGTGTTGATGAGCCACTGAACCACAGAACAGCACCAAAAGAATGGATAAAGTTGCTCTGTTGTCTGGTGCTGATATTGTGTACGTCACGTGCTTCCTTCTTCTATTGCAATATTTATATGATTCATGCCGCATCTCCTTTGACGTCCTTCTGTAGTTTCCCCCACCTTGGAGTATGGGTCTTTTTTCTTTTGTTGCCCTCTCGACTATTTCTCGAGTTTCGATTTCTCAAATCCTTTTCTCAGTTTTCGAATGTTGGACCAACCTTGGGATTTTGAGAAAAATCTGGGGAAATAAGGTTCGATAAAATTGGGAGTTTTTTAAAAAAATCGAAAAAGCCCGAATCAGGGGTCAAATATTTTTTTTACGTTTTCGTTGGAGGATAAAACCACATTAGCGGCGACGGGTAGATAAGATAGCAGTATGATATGAATGAGCACTGTCTGAATTCTATGCCAGTATAGCTTTCAGGACTGCTGGATCGATATTGGCAAAAAACTTACTTTTCTGCTGGTCAGAAAATGACAGAATCTGAACATTTTCCCGTGTAAGGATCAGGCGAAATCGCGAATTTTGATTTTTTCGAAAAAGGTCTTCGAAACAGCTGAAAATGCGGTTGGGGTGATAATACAAGGTCTGGGGAGCTATACGGTGTGTTCTTCTCAGACCTGCGATTTCGAGGGCAGTTGTTATAGCAGGTTGGAGTCATATTTTGGGGGTTACCCGGCCTTTGAGAAATGCCGAAAATGTCAGGAAAACCATTTGGGACTGTGATGAGGATTGAAAAAACATATTCCCGTATTACTCGGTTAATTCTCATCAATTTGGTGTTGATATTGGGTATATAAGTGCCCAGGGGTGGAGTCAGAAAGCATCTCATGTGTTGGGTTAACCCCAAGAATAACCTGCAAGTACAAGAGCCATTCAAAGAGTACTAATCTCGGGGAATGACAACTGGAATACCGCACTGTAGTGTTTCTCAAGGGCTGTCACACTCTGCAAACGCTCTGACATCATTACCAAACTTCTTTTTGTCGAACGTGGAAGCTTTCGAGTGTGGTTTTCACCTCGTGGTAAAGACTGCTAGGCATCTGGTATGCTTGAGGGAGGAGTACGTTGCCGCTGAATACATGAGACACTGTCGATGTCCGTCCAAGAATGCAGTCTTATCTTGTTCCTTCCTGTTCTTTTTGCGACGTTGTTGCAGCTTAAGGGCGAGGTGTATAAGGAAGAGACACAAACAGGACAGGTAATCTATGCTGCGATAACCTTATTTCTGCTATGTAAAGGTGAGCATTGAACTTTAATTGCTTCGTACTTTATGCGGGAGCAAATGTGTAGTGGTGTGAGCCAGATCTGGATTCTGTGCTGAGAAGGCCTATTGCTGGTGTAAAATATATCTTATAGGTTGCATGATATTATTACTTGTATTATTGAGATGTTCTGCTGCTGCTATCATGTTACCATTGTCTTCAGTTTTGGACCTTGAACGGGGTGAATGAGTATATCGTACATCTTCAAGGTTGGACACGCAATACAACTCTCATCGATACCACTATATTTGTGAGATCATTCACAGCTGTTTGATACCCAACACGACTAGGTATCGCTCAATTGCTAATCAACCAACACTGAAACCGAGAGTTCGAACAGTGACAATATCAGCCGAAACCTTAATTATACACTTCAAGTTTCGAAAACAGAGAACAAATGGCATCGGAAAACCGCCTTTAAATTGAAAAGTACTGACACCCAAAAATCTGGAACTAACAAAACAGCACACAGGAAACGCATTGGAGACAAACAAAGCTACTGTCTAGACGGGTATTGAGTCTAGGCATCCTCAAGTTTCTTAAATAATGCCAAAACCCGCTGCATAAAGCCGTCCATCACGTATTTGATCACGGTAGATGGCATAAAGGGAAAGGGTCATCAGGGCGCCGTTTTAGAGGATATCCCGTATTATTTGCTTGTATGACATGCCTTGTTAGTCAGCCTTCTGGTCTACCATTTCGTTCGTGAATAACCACTCTCCAGTCTCCGAATAATGACATTTCGTGTTTTCGCGCTGACCTTCATGGGGTGCTCCCCACGAGATTTTGTCAAAACCTTAATTCCTCAGTGCCTCCCAACAAGCAGACTGTAGCTCGGAGAAGGAATTTGTTAACAATAACTTGGGCATTCAACCACAGAACCGGTTTAGAAAGGTGGCTGGTGGTCACTCTGCTGCATTTTAATTGCATTTTACATCTCACGCTATTTATCCATTATCCAGCTACTAATATTATTACCACATGTCTTCCCATGTCACCCCCTTTTGTCATGTGCTGGTGCCTGGTTCAGTTTTCACTCTCTGGATTATTTTCGAGTTCTGGTTTCTCAAAATCATTTCTCAGTTTTCGAGAGTTGACCCAACCTTGGACTTTTGGAGAAAACCGAGAAATTAAGCTTTTCAAAAATTGGGAGTTTTCAAAAAAACCGAAAAAGCCCGAATCAGGGGTCAAATATTTTTTGGCCGACTTTGCAAGAGGAAAAAACCACATAAACGGCGACGGGTAGATAAGAGAGCAGTATGGTATAAATGAGCACTGTCTGAATTATATGCCAGTCTAATTTTTAGGACTGCTGGGTCGATATTGGCAAAAAACCTGATTTTCTGCTGATCAGAAAATGACGGAATTTGAACATTTTCCTGTACAGGGATCAGGCGAAATCATCAATTTTGAATATTTTTAAAAATGTCGCTCAATCGTCCAAAGAGAAGGTCCAGGAGAGAGGCCAGAGTCTGGAAACCCTTTTGGTATGTCTCTTTCACCTCTGCCATTTTCAGGACAGATGCATGAGGAGGTTCAAGTCTGATTATGGGGGTTACCCGGCCTTACAAAAATCTGGGAGTCAGGATAAATGCTGTCTAGATCAGTGCTATCTCTACAAATAATTCATGACGGCGTTCCATGGGCTCCTCTGATTGTTCCAGTACCAAAGCCAACTCTTTGTGGCACGCTGATGGCTCATAAACGGGTGGTATCTACTTGCTGGTTCAAGCGAAAAGTGCAAGTTGCCTAATTTGTTCCGCGAAGTGATTTTGAATGCAGCTTCGTGTCAGTAAACTTCAGTCGACTTGTCTTCGGTCAAATCAATAAAGTCTGCGCTATCCAGTGGTCATCTAGGGTACTTTACTGTATTCGAACAGGAGGACTTTCCATTAGACTTCCCATCTATCCGAGTAAGTAAAAGGCTAAGTGTGTCTCAAGATTTTGAAAACAATATTCAACAAAACCATGTCAACTACTCCTCAAGTAATGCCACAGCCAGACACAATTAAACGGTGGGCTCTTATCATGCATAAAAGATGCACTGGGAGAAAACCACCACCCACGCATGACAGCTTTCATCAACCAATCCACCACAAAGCCATCACAACAGAACGCCACAAATGCCAAAGACAGCTGGAAACGCTTCAGAGATAACAGCCTGATGTTTCCTTTCTACTCGGGCTACTCTGTAAGTCATCTCAGCGCCACCGCGTCTCTTTGGACGAGGTCAATACAACCGGGAACTAACACCATCACAGGATACCAACCAGAGATGCCCAGTGATAAGGGCAGCTTTGAGAGTGATACAGTATGGGATTGTCAGTTCATGAACTCGATTCTCTTACTTGTCCAACTGCTGTTAAACTCGGGCCATGATGGTGCTGAGCCGAAGAGACCCAAAATTCCTCTAACTGCTGAAAATAATTACGTTTGGCGTTGATCACTTGGGCACAGTTGCACAGCTGAAGCGATCATCGGACACCGCAGCAGCCACTGTAGAGCTGACAGGGTAAGTCTTTCTTGTGGACTGTTCTGCTCTAGCACTTTTACCTGGCAAAATTCATACAGTACGTCACACTGAGATACGTCCATTTATATATCTTGTAACACGCTGTGCACTTTTTCGTTGGCGTGGTAGATGCTCAAACACACAGCTGTGAGACATTGTCAATGACAAATGACTTCCGTCCAGTAGATCGTATGGAGTATCCCAAACAACTTCATTTAAAATAAGGCGAAGAGTTTCGACAAGGATAACAACATCATCGATCACCATCCTTCGAGCTTAGGGCAATATACGTGCAAATATAACAGCCGATCCCGTACAAGTAATCAGTCACGACGACAATCTGCAACTTTCTCTCACTGTTCGACATTGTCTATTCGTATCAGAGTTAAGGGGAGAGTTCAAGACATCGCCACAGGCTGCCACAAAACTATCTTCACGTCTCTCCTGCAGCGTTCCGAGACTGTACGAGTACCGTACTTGAGGGAAAGATGTTTCTTTGCTGAGAATCAATGCGACCTTAACCGAAGAAATTGTCGATCGGAGACTAGGGAAACAACCTCTCTCACCCCATTCAGTGTCGTTAGAGACTGATGGAAATGCTTTAGGTTCTCATGTGAAACCGGTCTAATAAGTGATGCTAATGAATACGTGCTCAGATGCTTGAGTTGATGGGGGTTGTAGTGTTTTGACCAAAGTGAAGCGATATCCCGTCTTCTCTAAATCCACCTACCCTTTCATTTCACCGACCTTCAACGATGGCAAAAAGAACACGACAATCGTCTTCACGGAAGAGATCTTCAACTTCCACCGACATCTCCCCTGAGAACTCACCTACAGGTTCCCGAAAGCGCCGTCTCAACAGTGATAACAGTAACTCGGAAGAGACTCCCTCTGACAGTGCTCTGACTGATGCCGACAATGTAGGTGCGGAAATGATTCCCAGGCCTGAGCTTGCAGTCTGTGCAAGAACGGGCTACCGGCCAGGAAGTCTTCTTCGGATGCACATGCGCAACATCATGTCGTACGACGACTGCTCCGTCAATTTTGGACCCACGCTCAACTTTGTGGTTGGTCCTAACGGGTCCGGGAAGAGCACCATACTGGCAGGAATCTGTCTGGCTTTTGCAGCGCCCGTCTCTTGCATGGGAAAGTCTTCTCTCAAGGCTCAACATCTCATCAAGTCTTCCAAGCAGTTTCTGGAGGTGAGTGTGGTTGTCAAGAATGTGGAGGGTCAGCGGGATCTCACTTTCAGGCGGAAACTGACCCGAGGAAAGAAGCGGGACGAGTTCTTCATCAATGACAGATCAGTGTCTATCGATGAAGTGCATGCTAGTGCGCGGAAACTGGACATTCAGGTCACCAGCATGACCCGGTTTCTTCCCCAAGATCGGGTCAAGGAGTTCACTTCAATGGGACCCGAAGAGCTGCTTCTCACAACCATTGACGACGTCGGGTACGTCAACATGCGCAGTCACTACGACTGGCTGGTTGAGCAGCAGGGTCGGAGCTCTGTTTGTAAAAGCGGCCTTGAGAAAGCCACAAAAGAGCTGGAGGTGTTGGAGCATCGCCGAGATGAGCTCGAGAATGAGATTTCTCAGCTTGAAGAGCTCGAGAAGGTGAAGGAGCAAATTGAACGACTGGAAGCTGTTGAAGTGGTGGCAATCGGATTGTCTCTTACTAGTTCGGTGGACAATCTCCAGGCGCAAAAGATGTTGCTCAAAGAAAAGATGCAGGAGGAGAAACTCAAGGAAGGAGAACTGAAGAACAAGATTGAGAACTATGACGCTGAACTCAAGGCTGCACGTGGGTCTTTTGCTGCTCTTGATGGAAAAGCCCAGCAGCTTTGGCAGCAGGTCAAACGTGTCAAGGATCAAGAAGGTGTGGGTCGAGGTCAGATGGCAACGTTAGATGGAGAGTTGGAGGCGGCTCAGATACGCAAGAACACATACGACGAGGATACCAGAAGCTTGGGGCGAACAATTGGCGACTTACAAGCATCTCATTCAGCCCTATGCGAAGAGCTGGAGAACCCTTCGTTTCTCGAAGAGAAAGAACGTCTTCTCAAGATGGAATCTGAGCAGGTACTGCTAGTCGCTGGGTCGAAGGAGGTTCACAAAACTGCCATGACCGAACAAACACAATTTGGTCATGCTGCAGAAGAGATCGGCTCTAGTTTCATCGCTGAGAAGCGTCGGGACGACTTGGTTGTACGCGTTCGACGGGCCAATGAGAGAACCATTCAGAAAGTCAGAGAGATTGCTCCTCCTGAATCTTTCCAGTACTCTTTACCTGCCCTGAACACTGTTCTCTTGAAACGAGATAGCGTGCTAGATCAGCAAGTCGTCAGCGCAGTGGTAAGGAGAGCAGCTTTTCAATTTGTGGCGCGAGACTCCAGATGCGCTGCTCAAATCATTCGTGTGGAGGATGCTATCACTGTTCGAGAAGTGACTCAAACGCTGCAGGAGGCTTCCAGAAACGTTCCATTGAACCGGGAGCAACTCAGAGCTCTCGGTTTCGATGGATACGTCCTGGATCTGGTCCATGGCCCTGATCACAACCTCGCTCATCTTTGTGTAACGACCAGAATCCACGCTGTTCCATACAGCCTGAAGGGTCTTTCACCCGAGCAGAAGTCGAACGTGCCAGATTCTGTCGCCAAGTACATTTCTGGAAAGCTGATGTACACTGTCAAGAAATCACGTTACGGGCAGAGGTATACTTCTACCAAATCAGAGCCAATCGACAGCTATCGTCCTGACAAAACCACGCAGATCTGCTACGAAAAGGTACCAGATCGAACTCGAGAGAAGCAGCTACAGAAGCAGCAGGAAGAGGCTGAGTTGCAGCTTGATCGTGTTACTGGAGAGGCTACAAAAGCACAAGAGGAGCACGCGAGTCGGTTAAATATTCTCCAAAAAACAAAAGGCATCCTGGAAGAGATGCGGTCGAAGGAAACTGCCAAGGGTATCACTGCTGCAAACATTCTCAGAGCCCGCAGAAAGCTCCAGACTCATATGGCTGCATCCCCCGAAGATGTTCCCGTAACAGAAACTCGAATCAAGGAAGATCAGCGTGCTTTTCGTGAAAAAATGGTCGCGCTGATTGTCAAGAGAGTGGGAATTATTGGTCGGATTGGTAAGCTGGTTTCAGGGTCTTACTCAGCTGCGATCGAGCAGGTTCGAGTGAAGACTCTTCTTGCTGCAGTACGGGAACGCTATCGAGAGACGACTATATCTCTCCAAGATCACAAACAGGAGCAGAAGCGTATGGAGGACCGATTACAAGCAGCAAAGACCGGGGTCCTGGAGTTCGAGAGAAAACACCCCGATATTGACCTTGCAGAACTTGATGAAGACCTCGAAGCGGTTCTGCAAGAACTAAGGGAGGAGCGCGAAGGAGTCGACATTTACTCTTTTGTGGACGCCGAACTGCAGTCACTTCGCCAGGTGCTCACTTTCGCCAATGTTGACGCCATGGCCCATTCCAAATTAGAAGAGGTGACAGCTCAGATCGAGACAACTCAACGGGAAATCGAGCATCTTACCTTTCAGGGTGGTAATGTTGACACACAGATTCAGGAGGTTCTCGACGTTTTCGTTCCCGAGCTGGAAAAGATGATTGATAAGGTGTCATCACGGTTCTGCTTGCTCATACTTGCAAAGGCGGGAGCTGATGGACGAGTCCAGTTGAACAGCGTCTCCGAAACTACCAACGAGCCGATCAAGGTGAGCAAATGGGGAATTGACATAATGTGCAGCTTTCGAAAGGGCGGTACCATGTGGAAACTCGACGGAACCACCCAGTCTGGAGGAGAACGATCCATCGCTATAGGCCTGTATCTTTTGGCACTACAGGGAGTCGCACCTGTGGCATTTCGAGCACTGGACGAAATCAACCAGGCACTGGACCCCATAAACGAACTCCTTATGAACAGACATGTGGCTGAAACTGCTGCAGAGTTCCACCAGCAGTTGTTTCTGCTGTCACCCAAATGGATCAAGTTTAAGCTGCCCAGAGGAACGAGAGTTCTAACGATTTACAATGGATCAGGCGTGTCGGTCCGTGGTCAATCTGGGGGCAAGTTCTTGTCGATGCCCCATCAAATGGAGGTTTTCTCATAGAGTCGTTAACGTAATTGAATGTGATCTTGTAGAATGGATTTCGTCGTAAGTCTTGTTGTAATTGTAGGTCAAATGAAAGCTCCTTTGAGTAACTCTTTCAATACCGCCAGTATCTCTCCGTGCTGAGGGAGCCAATATGAATAATCTGAATACAACCAAGTTCAGTAGATCTGTAACGTCAAGAACATGCCCTGTAGTTACAGCCAGAAAGGCGGAAATGAAACCAAACAAGTAACACATTGTAAATTCCATTCTGAAGTTGAATAAAATGTCACACCTGACCTCTTACTGCCCCTACAATGCGTGTTTTCGGCCATTTTCGGCGCGACTGACTAATCACGTGATCGATAGCCGACCCAAATTTTAACGCCAAATTTACAGTTGTTGGGCGTGTAGCACAGTGGTAGCGCGTGGGCTTTGCATGCTTGAGGTCACCGGTTCGAACCCGGTCTCGTCCACACTACTTTTTTTGCATCCCGGATCAGCTGCTGCTCTTCTTCCTGTTGATTTTTTGCAACATTGCTCTTTTTTGGCCTTCTTCGGGGTGTTTTGTTCAGCGTCGTATTGTTTCCCAAAGCGTCCAATGCGGGAAGAATAGTGGAGGCAAAATCGTGTGTCTATATCCACAAGTTTCCATATGGGACCAGTGTGGGGAAAGGTGGTCACGAGACGAAAGTCATGCGTTCGACTTCGAGGCAGATGAGCTGAGCGCATATGCCTGCTCGTTTACCTGTACTTGTCAGGTGTGCTTGTGTGTTGCCCTCTTGTGTGCTCAGTTCCCAGCACAAGCATCAGCTGCCCTTGAATTGTTCAGAGAGAAACAGCCCCACTGTTTCCTGAGGATGATAAAGTGCAGCAGTCGGTTTCTAGAGCTTCAATTTTGGTTTGAATGGGCAATTGAATCAAGCTGTCAGATCCACAAGAGCCTGGCTGCTGGTACAAGTACAAGTACAGCTTATCTCAGATGATGGAGAAGATACAAACTGCTGTGACAGTGATGTAACTGAAGCAAAGGGAAAGGCCACAGTGAAATTCACACATCTTCACTCTTACCGTCCAATTACTCACCAGTGAGATCAACAGTCCAAAAGGTAGGTGACGATACTGCCATGAGGACATGGAAAATGACGACTGAGAACCAAAAAAAGACACTCTTCAGTGCGCTTCTCCCGGGGGCGAGTCGAACGCCCGATCTCAAGATTACAATTGCTTCCATTACAGTCTCGCGCCTTAAACCAGCTTGGCCACCGGGAGATGTGGGTGTCGGGATGACTAAGATGAATAGATGGTTTGGGGTAATTTAGCGCGGAAATAATTGAGAATGAGATGAGAGAAATAATTTATGTCAGGTTTGAGAGAAGGGCTGTTTTCACAAGTGTAGTCAACATTTGCACCTCCTGCACACAGGTGTAACAGCTGCTTCTCGAAGCCAGAGATCAGATTCCACTGGAGTTGAGAGAGCCTGAAAAAAAGCACATAAATGGTTCGTGAACGAGTCTTGAGGCAGTTGGATTATTTTATTGTATACACTGTACGATGCCACGGAGTTAACTGATATAGGATGGCCAAAATCCACTAAGTAAAGATGACACAAGTATGTGCTTGTATACGCCAATTGTGGAAAGGCGTAAGTGAACTCAAGCAAGTTTTAAGTGAAGAGCAAGGCCCAGCTCTTACACCAACTTCCGCAATGATAGTCTCCCATAGATCAGACAGCCAATTAATATCAAGTGACGACTTGCTGAGACGTGTTGCCTACAAGTGCTTGTAGATACAACACTTAACGCTGCCTTACTCTTGCCACTGCCTGCCCGCATGCTCTTCACCCTTCCCTAGCTGCATCCAATTTACAAGTGGAATGCACAATCGCCGACAGCCAGGGGTGCAATCACCGGACCGCGTATTCTCGCTCAGATTCCACCCCCACTTCTGCTCCCCACATCTCCAACGTGTGACGCTACTGCACCTCTAGACGGCAATGACCAATGTAGCCTGTCTAAAGCGCTTAATGTAACTCCCCCTAGTACGAGAGCGTCCAGGCACACGACTGGTGGCGACAATAGGATACGGGCCAAGTCGTATACACAGACACTCCGGTTTGCTCTGTATCTGATGGATGTCCGGATCTGACCTGCTCTTGCCCTGAGTTCTGTCACACGAGACAGTTGTATCGTAAAATGAACACCCACCAAGGCAGTCACAAGCAAGCATCAATAGGACAAGTCGTACACCAGACTCCCGTTTCTCAGAGTTGACGCTTTCAGAACATCATCGATGTCACACATACAAGGCTCCATATGTGCCGTGTCAAGACTATCGCACGTCGCCGTCGCAACCAAAGCAACATACAACGCCTACCACCATAATGACCACCTCTTGAAAAAATCACACGAACAATTTACCCACACTCGAAAACGTCACGTTATTCCAGCGTCGGGTCACGTGATTGGCCCCTCTCGCACCGTTCACGCTCACGTATTTTTTTTGCGCCGCCCGCTCTTAAATTAAGGTTTACCAACACAGGTGAGCTAGTGTGGATGCGACGTTCGGCGTCCTGAATTCGAGGTATTTGTGGGCGGATATTCGCGGCATTTCTAGTGGACACTGATAATGCCGGCATCAGCTGACATACCAAAATACAGCCCGAAGACCCCCAAAAAGCGCGACTTTTACACCGCCTTCTGGCCACCACGAGGGTTCGCAACTTGACCCAAAGAAGCAAGCGCCAGGCGAAAATAAGGTTTCGGACAAGACGCGTGGGCTCGATATTTTTCTGGGTTTCTGAAACATGGGTGAAGGGTGCCTGGGGGCCGGAGACGACGAGGCAAGTGGTGGAGGAGAGAGGGAAGAGGCGGCTATGCGGTCACGTGACGTGTTTTCTCCGTTGGCAACCAGTTTATGTCGCTCTCGGTGTCCCGCAAGCCTCTCTTTGTTGCACAACACGTACGATGCATACGACAAAAGCCGCAATGAATATTACCTGCGCTGAGTGGTGATACTGTATTAGCGGCGTGCAGCTCACATTGGTTTTAGAGTCCCAATCGGCGGTGGAGTTTTGGGCAAGAGTACGAAGAATAAAAAAACACATGCGAGAGCCGATACGAGCAGAAAGGGGAAGGAGGACAGACCCGCGGCAGTCTGTCTTATATATATTGGACGGCTTGTGTTTGTGTCACCCAAAAGGCAGTGGCACTTAATTACGGCGCATAAAAAGACACGAGTGGCGCATTATGTGGAGATTTGTTGGAAGCGTGACTAAAACCGCGATCGCCACGGATTTATCGTGGTTGTGTATTTTTTTTATGATCGCAAAATTATTTTCCCGAGCCCAACGGAATTATTAATGGCTCTCGGGCTCGTCACGATAGGCTGCTCGTACAATTTCTTGCGCCATCTGAAGAAGAAGATGGAGACACACGTCGAAAGTCTATGTGCAGCAAAAGCGTGCAGGTACAGCTCTCTGGATAATAATAATATGTGTCTGTCTCTGCTGGACATGAGTGCGTCGAGATGTACGTCCATACGTCTGGGCTTCAAGTGGCTGTCTCTACACTGACATTTCTCCGCTCAGTAGCCGCGAGCAAAACCCGTCGGTAATATGTACAGCGCCATGACCGATTTTCGTCTTCTCTGTCCACTACGCTAAACTCAAAACGCGTCACATCACCCTTACCCACATCCCTTGATTCCCAATTAGTCCAATGGGCTGGACAATTTTTTTGCACGGATTTTGGGGGCGCTCACCACGGGGCGTCCCGACGAGCCCCAGCCTCGAGAAACACATGTCTGGAATCGGCGCGACGCGGAGAAGCCCACCGTGGCCTCCGTTTGCCCGTAGCGCCCATATATTCGCGCCAGAAGCCCGCAAGGCACCCGTAATAGGGTTTGGCGGAGGGGCCGCACTTGAGACAACGAGAAGCGGAGGTTTTGGAGGTCTGTGGGAGCTGGTGGAGTGGAGGTCTGGGTCGGTGTGGCAGCTTGTGGGTCCGAAACGGGCGTTGGGTGCGTGTATGCTGCACCGGTCACGTTTTCGTAGGCGGGTGTAGATTTGGAGCAGGGTATTAGGTTAAGCCAGGGATGGGGTGTCGGAAAGGTGTCTTTTTAAAACGAGCAAAAATGGCAGAAAATCTAGCACTGGCCGCGGCAGATAGTGAAGGGCCAGCAGTATTTTTGTAAATTGTACCCGGCTGAATCGTGCGTCTTTAGGGCGGTATTCGTGACCAAGTCGAGACCCAGGTGCATGTTGCTACGTAGAGCACGACGACCGGGTAAAGATAAGCATGCGGATGGTGGTGCGAGGGGGGATTATAGAGGGATACATCTGTGGCACTGTGACTGTGGACCAAATAAGACAGCCAGCTTACGTATCTTCCCCCCATCAGGCCCCGCACCCACCGCTATCACATTGCTGTGACCGCCTCAGTTTAGGTTGCACACTCCCTGTCGCGCGTTCAATAAACTCTTTAGTCGTCACACTACCCACCACCACCACCACCACACCATCTTCTCTGTGGCCACGCATTCTCCCCGACGACACCTGCACTCGTCTCCGCCCCGCGCTCGCCATGAACGCCGTCCACCACCATCCCCATCCTCACCACGGGGCCCACCACTCGCATTCCCACACAGACATGCCTCCTCCCGCGTCCACGCCGTCGTCACACTCGGTGGCAGACTCGCACATGTACACGCCGGCCAACATGGCGCACTCCAAGGCCCAGGTGCACGCCCAGCAGCAGGCGCTGGCCCAGGCCCAGGCTGCGGCCCAGGTGGTAGCCAACGCCATGCGGGGCGATAAGCCGTTCCAGCAGCAGCAGCAGCAGCAGCAGCAGCAGCAACAGCAGCATGGACAACATCAGCAGCAGCATCACATGAACGGCGTGTCGGGTATGGGTGGACCCAGCATGAACGGACCCAGCATGAACGGCATGAACACGCCTGCGATGAACGGCATGAACGCTCCCAGCATGAACGGCATGAACGCTCCTGCCATCTCCACATCGATGCAAATGTCGCCGCCCCCACCCCCTCACAGCGCCGCAGCCACGCCCACGTCCGCGGCCGCCACGCCGACGCAAAACGACATTTCGCACGCCGCAGAAAAGGTGCTCCAACGGGCCGAAATCTCCCGCATGACCCGCAACCTCAAGTCGCGCCTCAAGCTCGCCACCTACAAGACCAAGCGCGGCTGGGACAACCTCACGTTCGACACCATCGAGCAGCGGGTCGACGAGGAAATCAAACCGCTGTCGCCGTCGTCGGCGTCGTCCAACCCAGCCATCCCCGCCGCCTCGGCAGCCACCTCCTCCAACACATCCACTGCAGGCAGTGACCCCAACCCCTCTTCTAACGCCCCCCGGTCAATGTACATGACCACCACGGACCAGATGTCGTCCCCGCCGCTCCAGCAGCCCTTCCACCCGCTGTCCACGCCCCGTTTCCCCCCCGGAAACTACCCCGGAAGCGTCCACGGCCCCGGAGGCCCCCAGTCGCCAGCCACGCTCTACGATCTGGGCTCGCCCAAGGCCAAGCTCGACCACTACCCGATGCTGTCGCCGGCCAAGATCCCCGAGACCCGGAAACGGGCTCGAACCATCACCAGTGCGCCCGGCGGGTCTGCGGCGTCGCCACGGCTGCACTACTCCAAGTCGTACCAGCAGCTGCCGTTCGCCATGTCGCAGCAACAGCAGCAGCAGCAGCAGCAGCAACAGCAGCACCTCCACATGCAGCAGCAGCAGCACATGTTCCAGCAGCAGTTTGCCCAGGCGCAGCCCATGGCCAAGTCGCAGTCGATGGGCGCTCTCAGCCAGATGAAGCTGTCGCGCGACGAAATTATGGACATTGACAGCGAGCTGGACGCCCGAGACAGACGAGAACGGGAGCATGAGCAGAGACAGCATCAGGAGCGCCAGCGCCAGGAGCAGCAGCAGCGCCAGCAGCACGAGCGAGAACACCACCAGCAGCAACATCAGCAGCAACACCCTCAGCAGCAGCAACACCAGCAGCAGCAGCAGCAACATCAGCATTCGAGCGAGGAGCATCCTTCCAATGCCACCCACACTCACTCTCTTGGAGCCGCTCTGGCCAACCGGTCGTTGGAGCCCCCCAGAACGCCTCCCCAGAAGCCCCGCAAGCTCGGAGCTCCCAGCTCGCGAGACGAAAACCGAGACGAAGGCGCAGATCTGCTCATGTATCTCGCCACGTCTCCTTCCCCCGCCCAGCGACCCTCTTCTTCGTCACAGGGCTGGGGAGCCACGGGAGGCACTCCGGTGCAGCCCGCCTCTTCGGTCGCGCCCCAGACGCCGTCGCAGAACTTCAACTTTAATGACTATCTTCACATGATGACACCTTCTCCGGCGCAGGTGTCGCATTCGCCGTACCACACGGAGCGAACGCCGTCGACCCCGAACCGGCTGCGGCTGGGCCAGATTCCCCGATCTGCCCGACGGAGACTCAACTTTGATAAGATCCCCGCCTCGCCGACTTCCAGCGAGAGAGACAGTCGGTGAAGGAACGAAAAGCCGGAATGTAATATTTAGCCTAGGACTTTACTGAGACGCGCTTGCACGCGAGCGGCGGTCTCTCACTTATATATATTAATGACATTAGATTAACCAGACTTGCGGGTGTATTATTGCGACAAGAGACCATGAAGTACAAGCGGGTCATTATCTGAGGCTAGTGTCGAAGGATGGAGACTAAGGACCTATTAATGATGTCGTCGTGTTCTACTGATGACCTATTGTCGTCGTCTCTCCGGTTGCCCATTCATTCCTCTTTGACTGAAGCGGCACAAGATGTGCTAGGGAGAAGCCCATTCGTCAGCTGTGTTCGAGGGGCCTTTAAAGAAGCGATAAAAGATGTTGCTACAGACAGCGACTCGGGATGAGACGAGTCGCACATTGACTTCAGGATCCTTGCTTTAACAACAGCAGAGCGTTTCCAGGTCGTAGGGCCCCTCATGAGTAGCTCCGTCATCACCACCCAACGAGCAGCGATGATTGATAGAAGATGACACCTTTGCGATGGGATGAGAAGTTCGGGGTGCAAAAAGTGTCGTGTTTCTCGCAAGTACCGATGTGTTGTGTGGCGACACATGCTTAGTAGTCACCAGAGTGGCTCATCCGGCGATGGTGTGAAGGTGAACCTCTCAGGATAGCACTATTGCGCCTTAATCGACCCCCCGACCTGCATGTCGTATCATCTGTTCTGAGCAGAAAGTTCCTGTGGTTGCGTCCACATGTCTTATGATCGCAAGGTCAAGGAGGTTGGTAGATTAAGGTTATCGGTACTCGTATTGGGTGGCGAATATAACCTTATATAAGGACCATAGGTTAAATTTCACCCAGATCACGAACGAAACGAATGAAACAAAAGTATGTTGTAGCACTCTGGCAGCAAAACAGAACGACTTTTTAGGTCCAATTTACTCACTACCCGCGAGATTGTCCAGCTTGCAACATCTCA
This sequence comes from Yarrowia osloensis, assembly GCA_900519015.1. Lineage (NCBI taxonomy): Eukaryota > Fungi > Ascomycota > Dipodascomycetes > Dipodascales > Yarrowia > Yarrowia osloensis. Next base: position 2,242,700 of record ULGU01000005.1, read on the forward strand.
GCCCGATATAGGAAAACTCAAAATATTATAAAACAAACCTTGATTTAGTGTGTTTGTGCACAACACATATTTGAGTGTGCTTCGAATGGATGAATGGATTCTGCGGAATTTTCCATGGGTATCAGTACAAGTTACATGGAAATGCGAGCTTTACACTGTTTTTTTGGAGCCAGACACTGGATTCGTTGCTGTGAGCTGTGAGAGCAAGCTGGTAACATGCAAACTCATCCTAGAGGATTAGCAGAATTGCATGAGCAGTACTTCACCGTGTAGCGGCGAGACCAAGCTGTCTTACATAATACTTAAAATTAGTGTCTTCTCACCTTTGCGTCCCTGGTTTGTTAACTACCTTGCTGGGTGTATACAACACTCCGTAGTCAATCTTCCTTCTGAGTTCAAGCTCAGTCCAATTACTTAGTTTTGAACACAAACCAAACTCACGACAGTACGACACACACAGCATGAGCTCACCAGTAGATGATGATCGTCTCTGGGACTCACCCGACAGTCCCGATGATCTCTACGTGGACGCCTATCTTCGCTCTCTGGAAACTCGCGTTCGAAACATGGACAGCGCCGCTCTTCTCGTGAAGACCACCTCGTTCGGAGAAGAGGTGGCCAGGATGTCAGTGGGAGACGACGACTACGAAGTGAAGTACGCAGTGCTCAAAACAATGCAGTATCTTTTGCTTCCTCCGGTCACCGACACTCCACACTCTACACGGCCAGGTTCGTGTAGGGCTAAGAGGAACACCACCAGAAGAAAGAAGAACAACAACAGAGAGAGGAAAGACAACGCGACCAGGAGGAAAGACGGAAAGCCTTTAAAAAGGAGCAGACATTCACAACAGAGAACAGCTAGGACGATTCAAGGATCCAGACAGCCCTCCGTCGACAAAATGTCCACTTCTTGGGATGACGGGAAGAGAGAGCGCGAGGAGCAGCAAAGGGAGCAACGGAACCTGCGTCATCGACGAAGGTACCCTGATATTAAGCTGGACGACGGCAAGTAGTAGATATGAGATTGCTGACCGTCGTTGTAGTAGAACAGAAAGGTGGGATCGTCCTAGATGGCGTCCTCACGTGGGGACGCCATCTAGAGCAGTTACTAGAGTAATGGAACAACTATAACACATAAAAGACACATCAAAGACCTTCCTTTCCCACTAGGAAGCCGCCCTTTTGATCTTTCCGCTATGACTAAGCAGATGTCAACGCCCGGCAACAAAATTTTAGCATTTTTTCAATTGTGTTGATGTGGTGGCTCAATGGTAGAGCTTTCGACTCCAGTCAACTTGGTTGTAATCGAAGGGTTGCAGGTTCAATTCCTGTCCATGTCAAGTTCTAAAGGATTGACTATGGCTTAACAAGGAATATATGGGAGTTCAATTCTCCTAGCTTCTGAAGCTAATCAACACTTTTTTGTCGATTGCGTTTTTGAAAATTTTGATAGTGTCATTTCATATTAGCTATCGCTGAGCGATATTTACGCGTGAAGTAATACTGCAAATGAGCAATGATGGATAGAAGGACTTGGCTGCGGCTATTCTTCATTTTATTGCATATCTTTCGGGACAGCGGCTCTCCCCATCCCCAGCGATCACAATCGAGCCATGTAGCTGGCGACCCAGTGCGATGTGCTGAGTCGCCAGTTTGAGACCAACAGTTACTGGCCGCGTGCTTAAATATACTGAATAAATGAATTGTATGTATGTATTGCATATCTCGTAGAAAAAATGAAAAGATATTCAGCTCTTGAACCTCCTTAAATTAGGTTGAAAGTTTGAAAAAATTAAATCAAAGTTTGGTCTAGGGACCCCACCATTTTTGACTAAAAATGATACCACAGATCAAGCCTGAGAAGAACGACAATGGTACGAGTAGGTAAGTGTACTGCCACGGAGTGCAAAAAGATGGCGACATCCGCAGGATTCGAACCTACGCGGGGAAACCCCAAGAGATTTCTAATCTCTCGCCTTAACCGCTCGGCCAGGATGCCCTCAATGAAAAAAACGGACCGAGTTGAACGGTACTATCCGAAAAGTGTGATTTTTCGGCGCGATTTTTGTTACAAGATGTCTGTAAGGTGTCTAAACAGGATCTTGTGTCTCTCTGAGTACCCCAGGCTCTCCCAAAGGTTTTGCCTGTTCCAACAAGCCTCCATTGCTCCTTTGGCTTCGTAGAAAACTGCTTCTGAAATGTATTAGCATATCCTACCGACTATTGATTGTGCAGTGACCTTTGGTTCATCACACAATCAGCGGGTTCCATTGACGTTCTTCATTTACGGACTGTGTTCGTATCTAGATTGGTCTAAGCTGCGATCTATCATTGAAATCAGAAAGCATTGGAAGTGGGGATGTAAACACTCCTTACACTAGTGGCAGCTGTAACGGCGCCTTGAACTCGATGACTTAAATTTCCAGTCAATCCTTTACTACAGTATATAACTTGTCAGTTCACCCTGAACGTGAGATGTCATGAGTTGGCGTAGAGCTGTAGCGACAGCGTGTGTTATGGCAATAGCAATTGCAAGAGAAAGGGTGGAAATAAAATCTAGGATGCAGCAGCTTTCTATGCTCACGGCAGAAGTCCTGAAACCCAGGGAGAAGCTCTCTGTTTAACTAGCCCTGCACTCCACTTGAGCTCATTTCCAACACATCCGGTGTTCCTGGAATAAACATGTAACACTGCTATCAAGCCGTGAGAACCATGTGAGCCTTCCCTATTGAGAGACTTTGACGTTTTACGCTCTTGATTCTAAATTTCTATAAAGAGCTTGCCGCTTCTAACATCATGTGTCAACATGAAGCACCAATGGTCTCATAAAACGAGAAAATGTACACGTTGGGATCACAAACGTACGAGAAAATAAGCTGCCATCTATACGGCCTCGTAGGTAAGAGGCACTTGTTTGCAGCTCAACTGCTATTCTACTTCTTAACATTTTTTTTTCGACGTTTTTCGCATACCCCATCCAACCCATACTCGAGTTTCCACAACCGGCCTGGCTAGCTCAATCGGTAGAGCGTGAGACTCTTATTCAAAGCAATCTCAAGGCTGTGGGTTCAAGCCCCACGTCGGGCTTTCTTTTTATTCTCCAGAATGATGAGGTATGTCTACATCATGACTAATCTGCAAGACCAGAGGTCGACTACTCCAGCCTTGCGCGTGCGAATACAAGTACTTGTAGTGCAAATTGTCTTGGCTGCTAAGAAGTTTGTTTTTGTTTTTACCGATACACAGTATGTCAAAACAAGTGGCTTTGATCTCTATGGTCGAGACTGTGCTTCTTTCTTTGTCTGTTCAAACTTTTCACAATTAGACTTACGATAAACGCCGATAAGAACGCTAATTTTAGCAAGAAAAAATAATGCACTAGCTATAGTCTAGCTACTGCTCAAAGTACTTGTCTTGGAGTACTGCTCTTCGCAGCCGTCAATTCAGTTCTGCGCGAGTCTGTCAGATGTCGAGCTGATTATTTCGAGGTTGCCGGTGAGCAATATTCAAACATGAGGTTACCAGATGTCAGCACAACATTGATACCTTTGGTCAATACAAATGATACAGACAAACGACAAACTGTTTGAATGTTGAATAATGGTATACTATATTGATGCTTTAGAATGATTCCACACAGAAATCATATCTCTACTTGTACTTGCATTTTGAAATACGTCAAAAATTGAGTTCAAGATGGTACATCCTCACGAAGACAGTGATACCAACTGTCTTCAAACACCAAGGGATCAAAAAAGAAGAGGAGCAGCTGGGAAAAGCAGAGCAGGGCAAAAAAGAATGGACGACACCGGAATCGAACCGGGGACCTCGCGCATGCTAAGCGCATGTGATAACCAACTACACCAGACGCCCAAGAGATGAGATTGCGGTTGGCGACCGCGCACTTGAGCACGAAAATGATGTTTTTCGGCGCCGAAAATTTGACATAATGAAGCCCATTCCGAAGCTAAACAGTTGAGCTGCGAAGANGATTGCGGTTGGCGACCGCGCACTTGAGCACGAAAATGATGTTTTTCGGCGCCGAAAATTTGACATAATGAAGCCCATTCCGAAGCTAAACAGTTGAGCTGCGAAGATTCTCAGTCTGTACAGTCACCTTTCCCTATTTAACACTCTCGAGTGCTTCACAGGGTCGACAGAGCCTTCTTCGGGTGACAGTACTAGGTCCAAGTAAAGATGAGGTTTAGTCGTTCAACTCTTTCGACCCTTTTCCGTACAGTAGTCAAACTGTGAACAGGAACTCGTAGTTCTGCATCAAGTGGGGCGGGTCGAGGAGCGAGAGATAAGGTCACTTAACAGGGTCTGATTTGAGTAGACCCGCAATCATCATGTCTGCGTAGATGAGCCCATCAGTCAGGTGAGGTCCATCTAACCAACAACTTCTTCCCTTCCATGTACAATACCTATACTTCGCACTATCTCTATCCTTCTTACAGAACACTCACCACCATCCATCGCTCGCAAATAACCAAATTAATACATTGATATGAATAAATACCGTAAGTTATGACACCCCCTAATGGATAGCGCCCCTAGCGGTCACTCGGCACTAAACTTACTTACTCTTAAAGTGC
>ULGU01000015.1:0-18346 GCA_900519015.1 Yarrowia osloensis
ATGTGCCAGAATTCTCAATCTCCCGATTAGGCTGTAGCTGAGTGAGAGTGTGCTCGATTTCTCAAACTCTGTACTCTTCATCACAGCGTGTTTTTAACAGTCTGTTGCTCCAGAGAGACCATGAAGAAGAGCAGACATGAATCAGGCCTAGGGGAGTTGCACTAATATAGTAATAGAGAAGATAACTCACGGCTTCAGATGCCCTCCAACGTACAATCCTCAGCTCCACACCAGTTTCGCTTCTAACCGAGAACTTGATAATGGAATAGAACAAGCTGAAGATTCTAGAATTGAAAAGAGAAAAGCGCACGAAGTTTACAGTGCGACAGAACCATTAGTTGAGGTACTACTGCTGACATGAATTGAGCTCCTCGCCATGTTGTGATGATATACCACTTGAGGTTCACACCCCAGACACAATGACTCCATGTCATTATAAGAGGGAATCTGAGAGAACCTGGGCAGAGAGTTAGCCGAATGGAAATCTACTGCTATATAATCAGAGGTTTGAAGCTTTCAGCGCTGGAAATCCGCCTTAGTATATCTGTTCAGTCAGTTAGCCCATGCATCTGCCCATCTCCTGTCAACGAGACGGTCAGGACATGTTCAAGACGTCGCAGAGACCCCGAGACTTTTGAATTGTAGCAAGAGTGGCAACAAGTAGTAAAAACATCTAGCTCCAATGTCTCTCCCCTTCTTAGTTAAAAATCTGGATGCGTTTTTTGGCGTTCAAAGGTGTGTTTCCCACCCCGACACATCACAGACGGGTTTCTTGGTCTAGTTGGTCATGGCATCTGCTTAACACGCAGAACGTCGGCAGTTCGATCCTGCCAGAAATCACNCTTTGTCTTGTCCATGTAACCTTTCTCTTGTCGTTCGAAGATGATCATATCATCCACATTGTTTGGCCCAGTGATGACATCTGTGTGGTCGTAGGATGCTTTTTTGAGGAGGTCGTTGTTGTGGGAAGCCCGAACGGCTGATTTTTCGGCTTTTGTCATGCCCTTCTGGAACTTTGGACCCTTGGCCTTTCGTACCTGCTTCTCTGCATCGGATTGGCCCAAGACCCGAGGAAGTTTCACGTCTCGAGTAGGATTAAAACTGGGACCAGGGTCATCCAACATCGACTGGGGCAAATGCTTGGGCTCGTCATCAAAGGGATTGATTGGAACGTGGCCGTTCACAAGATCGCTGAAAGCCTTCACGTCTGCCTGCATGTACTCCACCTCGGCTTCCTTGCAAGCCTGTGAAAGCCTCTTGTGTTCTTTGGTGAGCCTATCTCTCTCAACAACCAGGGGATTGTTCTTTCGCTGGTAACGTGCCTTCTTCTTTGCCGTCTCCAAACTGGAAGCAAGTGTTTCAAGAGACTGCTTCATAGATTCCCAGCGCCGCTTCATCCCTGCTGTTTGTTCCGCAGCCTCGCGCTGGAGCTGCTCCTCGAGCTTTTTAGGGATACTCGCATCTTCCTGGTTGAAGAAGTCCTGTGCCTGTCTCAACCACTTCGTATCAAGGAAAGGCATGTAAATAACCAATGGGAGCTTATCTTGGCCATCTGCGGACACGCAAAACATGATCGAATTCGCTAGGCGAGTAGCCTTACCCTTGTGCAAACTCTGCCGCATTGTGAAGTACTTGCAAGAAAGCTCCTTGTGTACCTCGACGCTAGTCTGATCACAGTTGTAGATGTCCTTGGCGTCAAACCTCTCCAGAACAGACCACGAATCGTTTGATGCAAAAAATCTCAGGGCGTCCACCACATCCACTCCATCCCTGTCACCGATCGATCGAACATACCGCAGCCGAAGAATATCCGATATTTTCTTGAACCAACCCTTTCCAGGAGTCTTCCGACCGGGAAGACCATAGACCTCACGATAACCCTCGGGCATGATCTCGAAAGCCACTTTGGTGAGCTCTTCATATGCCTCGTACGAAATGGCAATCTTTTCGCGCTCCCTGAAAAGAAAATTGAAGAAAATAGTCTCCAGCTGAGGGTAACGACAACGAGTAGTTCCAATCTGGTCGTTTCGTGCCTCTCTAGTGGACTGCTTCGTGACTCTCCTATGGTCACTCAAACCCTTCACGATGTATCGCCTGTCCTTTCTGTCCTTGGCGAGTGGTGAAATGCCTATCGGTTTAGATGGGATGTGCCGAAGAGCTCTAGCCAGCCTCACAATCTCTCCAATCCTGTCCTTGTCCGCAACTAGCAAGTCGTAATAGAGCTGCATCATCATCTTCTCTCTTTGAGTGGAAAAATAACGAGGGTCCCGATTGGCTGCCATCCGGAGACTGTTGCTGGGCGGCCTAGCCTTCTTTTCACTGATAGGAGACTCAAAGTGCTTGGCCAGCAGTTCGAGCGCGGCGTCGGGAGGCGCAATGGGCTGGCCCTCGGTACTCTCTGTCGGTTCATCCTCGTCCGAGGCATCTCTCTCTGCACCTTCATCCTCCATCTCCTCATCCTCCAAGGGTCCGAAATCGTAACCCTGATCCGCATATGCATCTGACCCCAGACTCTCACCGATCTCCTCCAACGCTTGTTTTGGTGTATCGTCGTTCGCAACCATGCTCGTTGAAGTGTGGTGTTAACGGTAGAGTATCCCGACTCGTTCTATATTCATCTACGCTTGTTGTTACCATTCCTACAGTGAGCTCCTCTTACAGTGTATCATCAACATCATCTTCGGTTCGATCTAAACAAAATAAGCTTTACTATGTGCCAGAATTCTCAATCTCCCGATTAGGCTGTAGCTGAGTGAGAGTGTGCTCGATTTCTCAAACTCTGTACTCTTCATCACAGCGTGTTTTTAACAGTCTGTTGCTCCAGAGAGACCATGAAGAAGAGCAGACATGAATCAGGCCTAGGGGAGTTGCACTAATATAGTAATAGAGAAGATAACTCACGGCTTCAGATGCCCTCCAACGTACAATCCTCAGCTCCACACCAGTTTCGCTTCTAACCGAGAACTTGATAATGGAATAGAACAAGCTGAAGATTCTAGAATTGAAAAGAGAAAAGCGCACGAAGTTTACAGTGCGACAGAACCATTAGTTGAGGTACTACTGCTGACATGAATTGAGCTCCTCGCCATGTTGTGATGATATACCACTTGAGGTTCACACCCCAGACACAATGACTCCATGTCATTATAAGAGGGAATCTGAGAGAACCTGGGCAGAGAGTTAGCCGAATGGAAATCTACTGCTATATAATCAGAGGTTTGAAGCTTTCAGCGCTGGAAATCCGCCTTAGTATATCTGTTCAGTCAGTTAGCCCATGCATCTGCCCATCTCCTGTCAACGAGACGGTCAGGACATGTTCAAGACGTCGCAGAGACCCCGAGACTTTTGAATTGTAGCAAGAGTGGCAACAAGTAGTAAAAACATCTAGCTCCAATGTCTCTCCCCTTCTTAGTTAAAAATCTGGATGCGTTTTTTGGCGTTCAAAGGTGTGTTTCCCACCCCGACACATCACAGACGGGTTTCTTGGTCTAGTTGGTCATGGCATCTGCTTAACACGCAGAACGTCGGCAGTTCGATCCTGCCAGAAATCACTTTTTGCGGCTCTCCGGCTTCCAGCTTTTTGCCTGGCATTTCTACTGCCCCCACGTAGCCCGTGGGGGTCGCTTAACGGGCCGGCAATCGAGCACCCTTTCCCTGCCAATATTAATGTGGCAAGGGGTAGCAAAAAGAGTACCAGCTTGCTCTCATTCTTGTTCTCGTTCAATCAGTATTATAATATTCGCTACTTGTGTAATAAATATTTGAGATATGAGCGCTTCCTTAGCCGTTCATCGGCTAAAGTTTGAACCACCGGCCCGCTTGAAGATGAAGAGCCCGAGATTATCGTAGTGAGATCAGTGTAACGGCTCTCGCGGTATCAATTTGTTCGAAAAAATCTCCTGGAAAACGTGACAGTGTTACTATCATCAAATGTCCGCTGTTTTCATTCTTATGAAAGTCGATATTTTTGGATCGAACTGCGCTACGCTGAGTAACACCTCGATGTCCGTGTCAAATTGGAACGTCTTTCTCTAGAAACACACCAGTAGAGTAACTCCATCCACGATTACTTATAACTACATCAAGAACTACCCTTGACTTACATTGCTGTCTCCGACTCACCTATTACTCCACAAGTAGCAGCTCCATGACTCCCCTCAACACTCTAAAGTAATCTCTCAGTTGCCAAAGAGTCAAAATATCACTAATCGTCCCGTTTATTGCCGTTCCGTAGAGTCCGTAAATCCTCCCAATATATTCCCCCAATTATTCACACTCCTATATTACCCTCCGATAGCCCCATTTTGCCGCCAGCTATTTTGCACATATTTTCGGCCGATTATTTCGCAATATTCGTTGCCACCACAACACACGGCTCTGCTTGTTTGAATTAGACTCGGTCCGTGGGGCGAAACCAAAAAGATCCGGCTAAAAGCGATGATCATCCGGAGGTGGTTGTGGGGGTGAAGGAGGCAGTTATTGACAGTTATAAGCATGTGATTAACTTACCAAACCCATGTTATATCCCGCAAACGATTTTCCCGCTTTTTCTCCCATTTACAGCCCCAGTAACTGCCCCCATGACCCTTCCCGTCACGTGCACCTTATCAGAGTCATTTCAACCTTATTCCCCTGTGACTGCATGACTGATCCACATAAAGATCTGTTTGTGTTCCTGACTCTCAACCTCCACACAACCACACTCCAAACACCACTAGATACACGCATGGCCGACGAACGAACTCCTCTCAAGGCAACGGCCTCGCCTGGAGAAGCCTCCACGGCCGTTACTCGCCCCAAACCCGCCGGAAAGTCGATTTTTGCGCTGTCGATTCTCGGAACCCTTTCAGCGGCCTCAATCTCGCTCTTCTCCATGTACGGACAGACCCTCCAACACAAACTGGGCTTCTCACAGGTCCAGGTCAACTCCGTGTCCATCTCGTCGTTGCTGGGCATGTATCTGCTGATGCCAGTGATTGGTTACCTAGGAGACACTTATGGATCCAACTACTTGGCGCTCTTTTCGTGGATCTTCTTCCCCACCAGCTACTCCATCGCCAGCGGCATCTTCTCCACCGCAGCAGACTGGTACAGAGAGACCGGAGAAGCTCTGCCTCGAGCTGCTCCAGAAATGGCCATGTGCTTCTTCTTCATCGGAGCAAGCACCTCTTGCATGTACTACGCGTCGCTCAAGGCCAGCGCCCACTCCATGTCCGTCTACTACGCCGAGGACGGAAAGCTGCAGACATACACGCCCGGATACGCCATCTGGGGTCCAGTTGCGGCCTTTGGACTGTCTTCCCTGTGGCAATCTCAGCTGCTGCGAGCCGTCTTCATCAGCGGGAAGGACGTGAATGTCGCCGGCATTTTTCTCTTTTTCGCCGGTCTCTACGCCGTCGTCTGTGGAGTCATCTTTTTGTCGTGTCGAAAGGCCGAATCCATGGCCACAGAGCTGCGAAAGAAGGCAGAAGCGTCCGCGGATTGCAACTGCGACGGCCCTGGACACGAAGGCGCCACTCTGAAGGAGTTCTTTACCGACAAGACTGCGTGGCTCTTCCTGCTGTGCTTTGTTTTCATCGGAGGACCCTTTGAGATGTTCCAGAACAACATGGGCGCGATTCTGGACACGGTGACAGTGGAGAACGTCGAGTCGCCGTCCTTCTCCACCCACGTGTCGCTGTTCGCCACCTTCTCCACCATCTCGCGGCTGGTGGTGGGCTTCTCGTCCGAGGCCATGCAGTCCCACGTGTCGCGACCAGTGCTTCTCAGCGCGATTGCCCTGATTGCGGCCTGCATCCATCTGATGGTGCCGTCCGGAATCTTCACGGTTTTCGACAACGCGCGGTACTTTTCGGTCGTGACCGTGGTCAACGGCTTTTCGTACGGATCGTCGTTCACTCTTGTTCCGACCATTGTCACCAAGGTGTGGGGAATCGCGAATCTCGGCACCATCTGGGGCTCGTTCATTCTGGCTCTCGCCGTGGGCTCGCTGGGCTACGGGCTGCTGTTTGCCAAGGTCTACGACGCTGCCAGCCAGGTTGGGGTGCGTCCCATGTCGCAGGTTTGTTCCGGCGTGCATTGCTACGGTCTGACGTTTGTCATCACCGGTACCGGTCTTGCATTTGCCTCCGCCGCTGTTTTTTTCATCTGGGTCTTCATGTGGAAGAAGCGAGGAATCCACATGTGATTATATTTATATGCATTATTGAAGAGGAAGGTTGGTGGTTGAGGGAAGTGGAAGTAAGAAGTAAAGTAAAGTGGGTTGGCGACATTCGTGAAGAATTTGAAATGGTGAAGGCAAGACATGCCAAAGTTTTCGTGCCATGGTTGTATCTACATGACATTGGTCACACCAGGGGCTGGTAAATGAATGGTGTATCTCTGTGGTCGGTGTGGTCTAGAAACTGTCTAAGGCCTAAGAGCTTCATCGCCAATGCCTAGGGTTTTCAACTGATTATCCAGGTGCAGACGTTGGAGCGTACAAGTACTGGTGCCGGTAGTGTCAGAATCAAGTATATCGACAGGGGAAGCGTACCGGTACCGGTAGTACCAGCAATGGCACCGTTGGAATTTGCGTTGTGAATGTCATTGAAGGAAGTTAACTACCTGAAAAATTTCGTTAAGCACATTTTCAACCAACTGTGATTCTAATGGTGTTTCGCTTTGATTGAAGAAGCGCCAATATATCTTGACATTTTTGGAAGTGGATGGTACGATTATAAGATGAGTATCAACATGGTCTCAAAGACGTGAGAAACCTCCTTGTCAGTTCTTTGAGTGCTCCTCCACCTCGTACTACAAAACAAGTGTGCTTCAACGCCTACACGTCTACGGTTCTTACAGACAAATAGTATTGATTACATGAACGTCCTGCGACACTATCTCGTGATACTGTCTATCTCTTAGCTCCCTTAACAGCCAGCTTATCGGCAGCATCGTTTCCAGGGTTACCGGAATGACCCTTGACCTTGGTGACAGTGACCCGGCTGCCCATCTCATTGAGCTTGGTAAGAGTTGGCTCGATCACATCACGATGTTTGACCGCCTCGTTCTTGCTGGTGACCCAGCCGTTGCTCTGCCACTTGTCGCCCCACTTGTTGAGCGAGTCCACCGTGTACTGCGAGTCCGTCTTGATGTCGTAGCTCTTGCCGTCGTTGCGGCTGTGCACCTTGGCCACGGCGTCGTGCACGGCCTCCAACTCAGCCCGCTGGTTGGTTTGTCGGCTGCCGGAAACTGCTCGGCTCACGTTATCGGGGTGTCCAGCTCCAAAGTACACACCGACGCCTGCCTTGGCGTTGGACGACTGGTTGTTGCTGCAAGCTCCGTCGGTGTACACGGCTTGTCTGGAGGAAGATGAGCTCTTGCTGGAGGAGCTCTTGCTCACTCTGTTGGAAGACGAGGAGGAGGAAGAGTAAGATCTTGAGCTGGAGCTGGAGCCGCCAGAGCCGCCAGAGCCACTGGAACGGCTAGATCCGCTTGAACGACTGGAGCCGCTGGAACCGCTTTTGCCACTGTAACCTCCACTGCCACTGGCAAACGCCTCTGCGGCGGCTCTGGAGGAAAACTTCTGGTGGACGGCTCCAGAGTGACCGCTCACCTGCGACTGAGCTGAGCTCCAATCAGAGTACACGCCGGTGCTTCGGCCGTTCTGGACGGCGTAGTAACTTTTTCCCTTGGCCATTGTTGTTGTCAATTGAGGTGGGAGAAGTTGGAACGGTATTCAACAGTCGTTCGGAGGGGTTGGGTTCATGCAGAAGCTTAATGTGAAACGTGGAGTCAGGTACAGATGATAAATGGGGTCTGTGGGCGTTGAGGGGGTGAGAAATGTGGGAAAAAAACAGCACAGATCAGCATATTGAGGATACATGAGGTACAGGGTAAATTCTTGTTGAAATTTCGCCACCCAGTCGCCACCCATGAAGGCTTTAGCTCAATCCAATTGAACGTTAATCACGCGCCATATGCAGAAGGTGCTAATGTAACTTTCTTTTGATAGAACGTTGTTGGTGGGATTATCGAGCTCCAAGTAGCTGAGCGCTGACGGTCACGTGATGTCGGTTTGGCTAATCGCATCAATTCTGCTCATTTCAAATTAGAAATCGCTTTACTCTTTTTTCCCCTTTTTTGCCACATTTTTGTGCCAAGGTGTATTTTGCCACTCCTTCGGTTAGAATTCTACGACGTGTGTTACGAAGGTCAGTACGGCCAATTTGGTGCAGATGGACATATAGTGGGAAACTGTGCTGTTACACAGACGAAACAAGTCAGGTGATCAGCGTGAGCATTCTTAGTACCATAAAGACGGTATTTGGTCAGTTTTTTTGTCTGCTATCTGGTCTTAAGATAACGTACAAAGCTTGAGTAGAGCTGAACGGGAAGCTAACTAAATCGTCAAAGCTGGCTAGCGTAGGGTGCCTATTTAGTTGGATTTTGATGGATTGGATCTTACGCAACACAGTGGCCCAAAGACAGAAAGAGCACTCAACTATAACCAGGAAATGGGAAAACTGTCGCAAATAACTGTTGCTGTTCAGGTGTAACAAAAGGGACGAAAAAACATCGTTTCCCTCAATCGTCTCCAACAAACTCGACGCAAGCCAATCCTGCATATCGTTAGAACTACAACGCACATTCCACTTACGTAAACACCAAGCAAAAAGAAAGATACTGCTCCAAGAAGCAGCTCTAGAGGACGACAGGACTCGAACCCGCAGCCTTTGGAGGACGTCGTTCAGAAGAACCGAAATCCAATGCGCTACCATTACGCCACGTCCTCTTGAAGATGGCGTCGAGAGGAAGAAGGGAGTGTGTGTTCTTAAAGGAGTCGTTCTGAATTTTTTTTTGTCTCCATTGAGATCTATCAAACAGAAAACAGAGTGTTTTAACGAGATGCGAGTCGTAGATAAGAAATCTTTTCACCGGTGTGCATGTGTCTGCATTTCCGGAAGCTGGTGGGTGTTAGAGAGCAGCCACAGAAGCGCAAAGCTGATTATGAGATACCTTGAGGGCATTCCTTCTCTTTGACCGCATTTCTGCGTTTGTCTTGAATCTATTCGTTTTAATTCTAATATCTTGCAATTTTCTCGTTAACACAAAGATTCAGTTCCAAACGTTATATCTGATAAGGTTGGATATTCAGGCAATTAATTAGGTGCGTCGATTCACGGGAGCACGCTCGGAATCGGAGATGTCGCCGAAAACCTTAGCAGTCGAAACGGGTCTGCACTTTGTGGGTGAACAATGAGAGATGCCAGGGAAGTCATTGTATTAATGTGAAGCTGCGATCTAGGATATTCTAATGGTACCAATAAACTGAGCCTGTCACCCTCAAACAAGTGCTAGAATGAGGGCGATGTCTCCGAACTGTGGTTCGTTAGACAGCTGCTGCTGCTGTACAGTGAGAGAGGAGGTCTCGAGCAACTAGCACTGAGTCTCCAAAGAGTGGCAACACTCCTCTTTTCTCCCCAAATGGAAAATCCCATCCAGCGCCTTCTTGAGAGCGATGCTGAATTCGCATGACAAAGACGGCATGCCATACCGAACAATTTACCACGAGTACAAATGAAAAGAGAATGCTTCAAACTAAGCCCCCCAGCGCTCAGGAATGATTGTAGCCCTTGCAAACAAGTCTGCTGTATCTAGCGAGCAAGTCACCTAACTCGACGCACATCTCAATTCACTGAAGGTGAGCACAATATATCTTACCACATGAGCAAGGTGTCGATTGAGTTCCGATGATTATCATAGAGACACTCTTGCCATAATTAGCAATTTATTGTGCCCGTAAGAACAGTATTCGCGATTTCGCCATTACGTAATCGATAGTCAGAGTGTAGAGGCCAAAATTCCAAAAAAATCACGAAGTTTGACCTCTCCCACTTCACTCCAAAAAATTCGTTCGCGGAAATTTTGGGGTTATAGTATAGAGAGTAGACTGACGACCTCCTAAACACTGTTCAATTCGCAGATTCTATCTGTCTTCAGCTTGAGAGGCCTTTCCGCCGCCTTCCTGGCCCTTTTCTGGGTCGTCGTGGTGAACACCTCGTGGACAACATCTCACCAACCCAACGACGACCCCAGCCCCACCACCGCCAGCTCTAATCATTGCCACGACAACCCCGGATACGGCTCACCATCAGCCTCGTCACATATCCCCCTCGGGTTCTACACGTTCCACCACTGGGCTTTCGACTCCCTCAGCCCCTCATCACCATCATCCCCTCTCATCGTCGAGGGCACTACACCCCCACCCTACATCACCCAGCCCCCTCGGAACGTCGCAATCAGAGTTTACTCGGACACCGGCCTCTCAAGCTGCCCACCCAACCACAACAACAATCAACCCCCCCAATCCTTCCAGCCCACCTCTACAGTGGCCGCCATCGGGGTACACACAAACAAACCCTCTCAGTACAGCCTCCCACAAGGTTCTGTCCACCTGCAGGTACCCCATACACCCCCAAACCTTACCAACGACAACCTCAACACCAACACGACACAACACCATCACGGGCCCGACACAGGCCCCTACATCCCCATCTACTCCCACGGGAACGATACCCTCCTCCCCCAATTACCCCCGAGATACAATCTCCAAAACAACCGGTCCATTTTGAGACGAAGAAAAACCCGTTTCCGACCACTGGCCCCTTATGCGCGCCTCCTCCACCGACTATCAATAGTCCATACACACAGATCCATTTTCGGACGAGATCGGCACTCCATTTCTAAACAATGGAAACCCTCTCACCAAAAACAGCGAGCAAACTCGCCTCCCTCTAAGGGACCCATAACCCCCCCAGTCTTTTACACCCCCTAACCTAAGGGCACCCCCGGGCTCTCAGCCCCCACACTCCGAACCACCCCACGAGAATCCAACTACTTGTAGTAATTCTGGCAGAAACAGTAAAGCAAACCAAACTGCCCCAAAACAAAACTACCAACTAACAGTACAACTGATCAACTGCGTCCTAAACCAAAGAAATCTGACGAAAATAGAAAAAGCCCCTGCTGATGTAATCATCGTCCCCGAAACCTGGTACAACCCCACGGAAAACCCCAAATACGACATACTGAAAAGAATCTCCAAGATGGGATACCATTTTGTCCACAGCAAACCACTTGATGAACCTCAGACAATAGGAGGAGTCGCGCTCCTTATCAAAAAGTCTCATATCATCATAGACACAGTAGTGAACACCCCAGGAGAACATCTCTCTACACTTGACTCCCGTTTTGTCCGGGCCACAATAGATGTCAATGACAACAATGACCCCATCGAAATCATGGGAATTTATGCACCCTACACAAAAGATGACAACACACTGTACATAGAACAGCTCAACCAATACCTCACGGAGAATCCCCCCTCACACCCCTTCCTTATAGGAGGAGACTGGAACGCGATTACACATCGCCCAGATGCTACAAAACCACCCACCCACTACTCCACGGCCCTGGAAAACTTCCCGGAATCGCAAAACTTAACAGACTGCTTCAGGCATCTCTACCCACTAACAGGGGGGCTTCAACCGTTCGACCACACAAACATTAACCCCCAAAACAACCGGCGAATTGACCAGCTCTTCTGCTCGAAAGATATCTCGCAACAACTTACCGGAATCAACAGAGGCGAGCAAAAAGTGTCCACACACTTCCAAGTTTTCCACCACTTCGAGTGGCAAGTCAAGAAACAAGTCAAATTCCCACCCAGACACTCCTACACCTTTCCGGGTTATTGTGCAAAAGACCCCAAATACATCAGATGGATTCTGGCCTGGATCAAAACGTTTCTGAGAATGTTCCCGCCAGAAAGCAACCCCATACATGCACAAGAAATGCTTCTCACACACATCGAAACTCGCACCTCCCAGAGAATCAGTATCCCCCGAGCAAGAGAGCTCCGCCTCCAGAAAAAATACGGCAAAGAACTCCACCCGGAAGAAGAAGACGACTCCCCGGAGAGCTGCTCCCACCTCCTCTATTATAACCCCGAGGACTCCTACATCCCGACTCCGGAATCCCACAAAGCAGCACAATACCGAGCCGGAAAAAGGGTGACAGACAAACCCCCCATCATCACCTCCCTCGAGACAGAGAATGGTATAATCACGGATCCCGACGAAATCCTGGCCCACGCAAACTCCGAATTCGCGAAAAATTTCAATGCCAAAGACTCCTCCCCTGAAGAACAGGCAGAATTCCTTAACAACATAGACCAAAACTCGAAACTCCACGAGGAAGAAGCCGCGGAACTAGATTCCCCCTTCACAATGGAAGAACTAGAGGCAGTCCTAGCCTCCTGCCCAGCAAACAAATCCAACGGCCCCGATGGCATCCCCTACGAGTTCTACAAAACTTTCTTCCCAGCCCTCAAAGACCACCTGCTGGCCTTCTACAACTACCTAGGAGTACACGGAGTGCCCTCCCCTGCCCACAACAGAGCTACAGTAACGCTGCTTCCCAAGCAAGACAAAAATGAAAAGCTCCTCACGAACTGGAGACCAATCTCGCTCATGAACACGGATATTAAAATATTCTCACACCTCATCAACAACAGGGTCAAACTCCTTGTCCCCAAAATCGTCCACAAGGATCAATCCGGTTTTGTGCACAAAAGATTCATAACCACAAACCACGACACCCTGGACCAACTCTTCTACTCCGGTGACCCATGGACAATTGGCCTCATAGACTTCGCCAAAGCCTTTGACTCAGTGTCCCATACCTACATTACAGCGACTCTGAAAGCCTACGGCTTCGGTCCCATCACCATCAAGCGCATTTTAGCCTTGCAAGCAAACGCCAACAGCAAGATCCTCATCAACAACTCCCTCTCGGACGGTTTCAAGATTCTATCCGGAGTAAGGCAAGGATGCCCCTTCTCCCCCACCCTCTTCGCCATTCTTTTGGAACCACTCCTCAACAGCCTGAGATTGAACCTGGAAGGCCTAGACCGACTTCCCAAAAACGTCCCCCCCCACCCTAACAATCACAAAGACCACAGGACAGTCCCCAAAAACAACTGCCACCAAAACAAACTCGTCTACAACAAAAGTGAGGACATGAGGTTCCCAGACAAACAGACTCATAGGCCCGTCCTCGCAGCATACGCCGATGACGTAGCCATCTTCTTCAACTCCTCCAAGGACATAGTCACCACAGGAAAAATCCTCCATGACTTCGGAAACGCCTCAGCACTGAAAATCAATCCTCAAAAAACCATCATTCAGACCACCCCGGGCAGCAACCCAGACCCCTCGCCATTAATAGACCACGAAGCCGCCGAAGCTCTACGAACATGGCCTGATCCCCCCAAAATGACCCCAGCAGATCGAGTCTTCAAATATCTCGGCATCTACTACGGACCACAAGACAAAGTCCGAGCCCTCAACCTGGCCTTCCTCGAAGAACTGAAGAAAAGAATCATTCGATTTCCACTTCACGGCCTTAACACCAGAGGCAAGACCTGGATTCTCAGCGCCTTCATCCTTTCCAAAATCATCTACCAACTCGCCTACGGTATGTACGACACAGATGAACTAAAATCAGTCACACTCGTCGGTTGCGATAAAGTCAACGGCCGACTGGCCCCACTAACTGCCCGACAAAGGCAAGAACGAGACGAAGCAGCCGAGCAAGAAAAGGCAAACGCACCGGCAGATGAAATATTCATACCCAAACGCCGGGAGAACTCCGACAAGATCCTCACCACCCCCACCAGCCAAGGAGGATACGGGCTACTTGACCTCAGCGTCTTCGGCCCCAACGCCAGACTGCAGAGAATAGCCAGAGTGCTGGGACTACCCGACAGCCCAGCGGCAGAAGACTTCCTCACACAGTTCTACAACCGGGGAGCATACACTCACCTCGTACACCACCCTCTCCAGGCCTTCACCCTCTACCCTCAGGAATTCCTCCCAGACTCAGAGCGCCCGGCCCTCAACCGGTCCCAAAAGCGGAAGGAACCACCCGTCGACAACACGTCACAGCCGCCCCCCACCTCACCCACACCAGCACCACACACCCCATCACCACGGAAAGCCACGCGGAAAAACGAATTCTGCCAAACCGAGAGGGACCTGTCCACCATAGAGAGCTCATTTCCAACCGCCTCTCCTGCGCCAAAGGCATCGCCAGGAAGACCCAAAAGACAACTTCCAAACTCGGTAGAACAGCTCATCACCAAAAGAACAACAACACACAATCTTGCAAGCAACACCAAATTCTGGACAAGAACGTCCACGAACACCTGGGGCTACTGCGCGTCACCGTCCTTCAGAATGGGACTAGAGGACTTTGCTGAACTCCTCCGACAACGTGGCACATACCTGACAACCTGGAACGACGCCCACCTCAAACAAGAATCCGGAGTCAACCAACTCTTCCTCTACAGAGAACGAAAAAAACTGGAAGAAACAACTTACACAGGCCGAGCTTACCCCTCCCCCGCCGAAGTGGCCTACTACAAGACCTTCATCAAAATCAACACCACTGATTCACAAGGCGCTTGGGGCCCGACACCCTTCACCCCTCCCGTGGCAAAACGGCTCTGGAAGGAACACTACACCCCTATCTGGAACGAGCACTGGAGGAACATTTTCATGAAAAACTCGGATGACGACCCCGCCAGGGCACAACAATTATGGCAAGAATCTTGCAGAAGCCTCTACCTGGTTTACTGCCGAGCCCCACGCCTAGGAGCCTTCATCCAAAAGCTCATCCTCGGTAAACTCACCGTCCTCATCACGGACTGGGAACAGTTCCCCCACTTCCGAAACAACTCCAAAGGATGTGGTATCTGCAACCACAATGACTTGGACCCCGACAGCAAACACATGTCCATGCTCACACATCTCTTCTGCGAATGTCCCGTAGTCTTGCAAGCCCTTCAAGACCTTCACCTCCCCCCCATCCGCGATCTCTCGGAAATTGCCATCTCGCATAAACGAATCAAGGAACCGGACAAACCCAGAATCGCCTACGGAGTCTTCCATTTCGAACGCGAACTCCGACGACAAGGCAAGGACGGCCACAATCGTCCACTATTCATTGCATTTCGGCAGTACATCAAGTACTTGCTCAAACCAGGTAACAAAACCAAACCGTTCTCCCACTTCTACAGCCCTGACAACACCGGGCCGGACGACGACGATTACCAATTCTAGTGATATGAATCACCAACGGTTTGCCTTAACTGTGATACTCGGATGATTGAACCTATATGGTGGCGATCAGTGCCAGAGGTCACAGTAAGGCCCCATGCAACTTAAAGTTGCTAAATCAGTGTCACGAGGGGGCACACCCGGACGAAGGAAGACGGATCCACGTCCCCGGATAATAAAATCGCTCGAGGAGGCCGAGGATTACGTAATCCTCATATTTATAATTAATGTGATAAGTTGAATAAAAAAAATCGCCTGGCTAGCTCAATCGGTAGAGCGTGAGACTCTTATTCAAAGGTCATCTCAAGGCTGTGGGTTCAAGCCCCACGTCGGGCTCTTTTTTGATTTTTTTGATACGGACTAGACGATTGACATCGCTGCATTCAGCTCAGGCTTTCAATTGCACATTTTTAGCTAATCAGCAATTGGCATCATACGAGGGCCATGGGCCTCTTTTTTGAACTAACTCTAGAGTTTCATCTCCCTCGTATCCAAAACCTTGTAGTTCACGGTAGCTAGATAAGATGGTTTCATGTCTTCCAACAAGCTAGCTCAGATACCGTAGATAGATTGCTGCTGTTTATGCGACCCTTGTGGTAGGACTGCTGTCCTTGTAATCCAGCATTCCAATCCGTCTGTCTTGTGCTTTGTTCTGCAACATCCGACGCTACTCTTGCGGCTACAAGTAGTAGATATCTGCTCTTCTATTAAGTAACCCAATGATATTCTTGGCTGTTATATTAGCTTCATCTACCTTCCGATTATCTGACAACTACAGGCGAATATCGCGTTGTGTGCTCTCAGCATGAATTCAACTGCTTACGACGTTACTCCTATTCTTGACGGAAATACACCAAGAGATCTTTTCTAGACTCATTACTCTCAGAGCTGCCTAAGATATCGACTGTTATATAACGCACGCTTTTCTTTAACCTCCATCAATCACTGTCAATGCCGTCACTGTTACTGTCGGATTCGTCGGTATCATTGTACTGCTCTCCGAATTCCCGTTCAAGACCATGCTCACCAACAATTCTGTTTTCTATGACCTTTAAGTCTCGTTCGCAGATCCATCTGACCTGGAACTCATTGTCCACGAAGCCTAGAAAACATTTCATGTCAGCGTACCGAGGCCAGTCTCGGGTTCCCGTATAAGTGACTACTCCTGAAGCGAGATCTACCACAGTAGCAGACAGCGTGAGTTCACTTTCATGAATAACAAACTGGCCCAGTCCTCGAGACTTGTCTGCTTGATTGAAGACGTTTTTGCCCGGTGTGGATGCACCAGCAATAGCTCGATCAGGTCGGTAGTAGACCACGTCTGGGTTGAGCAGATCAGCAAACGTGGGCACGAAATGAGACTCTGAAAAAGACCAGATGATACCGTTGTAAGAAGCAGCTGGGATGACATTTTCTCCAATATAGGCAGTCTGCTTGCTAGCCACATCAACGAGACGGTATCGGGATGAACTCCAACGTCGAGGATGTCGAAGAAAGCAGAGCTCGTCTACCTCCACAATCTCGTCGTAGTGACCAATATTGCTCAAAACCATGGCGTGTTTGTAGTGCGGTTTGTCTCTGGGAAAGACAAGCATTTTTTTGCCCTTCAGTTTGATAAGAATTGTGTGAGTCCCTATCCTTACGGGACGAGTATAGTGATCGAGATCATTCGGGTTAGTTGACGGATGTAAAGTGATGTCGACGTTTTCGAAACGAACAACGAGGCCCTCTCCATCTGAACAGACCACTTCATGAGGGATATGAGCCTTGCGAGACATGTTGGTTGAAGGGTTCCAGAGACACTCCACATAACCGGTTTCACCTCTGAATCCAACCTGGATTTGAGAGTCTGACAAGCTGGAGAAGTTTGATGGTAGTCTGTCATCCAGTTCAAAACCAACCACATATCTCCTCTGCGCAGGTTTGGCGTTTTCAAGTACATCGTTGGGATAGATATAAGTCGCAGGCTTCCATTTTCCACACTGAAGCCGTCTTGCAAAAACAAGTACACAATCAGCCCACGTTTGTAGATCATCTCCTGGCCTCATCCACGGGTTGCGTTCACCCAGCTTGAGTTCCATGATCCGTTCTGAGGCCTGAAAAGCCTTGTACCAATCTTTGCTCACTTCTCGCAGAGCTACGCATGTTTCAATGTCTGACAGATCGTAGACCATCTGTCTGATTTCCAACGGAAGAGTCACAGATGAAAAAGGAGAATCATCTTCAATGATTACATCAGGTCTCGAGCTTTCGGCAATCTTGATGTGACTCCGATGAACATTCAGCTCTTCTCCCCAGAACCAGCTCTTCAGCTCTTCGTCCTGATCCTTCACTAGCTGAACCAAACTCTTTTGGAGCAGAGTTTGCTCGAGCTCGCCCCAGTCTTGCAAAAAGCGATCCATTTCCTTCTTGCAATCGTCTCTTGCTACCTTCTGGGTACTAGGGTATACGAATTGTTGGCCAATCTCTCGTAACTCGTCAAGTCTCTTCCAGGTTCTGTCGTAGAGATCGAGGACTTGTTGGAACTGTTCTTTGATTCCTTCAGCTTCATCTTTACGACCATTCAGAATCTCCTCGCTCGCTTTTCTCAGTTTTTCTGCAGCCAAACAACATTCATCTCTAGAGGCTGGAACAGGAAGAACAGGTTGGATTTCATTCAAATTGGTTCCTTTCATGAGAGAATCAATCTGCTGCCAGCTAGGCAATTTCCAGCCCTTTGCAAGTTTGCCAAGAGTACAAGCCGCCTGCTCCCGGTTCAGCTGCTCCATATCACTTGACTTGGTATCCATGGTGTGTACAGTAGAGATCAGGTTTGCTTCCTGTTGTATTAAAGTGACCCCTGAACCTTAACCGTCATACCCTCAAGTAACCTAATTAACTTAGTTGGGTTCAGTCACTTTTGACCAATACATACATACATACATACAATTCATTTATTCAGTATATTTAAGCACGCGGCCAGTTACTGTTGGTCTCAAACTGGCGACTCAGCACATCGCACTGGGTCGCCAGCTACATAGCTCGATTGTGATCGCTGGGGATGGGGAGAGCCGCTGTCCCGAATATACGTACTTTGACAAGGGGTAGAGGGGTGGAGCCCCTCAAATAACCCAGGCCGAACAGCCCGCCGCCTTGGCGGTGATTTTACTCCAGTCTTCAATCCTCCTTCAGCATTCCTTTCG
>ULGU01000015.1:18719-82920 GCA_900519015.1 Yarrowia osloensis
GTGTCCGGCCCCTTGTTGCCAAGATGCATCAACCCCAGTTTGTCTCCATAGTCGATTTCCATGTGGTGGTGGTCTGCCCAGCTGTGGATGCCTTCCAGCGCCTTCCTGAGTTTTGCGAGATTGTCGCTGGCCTTGCCATCACAGTAAACCGTGATGTCGTCGATGTAGCCGATCACCTTTACCCCGTACGTCTTGATGACCTTGTAGAGGGGCGTAGTGAGTAGCAGGAACAACAGGGGTGAGATGGGCGACCCCTGAGGGATGCCCACCTGTACCTCCCGTGGAGTCAGGGTCTTGCCGTCAACGATGAGTGAGGTTGCCCGTCCTGTCAAGAACGAGCAGGTCCATCTAATCGCCGTTTCGGGAATTTTGAGGACTTCTAGGGTCGCCAGTAGGGTGTCTCGGTGGACCTTGTCAAAGGCCCCTTTGACGTCGACCATCATGACGGTGGTTCTAGTGTCCTTCTTGCGGTTGGCCAGTTGGGCGTCCTGGATCAGCTGGAGTACAGCATCAGGGGCAGAGTACCCGCTTCTCCCCCCGTACTGCTCCTTTGGTAGTGTGTTCCGTGTGATGAAAGTGAGTCTTCGTTGCATGATGCTCTCGAGGACCTTCCCCATCACATTCAGCAGGCTGATCGGGCGGTAGGATCGGGGTTCCGCCCAGTCTCTCTTGCCACCCTTTCTCAGAACCACCGTGTTGCTGGACCTCCACGCCAGTGGCTGGTACCCGCGCGCGACGCATGCTGAGTAAAGGCGGAACAGGTGTGGTTTCATGGCAAGGTTTTTCCACGCCTGCGTGATCGCCTTGGCCTTGAGCGTGTCAGGGCCAGGTGCTTTGTTGGGGTTCAGTCGATCGAGTGCCATCCCCAGCTCGTACTGGTGGAGCCTCCCCCAGTCATCGTTCGTTGTTGGCTCGTAGTCCAAGGGAGTTGACGTGGACGGCGGCGGGGGCGGGAACAATCCCACCTCCAGTGCATCTGCCTTCTCCTTCAGGCCCGTGGCCCACTGCTTGTCATCTTTCCGTAGTGCCGGTAGAGAACTCGGCTGGGCGTCATTCGAGCAGTACTTGGCCGCCCGCCATATGCCGCCCCCACGTATGGAGTCAAGGTAGTCCTTCCACATAGTGGCCTTGCTCTTTCGAACTTGACCGTGAAAATCGTTGACGTTGCTTCTCGCGTGAGCGATGTTCTCGTCTGTCGGGTCTTTTCTGGCTTTGGTCTTCGCCCCGAGGACCGTCAAGTAGAGGTCCGTGAGGTGGTCCGACCACCACCGTTTGCTTTGTGGTGCAATCCGCTTGACTTTGGCAGATTCGTTCATGGCCTCTTGAATCGCCTTGGTGATATCCTCCGTCAGCTTGTCGATCTGGTGATCCGTCGTGATCCCACGCTTCCTGATCTTGTTAGCCCGTTTCGTCAGTGCCGATTGGAAGAGTTCCCACTCCTCCTGGCCCATGCCGTCGTAGTCCAATCTTCTGACCTCCTCGGTGACTCCCTGCTCCTGCTGGCCTTCCTTACATTCCCAGTCTAGCTGGAGATGGTCGGACAGGCTGTCCCGGTGTTCCCTGGTTGAGAACATGTGGGCGACCTCAGCCTTGGCCATGACTACGTCAATGACCGTGGCCGAAGTTGGCGTCACTCGTGTTGGTTTGTCCCTGGGGGAGACTGGCACGAAGCCTTGCTCCGTGAACCACCCCGCAGCCTCACACGCCTCCTGTGTGGGCGGGATGTCCAGCGCCTCCCAAACGGTGTGTCGCAGGTTGAAATCTCCTGCAACCACCGCTCTCCTCCTCGGGTTCTCCTCCCATCTCTTCCTCAGCTCCACCAGGGCCCCCTCGTACTCGCCCTTCACCGGTTGGTGGTAGATGTTGATCACCCGTGTTCCTCCTATGGATACAGACACCATGTCCCTCGATGTGAAGGACGGCTCAGGGGTGACTGTAAGTCGCTTCCCGAGTGCCTTCTGGACGTAGGTGACTGCCCGCGGCTCCCTGCCCAAGACGCTACCTGTGGCGGCATGATAGCAGTCCCAGATGCTGTTTGACGGCATCTGTAGGGTGTGGCCTTGAGTACCTGGCCTGTACGGCTCCTGGAGAAGGAGCACGTCGTACCGTCGGTACTCTGTTGTCAGAAGAACTTCGACCGTGGAGCGGTTCTTCTGACAGTTCAATTGCAAAACCCTGAAGCCGACCTTACTCATGATGAGGGGTGGTTCGGGGTTTTGCCTTGTAAGGTCGGGCAGGAAGCCTTTCGTTGAAGCCGAATGCGCTTTCCTTGCCCGCTCTCTCTGCGTCCTCCAGGGTATCGAAGCGGACAACAACCGCCACGCGGTTGCCCTTGTTGATACCACCCTTGGCCCGCATAACTTGGGGCGTGTGGGTGAGGTTCCATCCGTTGGCGCTCGCCAACCTGGTTCGAATGTCCTCGGGGTCATCCGGGATCGTGTGACTACTCATGTAGTAGACTCGTCTGTACCACTCGTCCGTGTCGAGCTCGCGGTATTCGCTGCCCAGGGCCTGAAGGCACAGGGCGATTGGTCCCAGGGTGTCGGTGCTGTTGTCTTTGTGGTAGACACGGAAGTTGCCTCCCGTTGTCGCGACGACACTTCGGATTTCTACGCCGCTGTTCTCAGCGGCCAGGGCCTTCTCAATTGCTGCGGCCGTGGTACCCTTGGGTCCCGCGATGCAGAATGATGGAATCGGTTTGCCCCCCTTGATGGCGGGCTTGGGCTTTCTCACGGTGGGCGCGGGCGCCTTCTTCTTCACAGTCTCGATCTTGCGTGAGGCAGATGCGACTGCTCCCGCGGTGCTCTGAGCGCATTTGGCATAGGCCGTGGCTCTCTTGCTGGCTTTCTTCGAGGCTTCCGCCGCATCTCGAAGCGCTGCATTTTCGGTTTTGAGGGCGTCGATTTCTTCTTCCGAGCGGGCGCCAGCTTCCTCGAGCTGGTGGACGCGTTCCTCTAGTCTGTTGAGCCGGGAGAGGATCTCCTGGATGTTTTCTTTTCCCTTCGATGGTCGTTGGTCGTTGTCCTCACGGAGGCGCTTTTCACCCCTCTGGTCGGTGGTGTCGTCGGTTTGCATTGATGGCAGGATCGTGTTAAAAATTTCCACTGTCGGCGCCTGAAAGGCGAGGACTGGAGCGTTTTCTGACGCTCCATCATCTTTTCCGCCCACTTCCCGTGGGCTATCCGTTGTCTGATTTTCCTCTTTTTCCATCGAAAGTTTCACTTTTGACCAATACCCTCAACTGCATGGAACGAGAGACGAGCTGAATCCTTTAATGGCAATCCGAAATGAATATCTGAATCCCATCCGTTCTATTCGATCGAAGACATAATCTGTAGCGACTAAAGGGTCTACTGCTAACACAGGTCACAGCAATTATGAGTCCACCAGTTGAACGGTCTAACTGGATAGGATCTTGATCGTTACCAGATTTTTCCTGAAGAGATGGATGAAGTGACGCATCGCTCAATGGTTCATTACACGCATTGCTTAGCTTCACAAATAGAATATCGCTTCGACAGTCTTCTAACGCAATGCTACAGAACACAGCACGACGTCGGTCTAAACCATAGTCTCAGACATCACCAGATATGAGAACTTCACCAACGAAAAAAGACCATCGGCATGATGGCAAGAAGATACTCTTCTCCACAAAAAGGATTTGCAGCACCCAGGATTCTCGTATGGTCTCCCACTACAATACTAACTGGGCTCTCTGGTGCTTGACTATGGCTGATCGGACGGGAAGCCGTATTTTCACCAGGATATGGCCGCAACTGGGGGAGTCACGTGTTGAGACAATGAGAGCGGCGTTGTAGGTCACGTGTGCAAATTTGGACAAAAAAGCGTTATATTTAGTTCTATTTTACCCGAGCGAGTCTCGAAAACGCGTCACCAGTGTTCCTCGTTTCCGGATCAATTATATTGGCAATTGATTCCCTCTCTGGCTAGTCGGTCGGCCTGGTTATTGGCTTCATCGTCACTGTGAGCCTGCACCTTTCGCAGTCCAATGACATTCATGCAATCAGCGTTGAGATCAACAATGTGTTGGATCAGATCCTTGTTACTCACAGGCAGACCCTTGGCATTAATCCATCCGTTCTGCTGCCATGTGGTGACCCATTTGGTCAGACAATTAATTGCGTACTCGGAATCTGTGCAGATCTGGTACATGCGGCCGTCTCTGCGGGTGCTGAGAATCTCCAGAGCCCGTTGGACGCCAGCCAATTCGGCTCTCTGGTTCGTCTGGGGACTTCCCATAAGTCGAGCAGAAACGTTGAGGGGATTATTGTTGCCGAAAAAGACGCCATATCCGGCAGCTGCGTCCGGCTGGCCATTTCCAGAACACGCTCCGTCGGTATACACCAGATAAATGCGGTCTCCCTGGTCGTTGATGTAGCTTAGATCCTGAACAAACCCCTTGATGTAGTTGCGGTACCCGTTTCGACCGACCTGGGTAATTGCGTCCTGCAGAGAGAGACATTCCTGGATGTAGGACCCCGTCGCGTAGTTTCGGGCCACTGCCAGATTGTCGAAGATCATGTCTTTGACGACATAGTGAATGCGAGACGAAGGAGGCTTCTGATGTTGGTTTTTTGGACGGTAGTGTTCCGATTCCAGCTTAATTTCAGGATCGGGCTTCACCTGAGCGCCCCCCAGGTACTCCTCGGCCTGTTGGTAGACGTTGAAGCCCTTCCATTGAGCGTTCGGAAACCCCGTGATCTGGTACTGGGCCTGCTCCAGATGCTCGTAAATGCCGGGATTATGGCCGACTTTGACGGCGTAAAAGTTCTTCATCAGTCAGCGGGCGGTCACGTGTCGATATCTAGCCAGTCGTCGCCCCCACAACCTCGGTCGTTCAGCATGTAGCGTTGGTGGAGATTGGTTGGGGAGATAGAGTTGAGTCGTGCATCTGAAATTAGTGCCTGCGTTTTAAAAAAGTGAAAGTGGATATGACTGAAGGGGGAATGATCCCAGTGTTTGTAGTGAATTTGTGTGAGAAAAATTTCTGTGATTTACGGCAAGTTAATGATCGACACTTTTTGACTAGTTGATAGCAGTTCTGCTTTCCGAAAAAACGGCTCAACTGTGACGACTTCGAACTCACTTGGGCTAGAACTCGAACTCAAGTATTTCCCAAGTAAGGCTTATGCGCGTCAAGTAACCGGAGACGCTGATTTTGATAACGACTCAACAATGCTCGTCGTAGGGTGACTGTCCTAGTGACTAGCCAAACTGAATCATAAGGGTACAATGTCTCACTCGATAGATTCAACTCTTGATCACGCTGACGAAATCTACCAGGCAGTTCTCGTAGACCATGGATCAGCCAAGAAGATATGGTCAAGGGCGCTACTCGTAGTAACCAAGTCGGTGTACTGGAAGGTCATCATTTGAACACCTTGAGTTACTGCTGAATGCTATTAAATCACTTCCAATATCCAACCAATGGCCGTGTTGCTCACAAATGTCTGACTCTATCAGCTCATAAGGCTCTGAACGCTCAGATTCTCAATAGGCCTTCCAGAATACACTGAAGTCCCCCGACAAAAGTCAAGGGTCTATCAATCCAATGGCTGTCAAATAATCCACTTATGAACACTCCCGACACCTCCGACGCCGTTCCGAATCACAAATTCCACATCTCCCTGATCCAACCGTCCCTGTAGAAACATCGGCCTGGCTAGCTCAATCGGTAGAGCGTGAGACTCTTACTTCTAAGCAATCTCAAGGCTGTGGGTTCAAGCCCCACGTCGGGCTTCTCTTTTTGCTGGTCACATGTTCCAGCTCCTACCACATTTTTGTTGTCCAAGACTGCTTACTAATGGAGTGAGCTGGGTGTTGGAATGAGGTGGCTTGGTGAAGCTGTTTGGTAAGCTAAAAGGCTGTGGTCCACACTTAGGAGCACTGGGCCTAGTCTTTTGTAACACCAACCCGTTGACGTTTCTTTGGGACGCCCAGTAATGATGTTCGGGTCAGCGCGCCTATGTTAGGACACTTACCAAGAGACACTTTTAAACAACTGTTGTGAAGCGTGAGAGTGGGGTTTCAAGTCCCAAGTAATCGAGAAAGAGGTTGCTACCCTCTGAACCAGTCTACTCTGCAAGCACAGTACCACCTGGCTCGTGGTAGATGTAGTAAGCCGTCTCTCACCTTAACGGCATGATAGCTTGTAGACAGTGGAAGACAGGATGGGCCACAGACAGAAGAGGTCAGTCATATGACACACATTCAGAGCACGCTGGAAACAAACCCATGCAACAGAACGTCATACCATCTTAAAACAGATCAGACAAAGACTCGGATCTCTGAAACATGTCTCAGGAACGCATCGACATAAGGAGGTGGTTGTCGGTGTTGTAAATTAGTAGATTCAGAGAGGATAAGAGAGATGAGAGAGAAAGATAGGTGATGAAATAGTACCAGGTTAATCCAAGGTGCACTGGAGTGTAGCCTACTGTACTGGTACATGGGGTACGAAGAGAGTGAGTGTATTGAGCACAGTTGACAGAATGTGGAATCTCCTGAAACTAGCCGAGTGCAAATAATGGATTCCCGGAAAGAATTGCAAATCCTTATCTCCCTGAATGCCAAGCTCCGTCTCCAGATGCCAAAACTTTTCTTTGAATTTCGAAACCTCTCCGCCCCTCGAATCTCCGCCTCATACACAATTAATATACACATTGATCATTAAGATACATCACTATCCGTCTCCTACTGTCGGTACAGGTGTCGCTTGGCGGCCATCTCAACGGCAGCAGCTCCCCAGTCCTCTCCGTGGTTATGTCCATCAGGAGTGAGTCCCGCTCGCTGCATGGCCTGCTCCTCGGTGAGACAGGTGAGCACGCCGAAAATGACGGGGCACTTGGTGGCAATCTGCGACTGCATGAGACCCTGCGAAACGGCGTCGGCAATGTACTCAAAGTGCATGGTGGAGCCCTTGATGAGCACGCCGATGGAAATCACGGCGTCGTACTTGTGCGAGTCCGCCATCAGGTGCGTGATGTAGGGCAGCTCGTACGAGCCGGGCACAGACTCAATGAAAATGTTCTCTCGCTTGACCTTGAAGCCGCACAGCGACGAGATGGTGCCGTCGAGCAGCGCCTTGATCACCTGCTCGTTCCATCGCGCGTGCACAATGGCAATCTTGAAGTCGGAGCCGTCGTAGATGGCGTCGGAGGCGCCCACTCCCTTGATAGTGCAGTCGGTCATTTTGTCGTTAGAGAGTGTGTTGTGGAGGTGAAGATGATGCTGCAGTTGGCTGATCGCTGGGTCAACCCTATTGAGTTACCGCGTTTGACAAATGTGTCAGACTAGTGTTTGAAGTGGGGGAAAAACATGAATGAGTTAGTAAGCAAATGAATCAGCTGTTCGCGTGATCTGGAGTTGATTCTAGATCCATTCCACTTCCCCCTCCACCACCCAATCGTCTCCGTCAAAGGGCATTGTTTTTCACACCGTTTTTGCCTCAGGGTTAGGGTTTGATCCGTTAAGCCTCGGTCTATGATCACCGGACCCAGATACAGCGATAAGAAGTAGCAAGTGAGAGGATGCTGGAGATACACGTTGATACGGCCGAGATAGCCTAATCAGCGGCTTTTCGGGACTCTCTGTCATCACTAGACCGTTTTTGAGCACTTTTTCACATCTCCAACGACGCGACTAGCACTGCAGATTCTCGTACACCACGGATGTATGCTCAGCCTCGACATTCTCTCCAAACCCAATCCAACAATGCCATAGTTCAGGTGTCTGGTTCAGGCCTTCTTTCCGTGGCGATATTGGGGAGTGTTTGACAAGTGAGTTGGTCGGTGGAGAGGTATAGGAGGGCCAGTGGAGTTGGTTTGATCTCTGCAGAGAATTGCGAGTACCCGTAAAAAGGGTGATTTCCCATTTGGAGGTGTCTCAGAGTGTCAACGAACAGAAGTGTCCTGAATCGGTTATTAGAGTGAGACAATTGAACGTGCGAGAAATGGATGAGGCGATGAACATGAAAGTGCAGTACGGATATAAGACAGACTTGAGATAACAACTCCAGATCAACCAAAAGATTCCGTATACCGGTACAAGTGCTTCTACCACGAATCTTCTGGTCATGATTTGCTGTATTAATCAATGGTAATATATATCCGAGTCCAGAAGGCTGATGTACAAGCAGGACAGTCTCTAAGGCCAAGTTTGTAGCGCTGTTTCAGATAGAAAGTACACTGTATGCTTTGAAATTCACAGCCGATTCAAACGGTACCATTTCTCAACGGCTTTTGAGGATATTCCTCGTTTCCATCCTCCGAGCTCCATTTTTGATCGATCAACTGCTGTTCAGTCAGCCAGATGGACAGCAACATCATCCAAGGACGAGCTTTTGCCTCGCCTTTTATTTTGACTGAGGGGTCTCTTATGAAGAAGTCACGTAACTCCCGAGTAGTCAAAAGCAGCCCCCCTACGGTGTTTTGGACACCGTCCTCTTCTCTCGAATCAAGTCACATGACTTCCAACCTTATTCAGCCGCTCTTCTATGATATGAAATTTGGAAGTTTGAAAATAGGCTTTGTGAAGTGTCCATAGCTTCTTCTTGCAAGCGGAGCAGACTCGGTGATTGTTAGTGGTTCTGCTATTTGTACATTGGCTACATTCTCTCACACGTTATTGCATACAGGGCTCAGATAGCCGGTCTTCAGGGCACTCACGTTCACGGGCAGTATTCCATGGCACCGGCTTTTATGCAACCTTATTTATGTTCATTTTTTCCCCAGTTTAGCCGGTGATGCAATGGTTGAAATAGTAAGCCCACAGTTTTCGTCAGAAGAGTGCGAGTATTTTGATACCCATATTGAGCATTTTGTGACTTCTCAAATTAATTTCTTGCAAGAAATATTCCAAAATCTGCGCATCTTGCCACCAATTTTTGGTCAATCCCAAATCTCTCCTCCCAATCACCAGATACTTGTACAGTACTCGAAACTCTCCCCCAGTCGCCACTCTCGCCACGCTTACTAAAAAGACTATTCCCACATCAACCTTATCTAAATATTTTTTTCAGGCTGCAGGAAAAGCTCGACTGAATCACAGCATCGCATCAAACACACAACACATCTAACCATGACCGAAGTGAAGACTGTAACGGTGGAAAAGCCCATTCCCGTGACCTACGATCTCGGCAACCTCGCCGTCTTCGACACAAACCCCGTGGAGGTGGACTTAAACGACCTGAACGCCGACGGTCAGGCCCGAGAGGAGGCTCTGCAGGCTGTGTCTCGAGATAACGCCCAGCTGCTCATCAACCAGCTTCTGTCACAACCTATCAAGAACACGACCGACTCGAACTCGTCCAGCGGCAACCAGAACTCGACCATGTCGCTCATCATGCTGCCACAGCCGTCCACCCGGCTCCCTCGAGAGAAGCCCGTGCCCAAGCCCAAGGCCATGACCAAGTGGCAGGAGTTTGCGCTCAAGAAGGGCATTCGGTCCAAGGCTCGAGACGGCAAGCTCGAGTTCGACGAGGCCACCCAGAAGTGGGTGCCCAAGTGGGGCTTCAACGGCAAGAACAAGGAGCTGGACCAGCAGTGGTGCGTGGAGGTGGACGACGGTAAGGGCTCCAAGAAGAACCAGGAGGACGTCATGCTGGACCCCCGAGCACTGGACCGAGCTTCGCGAAAGAAGCTGGTCAAGAAGAACCAGAAGCAGCATGAGAAGAACCTCAAGCGGGGCGTTTCGAAATAGGTGGAAAAATAGACTAATTATATTTTATCATTAATGAGCTCGTCAAGTGTTGGACGTGGCTGAGAGTAAGTGGCGTGTGGCCGGGTATGGACCTTTGTATTACGAGATTCAACGGTGACGAAATTGGTGAACGTAGCGCCGAGGTCACTGTGATGATTTCTTGGGATGTATGGACAGGCTAGATGGACTGATGGTCATTGAGCTGTATTTTGTGGTAGCAGGGGACTGTGATTGTTGCAACTAGAGGGGCCAAGTGTTTATAAACACGTAGTCATAACTCGAGAATCACAGTGAATGGTAAAGACTAGTGAATGGTAAAGACCAGTCCTGGGGAATCTTAGAGATGGAGTTCAGAGGGCTGGCCCAAAACTAACCACTGAACCACATCTAGTTCATAGCATTCGAACCAGTATATTATTGCACATCGAACAGCGTTGTCAACATTGAAAGCTGGGCAATCAACCAGGTTTTAGGGTGAGTTAAGTGCCTGACGACTGGATCTGTTACCTTCTCGACCTCACTGGATTGATAGCCGTCAATGCCGAAGGGAATGCTCCTGCAAGCCGTAAAGTCATTGTTTTACTGCGTACTGAGAATTGAATCATATCCTAGAATGTACTTGTGTTTGAAATCAAGGTCGAGGCAGTTATCCGTACTTCAACTGGTGCTTCAGTTTCAGGTCGCAACTCCCCAATGTTCAGTCTACGGCTTAATATACCGGCAAATGAACAGGTAGCAGATTAGAGCGCGTTGATGCTGATACTCTGGCCGGGCAATCTAATCGCTTGTTTAAAACCCCTTGTCTTGTCCAGACACTCAGCCTCTTTAACAGACTTATTGACATCATCAGCTACACCCTACTAGAGGTTGAATTAGAGCTCTCTGTGGACCTTGTGAGCTCTTGGGCAGATAATGTAGTGAGAAAGTCACCACTACGCCTTTCAAAGCTTCCCCCCTGCCTCTCAGTTTCTTCAGGCTCCTATTTTATTTTATTTCAAATAATTTAGCCAATTTCCAGCCTAATATTAGCCCAATAATCCACCAGAAATCGACCTCAATCCTCCCACTCCACTTGCTCAATTGGGAGTTGCCATCGAGTGAAACTTCCCTTCAGAGCAGCAAAAGTTTGCACGGCGCACACGACACTCGCACAACAACAACCAACACAGCACAGCGTAGAACGGCCAGAAATTGACGGATTGGCGTGAAAATTTGACATAATGCTGATGTAGCTTTTATGAATAGCATTTACTATTTTATATGCCAAAAAGATACCCCCTCAGCGACCACCACCTCTGGCGGATTGTCATGCGCACCCCGCATATATTGGATGTTAGTCTTTCAAGTTAGTGTGTGTGATCCACTGATGAGGCAAACTTGGAGGGAAGTCAGGCAGCACATTTCGATGGCAAAATGAATGTGGAAAACAGACACCAGCTGTATGAGTCATCACAAAGCTCCCCAGACCTCTCTCATCGTTTTCCACTCGGCCAACCCTCTCTGGAAGACCTTCTGTTTGCCCCTCTAGCACACAAAACAAACGCTGTGTAACTCAAAGCATAATTAACTCCAGCCTCTCGAATATAAATAAGCGGCCTGTCCCTCTCTTTTTTCGGCACCTTTGGCCGAGCGCCATCGCGTCCCTTGGGGGCAACCCCTCCATTGTATTCTGCGGAAGCAGTTTTTTTTTTATTCTCAAGGCGAGAACTCCCCCCCCCCCGGGCTTCGGCCCAACAACCCCCCGATTTAACATCAAACCCCCGATTCAACGGCTTCGGCCACAAACCCCCGATTACGGCTTCGGCCATCAACCCGATTCTAAACAAGTCACCCCCGATTCTAAACAAGTCACCCCCGATAGTCATTCAGTTGCTCTGTCACGCGATAGGTGTTGCGACCTCAAAAAGCTCGAGATAGGTGTTGCGACCTCAAAAAGCTCGAGATAGGTGTTGCGACCTTAAAAAGCTAGAGATAGGTGTTGCGACCTTAAAAAGCTAAGACCAGGGACGGTCAAGGTACTGGTGTGGACGCTACCTTAAAAGCTCAAGTGGAAACGGCATCGCTACCAGGTGTATTCGAACAAGAGGTCTTAGGCTACCTTAAAGTCCTTAAATGGAGGTTCAAGACAACCTGTTAAAATGTCTTTGTGAAACAGGTTTTAGGCGACCTTTCAAAACCCTAGCGAGCAAAATCGAAATGTGGCTGTCCTGATGAGACTCAGACCCCTAACGACTAGCGTCGAAACACTACCATTATAGGTGAATGGTAGTGTAGACAGCCCCTAGTCTTTATTTAGAAATACTATCAACTTGTGTTACTTGTCTGTCTTTGTATATGTAATTTGTGTGGAATTAATCGTGTATGATTGGAATGATATGAGGTGTTCAGCAGTCTCTGGAGCATCGATCACCAGAGCGACAGCTTGTCAGAGACTCAAGCTGATTTCAATGATGCCAGAATCTCATGTCCAGGACCACCACCATCTTCCGTTCGATTCTCGAAGATCGCCATGAGTGTAGAGACATTTGAGTGTCTCCAGAACCCGATTTACTCATCGACTTTTGATATAAATTACTCCGTTACACTCAGAATTTGAAGCACATTCAAACGACATCCTGCAAGTCCCAATAACCTGCCGATAATACGAGACTACGATCTTCTTGTCAACCACCCTATATACCAACTTCAGTTGCCGTCCGATATGGAGTCGCGCAGAAACATGCATCTCCGCATCACCATGACAACATCATCAATTCTTGTATGTTTGTGCTGATGAACCGAATGCCTATATTCCAGTCCAACACCCGGTCTCCCTGACCCTGTCGACAAGGTCCCCTTGCTATAATATCCCCACTAGCATGTTTCACAGCTACATCATGTACCCCTATTTTTGAAAACGAATGACAATAAATAAATAAATAAACTGATCTATGGGGACTATACGGCCAGCTCCTCGGGCTCCTTGCCCTTATCCTGAGGAATGGCCGGAAGAGGCGCCTTTTTGTACTCTCGCAGAACCGCAGTAGACACGGTGCTGTTGAGCAGCACCGCCTGGCCGACAATGGTGACATCGCCGTCAATGTTGATGGTCTCGGCAATAGGCGACTTGGGCTCAATCTGGCTCTCGGTGGTGCTGGTGGAGACCACCGAGGTGCATTTTCGTCTTCGCGAGTCGTCCGAGTGCTCCTCGACGTCGGTGTGTTCGAGATCTGTAGTCTCCGAGAACTCAAACGACGATCTAGGAGGAGATGCAGTGGTGGCAGAGTCGTCCTCCACGTCACTGTCCACGTCTCCAGCTCCTCCGCAGTACACGACGCCGTTGATCTGGTTCTCGAGAGACTCGTCAGAGATGTTGTCATGGGAATACAGACGAGAAGCAAAGAGACCCGGAGGATAACTGGCCGAAGTGGGCGACACAGTTTCCTGCCGGCTCACCTCGATCGCCTCGTATGTGTAGACTCCGTTGCCCTCCATTCCGTACCAGAGTTCAGGGGTATGCCGAACCAGTGTTTCAAGAACAGACGATCTAATTCGCAGAGAGGGCGCCAAAATGCGGGCTAGCGTCGACAGCGTCATTTTGTTGGTCTCGTGGTGGTTGGACACGTCCTGCATGTGTGTACAGAGTGTTCTGAGCACGACAATCGACTGCTTGGGCAGCTTGCCGAGCTCCGTCTTCACCACAGAAACGAGCACCTTGGGCTGCGTCTCCTGGTAGGGGTTGGGGAAGAGATCGTCCGGCAGTTGTCGTAGAAAGTTCTTGAGAAAGGAGGTCAGCGTATGAACGTCGTAGTCGCTCAGATCGCACAGCGGACCGTTGTCTGTGAAAGTTCGTCGCAGCTGCTCGATTCTCTGCGCGCTGGCGTTGAGCTTGTAGACGCCGACCTCGGTGAGATTGTTGTTGATCTCGCGGATGCAGCGGAACAGCACCAGCGGGAGATACTCCAGGTCTCGGGTGGCGCAAATCTGGTGCACCGTTTTCTTTTCCTCCACGGTTCTGCATCCGTAGCCGTACTGGCGTCGGTACGAGCTGTCCAGGCTGGCTAGTTTGACCAGGGGCAGACCCATGTAGTAGTAGCTGGGGTTTGAGGGGGCTACCGAAGAGCGAGAGGAGCGAGAAGACCGCGTGGAGGTGGGTCTCAGCGAATGTAGAGGCAGCTCCGAGTGTGTGGAGAGTCTGGAGGATGCAGACGTCTGGGGTCTCGAAGACGAGGTGGAGGGTCTTCTGGAGGACGCAACGGAGGCAGCAGAAGACGAGGAGGGCCGTCTGGTGGACTTCTTTCTGTCTGCGAGATCTCCCTCTCCGATCAGAAACAGCAGCTCCTGTTTGGCCTTTTCTTTCTGGATCTCTGCTTCCACCACCTTTTCGTCTCGCTTGAAGCAGTCATCGATCCGGGTCGGGTCCATGGGCACGGAAATCGGGGTGCTCTTGTCCACGGACTGGCCCTTTTTGCTGAACATGCGGTTCAGGGAAAACCGCTTGGGCTGAGCCACGGGGGACGAGGAAATCATGGTCACGGGCTGGGTCGACATGGGCTCCACGTCGGTGTACTTGAAGTCGAAGCTGGTGCGTTTGTCGGGGGCTTTAGTAGTGATAAACATGGCGATTGCTCGGAAGAGGGCGCTTTAAGATAGAGTGAGAGTTATCAGCAAAGGTCCGCAAGGCTATGACCAAGGATCCCAGGTCGACTCCGGATGCGTCAGGGTCCGTCTTTGTTTTGCAAAAAAGGGGTAGGAGCTTAGACCCCGGGGGTGTATTTAAGTGTTTTTCACAACGGCGGTTCTGGAGTGACGGCGTGGAGCCAAGAAACGGCAGCTGGAGCGTCACATGGCCGGCTCACCACGAGGCCTCCAGCGGCCCAATCGAGCCACAAAGACGAGCAACCAAGCTGCCAGAATCCTCTGCTCATGTCACCCACAAAGCTCGAGCTGTACGCATCATGCATGAAGGCCCAACCTACTTTGTCGCCCAGGCAACCTAATTTCCCCTTAGCGAGGGTTAACCTTGTCGTATGTGCGTCTATATTTAATAAAAAAGCGTGCGTGTGGAGGCCGTGTCGATCCTGCAACGTGATCGCCAAGTTGGTTTTTGGTTGTTTTTTCTCAGATTATTTTTGCCCGGATTTTCGCTGCTCCGTCTCGGACGCACCCTGGTGCCAGTGGCTGTCAAAAAGTCCCATTTTGGCTGCTTCAATTAGTGCACCAAACGGGAAAGGCAGTCTAACGAGACGTAGGCTGCGTACCCCATTTTTGGACGCCGTGAGGTTCAGCGGCTAAGTGTGGGCTCACGAGTAAGTGCAGATCTCTGTGCTTAATTCAGTTGTCTCTTCCAATGTCTCATCGTGGTAAGGGGTATGTACAAGCAGTGGTTGGTAATGAGTGACTGTACGGCGTTTAGTAATCGTAGTGGATACAAATGCTGAGTCTCTCGCTGTCTGTCTCACCGTCTCAGTCCCATCTCTTTAATGATCGCCAGCTCGTAATGTGAAGCAGCACTCGTACTCGCAGCCATACTAGCACCACCCTAGCTTGGACCCTGCAAGCTAACAAGGCGCCCACACACCCTGGTCATTGTGACGGCGTGTTTAGCTGCAGCGGGTGGTCCCTCTCGCTTCTGCCAGACGGATTCTCTGCAACAGTCGTCCTCCAGGTCCGCTCACCGACGCATCCGTCGTCAAAGTTGCATCTACACACTCTTCCGGAACGTTACATAGATATAGGCTTGCGATTTGCAGCGATCAAACAGGCAGGGGCATGGGCGGACGTGAGCGGTAAAAAGGCCTGTGCCGTGCCTGAAAAAGAAAACAAGTGAATGGGACGGCGGTGGATTACTACGTCGATGGACTGCTACGACGAGAAAACGTCAGAACAATCACAGCTCAAGCAGCTTTCAAAGAGGTCATGTACAAGCACGTCAAACCACTGTAGGTGCGATGGACAAGAGGTCTCTACAATCTGGCTAACCTCCACTCACCAATGTAACCCTCACTTTCAGTTCACTTTCAGTTCACGTACCTGGGTCTATTATTCAACGTTATCACGCACTCTGGGCACGCCCACGTCTAACACAGGAACCAGATGAGCCACTAGCCCACCCAGCTTCTCTCAGATGGCAGGAGCTCATCCTGGAAACGTCAGTCCCGCATGCGTCACTCTCAGGGTCTGGACTAAGATAAATTGGTTCTTGGCATGGTGATAGTGCGAGGCACACTCATTCAAACAACGATTGTTGTGTACAAGTGCCTCATAAACCCCAGCTATCACCCCTGGCTTAATAACGCTTGGACCCTGTTATCGATCTGCACGAGCCGTCGATAGCTGCTATTTCTGTCTCTTTCTTCACTGCGCCGGGAAAACATGTCCTGGCATGCCGTATTCGGTCATGGAGGTTTGACGGATACTAGCAGGATCCAGGGCGTGCTCCCGAATAGGCCGGAAGCCGTTTTCAGACGACCGGAGGTCCATTTGCAGTTTCCACGTGAAATCTCAGCCGATCAGCGGCCCGAGTTGAAGTCGTGTCTCACCTCGCGTTTTTGAGACATCGTGAGACAGTGCGAAGGACAGTGGAACAAGAGACTGTGAGATCGAATCAGATACAGCCAGAAAAAACTTCCAGAGAGCTGGTCCAGATTCACATGGATTTATATGGCCGATGTTTGTAACCGGGCGTCCTTATAACAATATGTCCCTCACTCGAAAACCAGCGCCGCCCTTCGGAGTCTTTCTCTTCGATCCACGGAGAAGTCATACTGACGAAGATAGCCAGTGCAATTCTATCTGAACCAATTCCACAAACAAAAACCAGCATTTCTTCCGCTCGGATTTGTGTCCAAATACGATAGATTCATCCATCTACCCTGGTATTATTCCTACGGAGTGCCTCCACCTCACCACTCTCATTTTCACCATCGCAATCCGACGACTAAGCTCGCTGCAAAAACCCAGTTTGTCTTTTATCGGGTGTTCCAAAGAATGGACCCCGACAGAAAAATGTCCCAAATATCCAACCCTATCGAAAATAGACCTTTGGCACGTCGTATACAACCACCGAAACATGCCTGTAGACAAGCACCCGCAGACAAGACAAACAAGCAGCCATGTAATAATATCAGAGGCGACATGCAACGGTGCAGTGCGGGTACAAAAGCCTTCCCCTCAGTGGATTTAAGGAATGAAAAGTTGCAAGCATGAGCAGCTGGAATAATTTCGCTGTAATTTTGAATAATATTTGTACAAATTGGATAATAATGCTGTAAATTGTAAAAATATGGCTGCAAAATGCGGTCACATCGCCGCAAATCACAATAATATCGCCACAAATTGCAAAAATATCGCTGCAAATTGGAAAATATCGACTTTGATTGGGGAAGCAGTCAGCATAATTACGAAGCCCATCTTCACAACAATACTTGCAGCCTACCAATGACCGACTGTACTGTAAGAAATTACCGCCAAGCGATTGTAATAATAGCACCTGGTGACTTGGTGAGGGACGATCGTACGATTATTGAACAGGCTGAAGTGGGATACGGTACGATACGATACGATACGAATGTGTGCTCCTTCTTATACAGCGTCATATTTGGAATAGAGTAGCATCCATGATTTAGATAATCTCTTCAGTTGAGATAAAGAGTCGAGTCTTTAGGACAGAAGCCAGGCTCATCAACCAAACCGTGCTATGTTAAGTAATTACTAGCTCATACGAATACTCGCACAGCTGGACCGCTCAATATCAATCTGATCAGCTGCAGGTTTTGAATAGTTTTGTTTTATTATCATTATATCGCTCTGTTCAAAAGTCGCCACCCACACCAAGGACACTGTAGAAATACAGCCTCGATGTTTCGTGTAATGATATGCCCTGTTTAGTCGGTTGAGTGTCAGTGAAGTTTAGCAGGCTACACAGCAGCGGATAGCACACCTGTGGTATATAGGCCATTCAGATCAGAAGCCGATCAGAATCGAGTATTACGTTTTCATCATAAATTGCCCCAGAAATCTGGCTCTTGAGACTGGCGAATATGTTGCCACTTCAGGCACATTCCCAAAGTGCTTACAAAGACAATACAGATGGTTCGCTCACAGACCAAACCAACTACCTACTCGCTTCGCTCGTCGGTTATAAAAAATACATTACTCTATCAGGTACTGGAACGCATGAACACGATCCAAGCACTTTTATCATCTACTGATCTCCAATATCCATCTCGTCTCGTCGTCGCTTCTTGTCAAACTTGCTTCGCTTCTTGGTGCCCTCGTCGCCCTTCATCTCCTGGATGGCGGCTCGAGAAGCCTCAGCCACTCGCTCGGAAAAGAGCATCACGGCCTCGGACTCCAGAGGATACGAGTCCAGCTTCTTGCCCAGAGCACCCTCGATTCGCAGATACAGCTCGAGATCGTACTGCGACACGAGAGCCACGGACTTTCCAGCTCGACCGGCTCGAGCGGTTCGTCCAACTCGATGAATGTACGACTTGGAGTCGCTGGGGATGTCGTAGTTGATGACGAGATCGACGGCAGGGATATCGAGACCTCGAGAGGCGACATCGGTGGCGATCAGAATGCTTCGCGAGCCGCTCTTGAACTTGTTGAGCGCTCCGAGTCGGGCAGTCTGACTCAGATCTCCATGCAGAGGAATGGCTCCGTAGCCGAGGTTTCTGAGCAGCAGAGAAACCCGCTGGGTGTCGGACTTGGTTCGGGCAAAGATGATCATCGAGTTGCCGGCGTTCTCGGACACCAGATACACCAGATGCGTGTCCTTGTGCTTGAACGGACAGAACACCATGTACTGCAGCAGGTTGTCTGCGGTCTGGTACTTTGTGGAAACAGCCACTCGCACAGGGTCCACCAGAGACGCTCGCTGCAGCTTCTCGACCTTGGACGTCATCGTGGCCGAAAACAGGTACGTGTTTCGCTGTCGGGGGATCACCTTGAGAATCTTGTCGAGCGAGGGTCCAAACTCCATATCCAGCAGTCGGTCGGCCTCGTCCATGACCAGGTACTTGAGCGTTCGCAGCGAGAAGCCCTTTGTGTTCTCCAGATGGTCGACGAGCCGGCCGGGAGTGGCCACAATCACGTGGGGCTTCTTGGACAGCGCCACGGCCTGAGTCATCATGTTCATTCCTCCCACAACCACGGCTGTTCGCAGACCCATGGCCGAACCCAGAGCCTCAAACGTCTCGCTGATCTGGTACGCCAGCTCTCGAGTGGGCGCCAAAACCACGCAGTACAGCGG
Organism: Yarrowia osloensis; assembly: GCA_900519015.1. NCBI lineage: Eukaryota > Fungi > Ascomycota > Dipodascomycetes > Dipodascales > Yarrowia > Yarrowia osloensis. The sequence continues at coordinate 37,675 of ULGU01000015.1, forward strand.
CTGAGGGTTCTCGTACAGACTCTGCAGCACGGGAATCGCAAAAGCAGCCGTCTTTCCGGATCCCGTCTGCGCCAGACCAATGATATCTCGTCCCTCAAGAGCGTAGGGAATACTCTGGGCCTGAATGGGCGTGGGCTTGGTGAACTTGAGCTCTTCACAAGTCTCGCAGATGGAGTCGATCACGCCCAGCTCCTTGAACGTCTTGGTCTGCTCCTCGCTCTCATCTACCTCCACCGAGGTGTAGTTCTTGGAGCCCTTTTTCGTCTCTCCCTCGTCGTCGGACTTTGTGTGGAGGATTTCCTGAGCAATGGCGTCGTTGTCCTCGGACTCGGACTCGCTCTCCTGCTTCTTGGCTCGCTTCACCCGTTTTTCCGTCGCTTTGGCCATGGTGTAGATGTATGTGAAATAATCAAGGTTCGATTGAGGAAAAAATGTGCATGCAGGACAAAATATATTAGAGTTGAGTGTGAGAAAAGTGGGACGAGAAGGGGATGGTTGGAGTGGTGAAAGCGGCGGGAAAAAGATGGAAACCTAACGGATCAGCTTGCGATTCCACCTGTCTCTATCTCAGGCGATTTCGAGACCGCCACCGAGTCTATCAGATTTTTCAACGCTTCTCGGTTCGATTCTGGAGGTTGGACTTTATGGGAAGTAATTGGTCGGGACGGAAGTAATGATGGGATTTGGATGAAAAGTAGTTCAACCGAGAGATGACAGTGTGCACAATCTTTCCACCAAAAATCTCAGCGCGCCATCATACGTAATTGGCCCGCAAGTCAGATCTTCATTGATCCGCACTATCATGCCCAACATTGATCCTCAACAACACCATGGTGAAGCAATGAGCGAGACAAGTCAGTAATTGAGGCATTCATTCAATTCATATCATTCCGATAACACAAACCGCCCTCTCTTCCCCACTAGCACCAGTTCATCTTGCAACGCCATTTCCACCGTCCTTCTCTGACATGCACCCCAAAAGCCTATTTCAAAAAATTCCAATCTTGACGCAAAAAACGGCAGGTCTGCTCATCATCACACAACCAGCACACAGAAAATGGCGGCCCGGAAAAGCAAGAAGCGAACCCATGTCCAGATCTCCGAGGAGGACATGGACAAGATCCCCAAGTCCATGATCTTCAAGATGGGCTCGAAAAAGGTCGGCAGTGTTGCCGCCTCGCCGGCCTCTCAGCATGCGCTCACACAACTGGTTCGAGACACTCGATGTGCCATGGAGCCCCACACTGCCGGCAAGCTCCGGGAGAGGAAGGGCAACAAGCTGCGGGACTTTGTGACCATGGCTGGTCCTCTGGGAGTGTCGCATCTGATGATTTTCACCAAGGGCGAGTCTGGCATGACCTCGTTGCGAATGGCTCGAGTTCCTCGAGGCCCCACTCTGCACTTCAAGGTGTCGCAGTACTCGCTCATCAAGGACGTGCGCAAGTTTGTGCGAACGCCCAAGTCCAACGACGGCAAGCTGTACAAGCAGCCTCCTCTGCTGGTGATGAACAACTTTTCGCTCAAGAGCGACGACGCTACCAACCCTCATGAGACCCTGGTGACGCAAATGTTCCAGAACATGTTCCCTCCTCTCTCGGCGCAGAACACGCGAATCCCCTCGATCCGCCGAGTCGTCATGCTCAACAAGGACAAGGAGACGGGCTCGATCGAGTTCCGGCACTACGCCATCGACACCCGGCCCGTCAACGTGACCCGCGGCGTCAAGAAGCTCACCAAGCTCAAACACAAGCTGCGCAAGAAGGTGCCCAACCTCGGCAAAAAGCAGGACATGGCCGACTATCTGCTGGACCCCGATGCCGGCGCGTTCACCTCCGACTCGGACATGTCTGAGGTCGAGGAGGACGCCATTGTGGATCTCAATCCCGACGACGACGACGAAATGCCGCTCGAGGAGGGCCCCAGCAAACGGGCCGTCAAGCTCGTGGAGATCGGCCCCCGAATGACGCTCGATCTCGTCAAGATCGAGGACGGAGTGTGCAACGGAAAGGTGCTGCATCATACCCGAATCAAGAAGTCTGCTGCGGAGATCAAGAAGCTGGAGAAACGCCACTCCGCCGCCGCCAAGATCAAGGCCGACCGAAAGGCCGAGCAGCAGGCCAACGTCCAGGCCAAGACCGAAAAGAAGGGCCGAATGGCAAGAGCAAAGGAAAAGGCAAAGCTCAAGGGAGACAATGGAGAGGAGGGAGATGATGAGGAGGACGACAATGAAGCTGAGGAGGAGGAGGCTGATGAAGCTGATGAGGCTGATGAGGAGGCTGACGAGGAAGATGACGAGTAACCTCGTATATAGATAAATTCATGATTGTATAGGTTGTTGGGTAACGTAAAGACATTAGACGGTGGTTAGGCTTGTCTGAGCTGTACATCAAAGATCTTGAGCGACTGCTGTAATTCTACGAGTACTCGGTAATGTAAGACGGCAACAATCAGCTTCTGAGATTTAACCCTGGAACATGAACACGTCTCGCACCAATACTGTCAAACGCAAGCGTCAGCAACGATGTACGGGATATTTGGTAAGGTCTGGAACCCGGTTGTCCGAGCAGACTATGATGTAAATGATGTCACTTGACTCAGTTTTCACCCATTTTTTGTAATGGAGCTGTTTGCATTGATTGTACGGTTATCCCTAATGGGAATTGTACTGTAGCTACGGTGTTACAGTTGGGTTCTCTTATCGCAGTGGAGTTGCAGGACAAGACTTAGAACATTGTAATAGAAGAATATATCTTTAGTTGCCATCACCCAAGCAGTTTTACCCAACACACGCCTGCACCAATATGATCAAATAATTTCACTCACACCTCGCATGATCTCACTACTGACACCTCAACGACATCGCATCACATTGTACATACGTATCTCCTACACACTGTCTACACCTCATTCACATAAATCATAAATCATCATACATACATTGTTCGCATTGTTCACATCGTCATCATCATCATCACCGCCCGCTTAATCGTTGTAGTTGCCACCGGCAGAACCGTCCTTGTTTCGCACAAGTCCCACCTCGGCGTCATAGTGGTCCTGCTGCGAAGTGCCGCTCTTATCGAGAACAGGCACCTCTCCGGTCACAGTGACTCGCGTTCCATGGCGTCGGTAAGGGTAGTATCCGAACGAAGCACTATGCGAAGTGGTTCGGTTATCCCAGAACGCCACGTCCTGCGAGTTCCACTTGAATCGCACTGTGTCTTCCTGCTGGGTGGCCACCAGAGAGTTGATGTAGGCCATGATAGCCTGGGACTCGGAGGTGGGAACGCCTCGCAGAGCAGTCACAAAGCCGGGGTTGAGAAACACAGACTTCCAGCCGGTCACGGGGTGCGTTCGAACGACAGGATGCTCGGTCTCAATGGGGTCTCTTCTCAGAGGCTGGCCCACTCGAGCTGAGTCAGCGGCCTGGGCGACTCCAGAGTGGACGGCAGTCAGACTCTCGAGGTACTTTTGCATGTGTTCGGAGAGAGCGTCGTAAACAGCGTAGTTTGACGTCCACAGCGTGTCTCCTCCGGTAGGTGGGTTGGCCAGCACCTTGAGCGAAGTGTACGAGGGCGGCTGTTTTTCGTACGTCACGTCGGCGTGCCACAGGTGGGTGGCCGGGAAAGCTGTGTTGGGTTTCTTGTGGTAGTCCGTGTACACGACGTGGACTTCGTCGAGCTTCTTGGACTCCCAGTCTCGAGGAACCGAGGTCGAAGCGTGCTTGTGGAGAGTGCCCCAGAAGCGGCCGAGATTGAGCTGGTCTTCAATCTCAAAGTCGGGCTGGTCTCGGAAGAAGACGCAGCCTCGGAACGAGATGAGTCGGGCGAGCTCCTTCTTCTGCTCGGTGGTCAGAGTCTTGAGCGAGACGCCGTGGATCTCGGTTCCGAATCGCGGAGTCAGCTCAATGACCTTGGACGCGTCCTTGAACAGGTTTGTGTAGTTGGGATCGGCGTCAATGCCGGCGTCGGTGTACGGCACTTCCTCCAGAGGCTCCCATTTGAGATCGGGGTAGGTGGGGAGCAGGTAGTCGTACTTGTAGGGCGCTTCGACCTCGGCAATGACCTGTTTGAGGGTGGAGACCTGGGGAGTGGCAGTGGCAGCAGCCGGTGTAGGGAGTTTTTCAGCACTGGGGGCCATTTTGAAGAGTGTACTGTGGTTGGGGTGTTTTCTGTAGTTGAGTGGTTGTTAGACGTTTAGTTAAGGTTGTCGGGTTGAAGATGTTCAGCTGATACTGACGTAGATGAGAATGTTGTACCTGATGTATCGTACTTGTAGTGTCACAATTGATGGAAGTGTTTGAACTCTCCGTGGCTTGTCGCGTTGTTTCTCGAAAGTGGCTGTTGAGGCGTCCCACACTTGTTTATATTCTCTTGTTCACCTCTCCTACTTCACTCACTCACTATATATACATCACCTCCCTGGTCATGACGCAATCGGCATCAGAGTTTGGCGCACTGATTGTGTTTGATTGCGCAGGATAAAGTGCCAGCCACAGCTCCGGATGGCGCCATGCGGGCTTGCAGTGGTGCGAGCGGGCTTCTGTGGCGTCCAGCAACGGTTGCGCCGCCTTCAAGGACCCGAAAAACGCCTCCAGCCTCCGTCAACGACACTCTCCCCCCCCCGTCCCTCTTTTTCACACCCACGCAACCAGCCAATCGGCTCGCTCGACACGTCTCCGAAGCTTAACTCCCGAACGGGCGTTGCCGAGATGTCAGGAGGCCATCAACTAATCCCAGGGTTGGTAGAGAGCTGGATTTGTGGCTTGATTTAGACCGATGAGATGGGTTGTGGGGTACTGGTCACGTGGCGGGATATGGACTCTAGCTGTCTTACTAAGACCACTCTAGAGCGACTTTGGTGATATACGTGATTTATCGTATCGTGCTCATGCATGCATCTGGCTCAGGAGGGAGATGACTTGAGAGAGCTGGAAACGCGATACGGAGCTCAGGTGGCGCAAAAAAAGACAGAAATATCATCTCCATTGCGTGCTCTCTCTACTCATCTACTTCTTTTCCTACTCGCACTCCTCCATCTCCCGTGACCTCTGCCTCCCTCTTTTTCTAGCTCTTCCCCAGATGTCTAAATTAGTGTGTGCCGTTGGTGGGGAAGTGCATGTTTAGAGTAAACATGATTTGACCATGGTTTGACACGAGTTGACAGTTCGGAATGACTTCAACGGCAAGACACTCTCGTGTTTCACGCGTTTGTGGCTTGCGAAACTCGGCTGAGCTGACGTAATCGGCTCACGGGTGAGTAATACAGCTTTTGAAGCGGTTCATGATCCTGCTCCAACCCACACCCCCATCCTGTTCATCTCCGAAATATACCAATAAACATGGCCTGAATAACAGTGCAGCGCCTCGGCTTATGCAGTCCAGTCGTGCGACTGAAATAATATCCAAGTCCTGAAGAGAGCTATAATTTCAGGTATCAAATGGAAGCCCCCAGCTCCCGCAAATAAACCGATATCGAAAATCTAAAGCCGTAGATCGTGTTCTACCGCCCCATTAACCCGCCTCTGCCATTTTTACGCCTCTCCCGTGCCTCCTCCAGCCACCAATAACGTCGCTTTGGACCCCATAAAATCAGGCTTTGGCGCGATTACGGCTGCACAACAAACGTCCGAAGAAACGGTCTGCACAACAGTTGCACGGCGTTTCTTCGGGGCGCAAAAGACGGAAGAGCGGAGCGTGATTTGAGCTTTGGGCGCGATAACGTGATTGCACGTGACCGAGAGGGAACTGATCATGTGACTTGGAGCAGGGGCGATGGGGTGCGTGCATGTGACTAGCATGTGACTAGCATGTGACTCGTGCGTGACTCAACCTGGGGCGACATGACTCCACTTGCCGAGGTGGTGCAAATGGGTATTATGTAATCGGTGGCGAATTTGAACTGCCGAGTAGACTGCTTCTACTGTCGTGATATTGCTCGCAATGTTTGGCTGCATTTCAGAGTAAGGCTCATTCAAACAGCTCATTAATTTATCAGTTTTTGGAGATCTCCCAACTCAGCCTGAATGCTGGAAACCGATTGTAACTGCTCAGGTGTTAGGCTGTCTCTATGAATAGATTGACTGACGCGTTTTTAATAAAATCTGAACGCATCGACTCGAATTGTGGCTCTGAATCCAACAATACCTTTTTTTTTTTGATTCTAAGGGAATACAAACCGTTTGTATACAGTCTTCAGTCGTGTATCAGGTTTTGTCCTCTATACTAATTTGTCATATTGTTCAGCTGGTTGAATGGCGAAGTCGTCAGCGGTGTCAAAGAGAAACAACCGGTTGACATTCGTTGTGGTTTCAATAGTCTGAAAGAATGACGGACGCAGCAGATTCGAACGGTACCACACAACAGCGGTTTATGTCTCATCTCTGCTCATATAATGTAGCAGATACCGGCCATTGCAACTTCATAGCGAACAATCTCAGATGACTGCTTGTATTACTGATATTAAACAGCCCACAGCATGATTACAACCCACAACAGCAGTAACTGCACTTTTCAGGGTAAAAATAATATCGATGAGGTCAGCAAAAAAATCTGAACCAAACTGTGTAATTTTCTCTACCACTTCCCACATCAAATCCAGCTTCAGATACAACGCAACCCCTCACTCATCAATCGCGCGTCTCAGATAATTCAATTTAGCTCGAACGTGACGCGTCGTGCATGAAGTATCTGAAATTAACGATCCAGCCTTGTAAACCTGCACAACACCGCAATGAAGACGAAACCCGCGGCAAATCACGAAATCACGTGCGATCACGTGGCCGACGACATTTACGCGTTTCTGAACCGCAAACAGTGCCAACGACACAATAGTTCAGACGACAGTGACGACACCTGTGGATGGCCCGAAGACCGTCCGCCGTCTCCTCCAGCAGAAGAAGAGGGTCCCAAGAAGCTTGCTTGGCCTGAGGAGGAGTCTTGCAGAGTCTCCAAGGAGTCCGTGGAGGCAATTGTGGCTCCTGGAGTGCTTCAGTATCTTTCACACAACGGCTCTTTTTCAGGGGACGAGTTGATGGAGGCTTTGCAATTGTTCTTCTCTCATTCTTCGTTGAGCCCGGAGCAGCTGCAATTTCAGTTTCAGCGGGCGAGCTTGAGAAGTCTCAAAGTGTTTGTTGGGGTTCTCCAGACGGGAGTATATCCAGACAAGTGTTTTTTGTTGGGTCCTAGGGGGGAGAAGGAAACTACTATGACTGAACAGAAACCTGGGGAATCGACTGAGAAGCAGGCTGAGAAATCGACTGAGAAGCAAGCTGAGAAATCGACTGAGAAGCAGCCTGAGTCAGAGACTAGCGGAATTGATGTCTCTACGCCAGCTGGAGCTACTACACAGACGACAGACGAGGACGCAGCAAAAACCACAGCTGAGGACTCTACAAAAACCACAGCTGAGGACACTACAGAGACCACACCTGAAGAACCCAGAGTGACCAATTCAGACTCTGTGAACATCCAGGACACTCAATTGCCTGGCTCTAACACTGACCCTGGGACCGAGAACTCTCAGCCTGAGCCAGCACATCCTCAAGAGACTCCCAGTGAGACCACCAAACTACCCTCTCCTCCAGCTGACTCCAATACTCCTCTCGCGGGCGAAAAGCGAGCTGCGTCTCAGTCGTCACCCTCCTCATCTCCCTCTGCCAAACGACAATGCACGGACTCCTCTGCTCCATCTCTCGAAGATCTCTTCAGTGGACTGATCAACGTCGAACGACAGGCGTGTATCACCCTCAGAGACTACCCCCAGAACCAGTTTCCCGAGGTGCAGGAGGAACGGACTCGGCTCGAACAGTGCTTGCATTTCATTCACTACTTTCGCGAGTCCAGAGGCGAGGGTGTCGGAGTCGATGTGGGCAACCAGGTTTCGATTCTGTGTCGCCGGGGCCAAACTGAACTGCTAGATTTCCGGAATGCTGTTATACAATCGCAGAGCCAAAGAGAGCGGTGCAACGGAAGGAACGAGAACTTGAAAGCAGCAGAGTTGGCACAGGCGACGGGGTTCGGGAGACTGGCGACAGATCTAGCAAGACAGGCGTCAGACACTCTAAGACAGAGCCAACCGTCTCCAAACGCTCCAGTGCATCACCATCCTACCCAGGGACCCCCTCAACACATGCCTCCCCAGGGACCTCCCCAGCACCCTCAACAAATGCCTCAAATGATGTCTCCACCCCATCATCCGCCCGCTTCCTCTTACCCTTCTCCCCACACTCCTCATCATCCTCACTGGGCTCACAGCCAGCCTCCAGTCATTTCTCCAGTGCTCACTCATCCTCAGTTCCAGCCTATGTGGTCCAGAGAGCAGTACAATGCGAGACTGAACCGGGTGATTGAGGAGGGCAAGCAGAGAGAGGCCCAGAACACGTACAGAACTGTGCTGACTGGCGAGACTCTCCCCGTCAGGCATTATACTGCCAAGCCACCAACCGTCAGGGTTTCAGCTGGAGGCGCAAAGACTGAGTCTGCTGAGGTCGCTCCTGGCCAGTCCTCATTAGTCAGGACTCCTACCAAGACTCCCAGCAAGACGTCTTCTACCAAGACTGCTAGTAGGACTTCTACTGTCAAGCCGTCCAGCAAGACTTCTGTCAAGCCTTCCAGCAAGACTTCTGTCAAGACATCTGTCAAGACTCCTCCTGTCAAGGTCAAAACCCCAGCCACTGAGCCCCTGATCAACTCCGCCAGACCAGCCACCCCAAGCGCCGAATCCGACGCAAAAATGCTGGCTGTTCTCATGGGTGTCCCTTACACTCCTCCAGGATCCACCCCTAAAGAGACTCCTTCTGTTTCCACCAAAAAGTCCACCAAAAAGCCCGCCCCCGCGTCTTTCAAGCCCATGGCGCCAGTGTTCAGACCTGTTGTCCACCAGAAGCTCAGTCTACAAGTCAGCCCGCCTGCTCCCTCCCAACGAGATGTTCGACTCGCTGCTGCTTCCGGGGTTATCGATCTGACCGAAGATGAGCCAAAGCCTGTTTTCTCACAGCTCCCGGACCGTGTGGTGGCAACTATCTGCTCCCATCTCGATCTGGAAACCTGTCTGGCTCTGTCTGACTCGAGTTCGCAGTTCCGACGGGTTATTTGCAATGCTGACGACTCGGTGGTTCGATCCCAGGTCCAGTCTCGTATTCCCTGGGCTGCTTCGCTCGACTCCTACGAGTCGCAGTACACCAGCTGGTTCGATTTTGCCCGTGTTGTTGCATCTCGAGCTCGAAAGATGGCTTCTCGGGACTCTTCCTGGTCCTGCGCAAGCAGTCTGGACTCGATCCCGCGGTCAGATGTCGCTTTCATCGAGCCCGTGGACGTCTATGGTAGAGTGGACTTTGAACCTCTCTTCAAGGGAGCCTTTTTGATGCCTTTCATCTCGCATCGAGAGGGACCCAGTATGGTCCATCTTCAGGGCAACCAGCTCTTCACCGACCATGTGTCTGTCGATCTCAAGACGTTCAAGGTCCAGCAGGATGCCATCAGTTCGAAGCCTGAACATTATCTCGTTGGGAGCGCTCTGTTCACTCCTCGAGGAACCAAGCTGTTCATTGACGACGACAACACTTCGTTGCAGTTTGTGGACGAAAATGACCGAGTGTTGTGGATTAAGGACGGAGGCAAGGACGTGCTTGTGGACAAGTCTCGCGCCCCCAAGACCAGAGACGGAATCTTCAACTACAGACAAGAACATGTTTCCAACATGGTCACTCCGTTCGGTTCCGGCAAGCTGCTGACTGGACGAGCTGGTTTGGTGGGTCTTCTTCGCTCTGGATCGCAGTACACCCTGTGTTACTTTGACGCCGAGGCTGGTAGCAGAAAGACGTACTCTCTGGCGTCATTCTCGGCAGACGACCGTGTGCTCAAGACCCTGGACATTGTCGTGTTCAACGGACTGCTGCACATCAATCTGTTCAACACAATGGTTCCGTTCTGGGTGGATCTCAAGTTGCAGCGACGCGAGCAGAAGATCAACGGAGTGAAGGTGATTCCTCTCGAAGCTGGAGTCTCAAAATCGATGAAAGCGTTCCGACTAGCAGACAACTCGGACGAGACTCTCGAGAGAACCGCGCATCTCAAGCACTCCACTTTCCGGTCGGTTTGTGGACGGTTTGTGTCGGCTTGTGTGAGCCGAGGACGCGTGGTTGGAGATCTGCTGAGTGGCACTTCGTACTGTGTCGAAGACGACAGTCAAGGACGGCCTAGTTTCGTCTTCCCTTACTTTGACGGAAAGACGCCTGCTTTTATCAGATGGAAGCGGACTACAGGAATCTCCATCTTCAACCAGCTAAGCACTGAGCTTGCGGACAGAGGGAATCAAGAGAGTTTCATGTTGGAGAAGGTTGACTACAATCTCGTGGTGAAGAAAAAGTACAAGTTCTTCCACCACGATCCTGTCACGTCTGAGGGGGGTAGTTATAAAGAGGGCAAGGTGGAGTGGCCTGAGAAGGACACTTGATGGGGAGGTTGATTGAGTGAGATTGACGGAGTATTTATTTATATTGATGAACGAATGATGATGAGTAATTGTAGATGAGTGTTTGAACGAGTCCCGTGTCAGTGCACCCTGTAGAGTGTCTTGGCCAAGAGAGCCAAAGCCAGGAAAAGCCAGGTATGGAAACGGATCTCGTGATGCGCACAAAAAGCAAAATTTCTGATTCACGAGAAAATTCTCATTCTAACGGTACCAAAATCACCCATAATCCATTCATTCGCCCAATCTTGTTGCCGTTGTTGTCAATCTAGCCACTTCATTTCTTGCCAGTCATTAAGCTCACCTCACTTCATCTCGACGATGTGATGGAATCGAGATACCAGCTAACCACAGTTCGGCGTCAACTGGCTTGTGAAGTGCTTCTTCTATGGGCAACACTTTCTGTACCAGGCAAAAGCTCCCTCTAGCCCCTGCTCTTCTATTTGTCGCCTCTCGAACGAACACTTGTGTCCATCATAATAAATCCGCCCACCGGAGAATCGAACTACGCACTGCCAGACTTTGAGCTTAGGGAGACTGGATGAGTGAAGGAAGTTGAGGTTGTGTTCGAGAGCGAGTTCTCAGGGAAATTAACAGTAGCAGCATTCGTAGAGTTGACCCTGAAAAACGTCCCATTTGCCTTAGTCCCCTCCCCCTTCCCTCCGCTGACTAACCCTCTCTTGTCCCTAATCCATCTCTTGTCCCACCTCCTGCACCGAAAAGTCTACTCCCAACCTTCTTCCTTCTCTCATCACGACAATCAACCATGGGTCTGATCGCGACGATTCTGGCGGTTTTCTGGCTGCTGCACCGCGCGACGCGGCTGCTGAAGATCCCCGCGACCACGCTGATCCGGCTGCTGGGCGTGGATATTCCCGAGCGGCCCGACATCTGCGTGGATCACGTGTCGGACTCCTCGGTGACGCTGCGGTGGCCCAAGCCGGAGAAAACGACCGCCCACAAACACATTATCGAGGTCAACGGCATCAAGGCCGGCGAGAGCTCGCGGTCCACCTCGGTCGTGCTCACTAATCTACAACCCGACAAGACATACTCCGTCAACGTGCTCACTGTCAACGCCAACCAGTACCGATCCAACACCACTACTGTTCGTGTGCACACTCGCAAGCGGGTCCAGCATCCGTCTCTCGACTCTCTGGCGCCCATGGACCCCACGACTCCGTCTTTTGTGGTTCTCACTTCCGGAACAGGCACGACTTCCACTACTACCGGTGTGTCTTCAGGTCTCAGCATCCCCACCACATCCTCGACCCCCGGACTCAAGCACAAGAAACACAAACACTCGGGGTCGAAGAAACTGAGCCCCGATAAGAACGCGTACACGGTGGAGTCGCTGACGGCCGAGGTGGAGGCCGCCCAGCAGGAGATCCGGGACGCCAACATGCAGTTCCGGGAGGTGGAGAAGGAGCTGGTGGCGACCGAGACCCGGCTGCAGGAGGAGTCGCAGGAGCTTCGGGCGCAGCGCAAGAAGGACGACGTGTCGCGTTCGCAGCTGCGGTCTGAAATGAAGGCCCTGGAGGACCAGAAGGTGAACATTGAGCTGCACCGCGCCAAGGTCGACAAGCAGCTGCAGAGCCTCGAGCAGACGCTCAAACGCATGGAGGTGGAGGAGGGTAAGTGGCTCAACACGTCGCAGATCATGGAGCGCAAAACGGAGGATCTCACGACCACAGACTCGGAAACGTACCATGAAAACGCCAACAAGAAGCTCGCGGAGGCCGAGACGCTGCAAAAGTCGCTGGCGGCGGTGGAGGAGGAGGTGCGGGCGATGACGGCCGAAATCCGGCAGCTCGACACGTTGAGAAAAAATCTCGCGGAGCACGGCAGCAGCAGTAACCGGGGAAATAACACCAGCGATACCAATTCCTCGCCCGACGCTCTGCTCAAGGTGCTGGAGGGCACGACTGACGGCAAGGCCGAAATCTTGCGTCAGCAGATTCATTTCGACACCGATTTGGACCAAAAGTGGCGAGATGTGCAGCGGCAGCTCGAGCAGCGATACGTTCAGGTTTATGGCGAGTACGGAGAGGCGACGCGGCTGCTGGAGTCGGCGAAAATCCAGTACCAACAGTTCCAGGTCGTTGCCAGCGCCAACAACAGCTCGTCGCAGATTATTGACAATTCCACGTCGTCTTTCGATTTCGGCTCGAGTCGCGATATGAAGCAGGAGCAGCTGACGTCGAGTAATCCTCCCCAGTCCGCTGCAACCGACGGACGACGTCCCTCGACGTTTGAGGGCGACGAAAACTTCAACACCGCAGTGCAGATGTTTCTGCCGTCGAATCTGTTTGGAGCAGACGATCTCAACGACTCGCTCACTCAGTCGTCCTTCGAGGCCATTGACGAGCTGCCCGTCAAGGGCCCCACATACCCCAGCCATCACGCCCAGACCAGCTCGCCGTCCAGCTCGTTTGATGCGTTCCGGGTGTCGTCCGAAGACCCCAACAGCCCGTCGTTTTTCGACATGGACACGAGCTCGCCCGCTACGCGGCCCCGGCGGCTGTCGGGCATGTTTAGCTTCAACCGCGGCAAGGCCACGCCGCCCCCCGAGCCAGCAAACAAGGGCTCGCTCTTCTTCCGCAACAAGCGCAAGCAGGGCGACAAGGAGTCCAGCGACGACCTGCTGGTGGCTCCCGAGGCGTTCGACCCGTTCCAGGCGTCGTGGAACCGCTCCAACTCGCCCGGCGGGAACATTTTCGGGCCCAGTTTCGGCACGTCCGAGTGGTCCGGGTCTCCGTCGGGCGAGCAGGACTGGAGCAACGCGTCCGAGAACTCGTACGGCGGCTCCTCGGGGCCCTTCGGGTCCGGGTTCAAGGCGTTTGAGCAGCCCAGAGAGCTGTACGATACCACTGCCGAGCCCCATGGCGCTTCTAGTACACACAGTGAATACAGCGTCTTGACGGACGGCTCCAGAGACTCCAACGGGCGCGAAAGCATCATTCAAAAGGGCATTCGAACGCTCACATCGCCCCGAAAGGGCAGCTCGTCGTCGGCCAAGTTCAATGTCGGCAAACTGAGCTTTTTCGGCGGCAAAAAAAGCGACCGGTCGGACGCCTCTTCCACCGACGCCGAGCTGGAGGACGGACTCGAGCAGGGCGCTCTGGGTGCCATTCACGAGACCCGGTCCGGCACTGGAAGCCCGCATCTCAACATGGAGGAGTTTCTCAAGCAGACATAGATACTAATTAGCATGGTTATTAGAGGGCAAGTGCATGTGCAAGTACGAGGCACAGCACTTGTCTTGTGTGAACTAGTAGTCGTCGCTACAGCATTGTAGAGTAATTGGTTCTTATTTTGAAGTGTGCACTTGTATGCGATACTGCGGTGGTTCATGAGAAACTGCAAAATGACGTCATATAGGTCACGTGACGTGGGGCAGAAACGTCGAGATTATTGACACACATCATATGCCCTCAAAGAACAGATTCATCAATCAGCTGTTCTTTAGAGATGCAAAAAAGGGTGTGCATATCAGTCAAACCTTCAAGTTTTCCTGTGAGCAAAAAGAATGACATCCGAGAGATTCGAACTCTCGCCTCCGGAGAGACCAGGATATTGATTCAGTCACCTGAACCTGGCGCCTTAGACCACTCGGCCAGAATGCCAATTTCTTGAAAATGTGGAAAACGTGGCTACTACTATCTGAAAGGAGCCCCATTTTTCGCGCGAAAATTTGGTAATTTTGTCGTAGCGAGTATATGTGTGATAAGACGCGTTTTCTCTACATTCGGGTGTAGCTTTCTTGTCTCTAAACCCACAGAATAAAGTTCTGTGGATTTTTCGGCTAGTTTCCCGAAAATAGCTTAATTACGGTATAAATTACGTAAATTCTGAACCTCATCAACACAAGTCGAAATGGATTCAAAGAAGTTTGGTTGATGTCTCTCAACCATGAATGTTTTACTAGCTGCTCGCAAGTAGCAGAAACTTCTTTCTACACCACCAGACACAGCTCATCTGTCCAATCCGTCCAATCCGTCCTATAGATGGATCCTCAACCTCCAGATATCGTGTTATAAGGGGGTCGAAGCCTTTCAGACTCTCTGATACTGTACGCACTGACATACACACACAGCACTACCACTCCTGTATTGATTACAGCGACTACAAAGACCTTCCCCATACGCTGGTCCAAGGATGAGCCCAACCGGATCGAGTCCAGGGCACTTCTGCACAATGGCCACTGTCTCTCTGAAGTAAGCCGACTCTGTGATGACAAGCATATGTGTATGTATGTCTCTTGGCTACACCTACAGAAGTAATTGGGCACGACCGAGAAGCGACTCGACAAGAGTATAAAGTGAAGTTTCAAAGCCAGGAATATCCAAGGAACAAGAGCTCATGCTCACTCTAGCTAGATGCAATCCAGACAACGATCTGGAACTTATTTGGATTGAGATATTGGGCACAGTAGATGTTTGTGTGCCATCGAAGGCAGACGATCTGCACACCTTCAGTTGACAAAGAGTATCCAGAACGGGGTTAAATGGGAGGATGTAGCTGAAAACTATATCGTTCAATTCAGAAATATTTGCTGATTCCAATGATAAATGATACCATGTGAGTTGAGATACTGAGCCTTTCTACAACTTCCTATACCTATCTTCGGTCTCTCAACTTCATGTGCAACATGCTCGGTCGAATGTCCCAAAAGGGTCTGAATTCGTTTTCTTTATATCCAGAGCCTTAGTGAGAGCGAGTGTCATTTGACTGGTAGTTAGACTAGAACTAGAGTCATTTGACCAGAATTTTAGTCACAAGACTAGCCATGTGACTGCAATTAGGACTATTAGTCAGTCATCTGCCATGACTAGCACAAAACCACATCAGTCACCTGACCGACTTTCACACTAAAAAACCATTCAAGAAGTCTCAAACTCTAATAGGTGCCGCTTATAAATGAAGGCATTCCCAGAGAGAAAGAGGGCCAACAATAAGAGACAGCCATTTAGTTTTGGTGTCTTTTTGGATGGAATTAGCAATCATTACATTCACTGCTCTAAAGAGTATCTCAATTGAGTTCTAGATTGTGCATTGCGCTGCATCTTTTTTCACCTGTAGGCTGCACGACGGACGTCAATCATTTTATATTGGTTTCAGATATATTGGTTTCAGATGGTCCAGAAAATAGGAAGAGGGCTAAACTTTTGCAGCCAAAGAGAGGCTAAGAAAAAGCATGTCTGAGACCAATTAGTCCCAGGCGAAAAAGCATGTCATTATCGTCCGCAGTGAAATATATCCACATTTTCAAATCTCGTCCCCTCCCAATCCGACGCATACACATGCACTCAATCAATGCACAGCAAAGTATGTCAAGACGACGACTACAAGAGTAGAATCACCGGTGGAGAAACAACGACAACCAGAACTCGTACCCACCATAGCTGACGGAAGAAGGCATCAATTTATACGTCCTCTTTTAGCTCCACAGCCTAGCATGTCTTACTTTTGTCAGCTTTTGTCACCGTCAATATCAAACCTACTTCTCCAGGAGTAAATTCTGGGGCGCCAAGTACTTTCATATATAAAGGGTAGATCCCCCCCCAGTTTCGCCTTCTTTTCGCCCGTACCACATCAATTTTTTTACAAATGCGCAAGACCGTAGTTTTTCACGGGTACTGCCAAACCGGACCAACGGAATGGACGTACCCCGAGTCGGGTACCCTTGTCACGGAAATTCCTGAGGGGTGGACCTCTGAGGGAGACTTTCTCGACTGGTGCACGGATCTCCACCCCACTTTGAACACTGACAATAAGTTTCGAATCTCCTTCACCGACCTAGAACGAACCCTTCCGCTCTCCACAATCTGCAACGGCCGTCACCAAGAGTACATGGACTCGGAGACTCTCCGAATCATCGCGGTATCCGACGAGTTGAGGGCTGGAGCTGCTGGGAATCTCGTGGTGGGTCATGTTGGAGAAGTGGGGTCTTCCACCTCTCCTAGTCTTTCCAAGAGGTCTCCTCGTCAACCCAAACGAGAACCTCCTCGAGACTCCACTGGTAGTCTTGTTACTGATGCTGCTTCTGGAGCGAGAGCTGGTTTCAACGCCATCAACAATCGTGGTGCTCCTGCTGCTGTCTCTCAGAGCAGAGCTCCTCCTGTCGTGATTGAGATTCCAGACTCTCCAGCTCCTGCTGAGACAGCTGAGACAGCGTCGGGCCAACAGAGCTCTGCTTCCATCTTTTTCATGGGGGCAGGGATGCACCACGGACATGTTCAGCAGCCTGTTACTCGGCAGCCTGTTACTCAGCAGCCTGTTACTCAGCAGAATGCTACTCAGCAGCATGTTGCTCAGGGTGTTACTCAGCAGGGTGTTACTCAGCAGACAGTTCAGCAGACAGGTACTCAGCAACCATATCACCAGCCTACCACCCACCAGCATGCCTCTCAACCTGCTGCCCGCCAGCAACAAGTCCCTCCCGTCCAGCCCTTCTCTCAACAACACATTCCCCCCTCCCAGGGCCAGTTTGGCGAGTTCCAGAGTGCTGTGCCCCCAAACCCTCTCTCCTGGGGTTCCGGTTCGTTCTCGTTTTCGAACCTGAGCCATGGTCAGGGCCAGGGCCAGAGTCAGGGTCAGAACCAGGTGCTGAACCAGAACCATTCCGTTCAGAACCAGAACCACTCTGTCCAGAACCCGAACTCGAACCACTCTGTTCAGAACTCGGTCCAGAGCCACCCGGTCCAGAATCAGAGCCACCACCAAGCTCAGGTTCAGACCCACTACCAGGCTCTGCCAGTTCAGACCAACTCTGTCCAGAACCAAGTACAGAACCAAGTCAACCCCGTACCTCAGTCTGTTCCTTCGTCCAACTCCTCTCAATTCACCAAAACAATCTGCCTGTGCAGCCAAGTCCAAGACAGCAACGGAAAGTACTCTCTGACTCTCGTCCAGACCAACAGGAATGTCCCAGTACCCTCGTTCAACTGCACAGACGACTTTCTACGCTGGGTCGAGTACCTGAATCCCTCCAGGTTCAAACGTCAGGCCTGCTACGGAGTTGTTGTTGCTGACGAATTAGGATGCACCAAGCAAGACACATCCCGGTTTCTCAGGCCCCTTCGATCGGAGTACGCACGGGCAGACGTCTGGTACGTCTATGACTTTGAGGGGCCTGTTGTGAACCCAGGGGAGGCTGTTCCAGCCGAGAGTTTCACTCAACAGACTTGCGAGGCAATCATTGACTTGGACCAGCGGGTCTCCCGCCACAGCGAAGCTCAAGAGCAGACAGCAAAACGGCTGGAGGCAGTTGTGCAGCAGCTGGGTACGACAGTAAGCAACGTGGCTCTTCTCAGACAACATCGCGACTCTTTCGAGCAGCAACTGCACAATTTCGGCAACGATTTGGGCCGTGTCAGGACCGGAATCGAGCAACTCATTGCCAGCAAAGTCAACTCTGCCGTGAAGGAAATGAGTCAGCGATTCGAAAGCAAGCTGAAGCACGTGACTGGGGTGATGGAGCAAAAACTGGAGGCTGAGGTTCTTCGTCGAATGAACAACGAGTTTGAGCTGCGAATGCCATCCAGTTCGAAGCGCCCAAATCAATGTGATGAATCACAGCAAACGCCCTCGGGTTCGAAACGCGCCAGTGATCCTGAAGACTCTGGTTCGAAACGCGCCGGTGATTTTGAAGACTCTGGTTCGAAGCGTGCCAGTGACTTTGACGACGCTCAAATCTCCAAACGGGTCAAGAAGGACCACATGATGGACTTTTCCTTTGAGTGCGAGGACGGAGTGGTTCCCTCGACCATTACTGGACTTCTGAGGCACCTCAAGCACCCCAACAAGATGCCTGCAGTCAAATGTCTCGGTGGAGGCAAGGCTCGCTTTGAATTTTTCGACGAGAAATGTGTCTTGGTTGTTGGCAGCGAAAGCAAGTGGGGGTTTAGTCTGGATGAGGACGATGTGAGCTGTGACGGGAAGATGGTTAAACAGCAGGCTTTCGATGAGGAACTTGATAGTTTGGACGGTCTTGGAGTGGCTCAGGCTCCTCGGTCTTTTTGCGCGAGAGATACAACTGAGACAGCAGATGAGTCTTTCCCAGCTCCAGATGGTGTATCAGTTGAGTCGACTGTTGAGTCTGTGACAGTCACTTCTTCAGTGGAGCCGGGAGACACAAGTGAGCTGGTCTCCATGCCTGAAGGACAGTCTCCGACTCAAGTGCCGTCTTCACCTCAAGACCCGTCTTCCCATGATCTACCCCAAGAGGCACCACCCCAGAAGTTGTTATCAGCTCCGGAACCAGCTTCACCAGAACCATCTCGACAACCATCTCCACCTCGACAAAGTCTTCGTTTAGACACCGGCTCCTGCAACACCACGACGACCCATTCAGATCCCATAACCCCAGTTCATGAAGCCTCAGATCCATTGACTTGCTCTGCTCCCGCTCCCGCTGTCTTTTGTATTACTCCCCCAACACCCACGACACCCACCTCTGTGTCCCCAGTTGTTCCCAAAGCCAAGGTGGCTGCAGTTGTAGCAGATGCCGAGGAGGCTGCCCGAGCTGATGTTGTGGGGGACGCTTCCAAGGAACGCCAGGTGGCTGCTGAGAAGGAGCCAGACACTCTGAGAGCCGAGGACGAGAGGAGATCACGTGAAATCACTACACAGGCCTCTGCTGCTGACGGACATTGCGACAGCTCGACTGGCACTGGACTGAAGTCAACTAAGAAGTCGACTGAGGCAACCAAGAAGTCTAACCAGTCAACCAAGAAGTCAACCGAGTCAACCAAGTCAACCAAGAAGTCTTCCAAGTCTGTTCACTTTGACTCCGACCTTGGCGGCTCTCAAGGTGCATCTAGCAAAAAGACAGCCACTGAAGCTCGCCGGCTGAGAGACAAGCAGAAGACCAAGTCTTCTTCTCGACCTTCTTCTCAGCCCAAGGCATCGTCTCGACCTTCTTCTCAGCCCAAGTCTTCGTCTCAGACCTCGACAAGTTCACCGTTTTTCAACGACATTAAAAATGCAAAGAAACCCGATGTCAGGACCAAGACTGTCAAAACCTGGGTCCGCAAGTCAGACAACCGACTCTAGACTTCAGCGACCTGACAGTCTCGGAAAACACACAGCTGGCTGGGTGTAATCAACTCTCGACTCGGATGAAGAAAAAGGAAGGATTCTGTATCATTTAATTGATTGATCTTTGGTTGTTTTTGCTATATTATATGCTGCTAACAAGGAACATTACAACCAAAGGTCACCAGACAAACTTGAGTCAACCACCAAATGAGACGACAACACGACTGGAGGATGAAAATATGCTCAACTTCTTCAAAAAAAGGTAAGTAGGCCATTGAAGTATATACTCAACGTCTATCAGTGGCCAAAGACATGATGATTCAGCAGATTTCCACCAATGATACCCCGATTTTTTAGCGGACAGACTCAAAATATTCAGAGCTAGTCTCGACTGCTCAAACTCTCGACAACCATATCCAACAGTGTTTCAAAGAAACACTAGCTGTAATTAGTTGTAGACTGACAAGACGTAATTTCAAGCGTAGAGTATATAGATGTCTATAGTCTTTGTCACGTCTAATACATTCTGGTCAAGTGTTTTCTGCGGCCTTGTAGTCAGTATAGAGGGCTTCCTGAAACTTCGATGAGCTCGATGGTTTTTTCCTTTCTCTTTTTTGACAAATACATCCCAGCAAATCTACTATGACTCACCATATCTGAACCCACACACAGGATATACTCGGCATCTAGAAGAAGATGAAACAGCTCTGACTGCCGCAGTTTGTAGTTTTTTTTTTTTTTTGATTCTAGGGAAATGCATTTAGCTATATATTATGTAGTTTTTTTGATTCTAGGGAAATGCATTTAGCTATATATTACGCAACAAGCATCCCAGACTCTTGTTATAATTGACCATAATTCGTAGTCACGTGACATCTCTGGGCCCCCATATCTCTCCAACCACTTTTTCCGCCAGTTGCGGCCATATCCTGGTGAAAATACGGCTTCCCGTCCGATCAGCCATAGTCAAGCACCAGAGAGCCCAGTTAGTATTGTAGTGGGAGACCATACGAGAATCCTGGGTGCTGCAATTCTTTTTGCAGCTGTCAGTGAGTCGGCTGTGGTTTTTGTGATTTTTGTAATTTCGGTGGGATGTGTTCATCCAGTGAGCTGAGGTGTGTTTTACGAGCCGTGAGAGTAAGCAGATGATTCTGAGGGGTTTCTGTGCTTAGAATTCGTGAAGTCAGTTACAACAGATGTAACTAAATCAGTGGAAACTACACTGTAGCCTTTTGCACTCTTCTTTGATATTTTCACCCATCTGTGGACACTTACTGTAACTAGTCTCAGATTAGCTTTCTTATCTCATCCCATAAGTTGATCATATGCAGAGTCGAACTTAGAGGCAAGCATTCTTTCAGATCATCCGATGAGTCGAAATGGGCTTGTTTTGGGGCTGACAGTCTGATCAGTACGATTCAGAATAACAAACGTGACAACAGACGTGATGACAAATTTGTCTCGTTGGTGAAAGTGACTCAATTTCAACTGTCGTGGAAGCAGCTGTATGTGCTCTGTAAAGTAACGGATGTGAGAAAGGAAGCCTACTTGTAGTCACTGTACTGTAAAGCGGGAGTTCAAGTAAAGACATGGTATTGTCTTGCCGATTTCATTTCAGTCGATATGTTGTTGTACCCAAAAAGTCTACTCTAGGCAACTAAATATACTGCTAGCTGACTGACCTTAATGTGTGTGTTTGTGTACATCCTGTAGAGGTGCCTGAACAGCGCTGTATCACTGAGTGTGGCTCTTTGACGTTTTGATTGTGTTTTGTTTACGAAAAATGAGACTCTTCAGACTGTGACACCTTTCCTTAGCATGAGTCACTCTGGTTCATTTCACGCGAATTCTGAGTGTGTGTTATGTGAATTACATGTGTCAAAACCAGTCACCAGCTCTCACAGAGTCTTCTAACAGTCTCAGTTACTCATCATTCCAATGGCACTCCTCCAATATACTCCTTATGCTTGTTAGACCAGTCGAAACGGTACCTGACTCGTCGAGCACCTGTTGTTTATCAACTGATCAAACAGCTCATGTATAACCACTCGTCAAACATACCATGTTATGTTTACCATCTCACTCCAAACAACATCCTACGGCCACCTGACTGCTCAACGGTCATTTTTTTATAAAGCAGCGGGTTGGACATCATTATTCGACATCGAAGAACACCCCAAAGAACAACACCACCAGCCACCCAAAATCGCTATGGAACTATCAAGGGAAATCATCATGGAGCCGTGCACAAAAAGCCTCAGACACGACCTCGATCGTCTCCACAAACAGCGACAGCTGCAAGTGGAAGACTTCCAGTCGCTCAACACCATCTTGAGCCAGACCAGAGAGTCTTTTGCAAACTCCGAGAGAGTGCTCAAAGCCATCAAGGCCGTGTTGGCTAGTTCTGCGACGTGATTAGGAGACCGTTACAATGCAGGCTTCAAGATCACTTGACTTGGACTTTACAAGTGGTCCGTTCTTTTTCTTCTTCAGTCCGGGAGAGCTGCGCAGATATCCAAATTACTAGCACAAAAGCCTGGGTTGTCGAACGGCTACTCATACTAGACAAGCCATCAGAACTCACAGTTCATTTTTCCGATACAATACCCGTTCAATCTATTTTCATTTAGCACAGAGGAAGTCTATATGTCAGTCTTTCCAGAGTAAAGCTTCGGGGAATGTATCCACGCCTAACAACAAAAGTAGAGTAGATGAGACTATACTGTATGATAAGATTGGAATCAGTCGAGCATTGACATTTCGATGATATAATTTTCAGTAGAATATTCAGGCTCATTGAACACTTCAGAGCTTGTGGGTCGAGTCCAGTCTGGAGAAACTAAACCTGAATGACGTGAGAGACATGAACGTCACAAAGAGCTCTTATAAGATCTTTCAATTCATAGAACTGCTTTTGTCTTACTCGCCCACACCCCCCACACTCTCCTACACTCTCCCATACTATTCCAACTTTGCACCAACTCAAACAAACCCCCGTGCTCCAAAGGAGACATGAAAACCCAATCTGACAACATTACATAATTCATACAGGCCCACTCTATGCCATGATCCATATAAAAGCCCATTATCTCTAAATTTGAGCGGGAACAAGGCGGTAAATGTCAAAAACACAGAGCCAGAAAAACAGTCAAAATAGCCTTCGGGGCTGTTGGTGTAGTGGTAACATATCTGCCTTCCATTCAGTTGATAGCAGGTGCCAGGGGTTCAATTCCCCTACAGCTCAATTTTTTGATCACATTTTTTCTGTCTGAGAAAACCCTCTCTGTATTACACACTGACTACTGTAATCTCCATCTTATTCGGCCTTCCCTCTTTTTTATTACCTCGGATACGCCCAGTGCATGCATGCCTTTGTTCCTTCTGTTTATGGGAGCTCTCTACTCTATGGACCCCACGGGGAGTATTATGGGCAATTATGGAAGATCAAGTATATAAGTCCGTCGAGCTGCCTCATTATTCATTCCTTAGATACAACCACAAGTGTCCACTTCTCTTCTCCACTTTTCCTTTAACCCTTCTTTTTTAAAAATGTCAATTTTCGGAACCCCCTCCATGTTTGGTCGTCCCATCGACCCCTTCCAGCACCTCATGAACATCCGATGTGCCCATGAGGCTGCCCACAACCGGTTCCGCGGCCAGATGTCGTCCTCCGACCCCGAGGTGCGTCAAACCGGACTCTCCAACCACCATCTGTATCTCAAACAGCTGCTGGACGAGCAGGCCGGCTACGAGACCGATCTGTTCAAGTGTCTGAAACACATTGACGCTGCTGTGGCCCAGTGGACCGAGTTGTACCGTCAGGGAAAACGTTCCGAGGCCCAGCGGGTCTGTGACGCCATCGCCTTCGAGTTCAGAGACACCTGTATCACTCTGGGCTTCCGAGCTCTGAGCCAGAAGGAGAAGAACGAGCTGCTCCTCGACATTTGTCTGGCTTACGAAGAGGACATGGGTGCCAACCAGCTGCGAAGCTTCAAGCTGTAGAGTTCCCGCGCAAGTATATATGAATGCATTATAGATATGACTGACAAGTAAAATATTTTACTCAGAGAACCCAACAACGTCCACAGACAGTCCGAGACCCTCAGTGAGTCCATAGATTGGACTCTGGCAGCCCAGCTGGCCAATATCGGCCTTGTAGACCGTTCTCTCGTTCAGATCAATCACAAATCCACGAACATGAGGAGTGGAAAAGAGAAAAAGAGCATGCTGACCAGCCACAGTCACGTGACCCTGAGTTTGTTTGTCGACCAAGTTGGCTGGAAGAGAGACTCGGTAACACGCTGAGGAAATGGGATCAACAATCTGACCCACAGCTCCAACCTCAGTATACTGAGACTCAACCACAACGAGAGAGTCTGAGTAAGAGCAGATCACGTGCCCCGAAATCACGCACACGTGACCCACGTCGGACATGTTGGTTGTCTTGAACAGTCTCAGGATCCGCTCTCGATGCCAGTCGACCCAGTACAAAGTGTCCGAGTCATGCAAAAATGTCTGTTTTTTGTTTCTCTGAAGAAGAATCAACGGGGAGCTCTCAACGGTGATGGAGACGCCGTTTCTGGTCACAGTTACGGTTCCGTCACGTGACTCGAGCCGAGCAATATTTTTCTCTGCCCATTTTTCAGCAGGCTCATCGTAGTATGATCCGGCCTCCCAGACTCGCACCATGTCGATGGGAACGAGCTCTTCCTCTTCAGTAAACTCATAATCTGTCCACTCACGTGATACAGTGGGCGTGAAAGTGTCGAGAAGCTCACGTGACAAGTCTGGCTGTTTCTGGAGCGTTTCCAATGCAAACTCACATCTCGGAACGTCCCTGATATCAGACAGAGTCAGAAGAGACCCCGGATTTCCCTCTGTCGAGCCATAAACCTCTGCCTGCTCAGGGGTCACGTGACCAACGCTCCCCACGGTCGCCGCGTTCATTTTCTGGGTCCACCAGGGTGTCGGGAGTGTGTGCAAAAAAGTTCTCCATGTGGTGCAACTTTTAGCCAGTTGTTGCAAAGTCCAGAGATCGACGTGAGAGAGGATTTCTGCTGCTACCTCAGCTGGTAGTTGTTGGAGCGTGTGAAGTATTGTCATTTCGATTGGTTTTTGTGTCGAACAGAGTCTCTCGTGTTTTGTTTGTGGATTCTCCAGAGCAGGTAGGATTTATTTTGTATACAGTTGGTGTGCTCTATCTTGCTGCAGAACTCTTTTTTGCAAAGTTTATCAGCTGGGTAGGATTTGAACTGAGGGGAGATTAGAACTGGTGTAGGGTTAGTGCGGGGTCAAGGAAGTATTTGATGAGATAGCTGAAATTGAGGATGGTACTTTTCGTCATATGATTTCTCTTATGACACATGTAATACGGCGTCATCAGCTCCATCAAAACTTGCTTCTATTGTGAGATGCATGCCTGACATAACTCTAAGTCTCGGTTAGCCGGATCAACTGGAGACTGCTGGAGTGATGAGTATTGTTGATGTGAGTCTGGAAAAAGCAGGAGTATATTTAAGAACACTGTCAAAGTTGATTCCAGTTTTTTCCTGTCAAATCATACCTCTGTAACTGCCTCTTTGAGTCTCCCCGTTGGCTCGGCCTTTGGCGGAGCGCAGATCTTTTTAAAGTTGAGGCAAAGGAGGCGAGTGGGTCCGTGGCTAGTGCATGCGGAAATAGTGGACTTATGTGAGCGTTGGAGGGTGGTTGGACGTGGAGAGCGGGTTGAGTAAGGAGGTAATGCCGTATAGAATCTCTACAAACCACAAAAATCTCATGTAGACAACATTTGGCATTTTTCAGCATTTTCCCAAATTTAGATCTGCAAATATTGCCCGAAAATACCATATACTTCCGACCGCTGTTCATTATAATTCCGTAAAGCTTCATTCCGCCTTCCCAGCTCCCAACCAACGGTCCGCTCCTCCTGCCTTTGCGCCTCCTCAGCCCCTCATCTCATGTCTCACTTCTCCTCATTGTCTCAGATTGGAGGGGTTTGTTGTGAGGCGGAAAAATTGCGCCAAAGGAGAATGAGGTATCAGATAAACAAGGCTTTCCAGCTACTTGTAGCAGACAATCAATGATCAACATGTATGGATTTGGGCCGTCAGAAATCCTATAATTCTCACATTGTTTCAACTTCGCATAGCACAGCACAGCACAACAGGGCTCCAGATAGTCAAACATGCTCAGACCAGTGTTCAGATCAACGCTCGGCAAGAGGAACAAATGCAAAAGCCGCTTACAAAACAAAACCACCTCGGCGCTACGCTCGAGGAGGAAAAAGATTACAGCACCCAGGATTCTCGTATGGTCTCCCACTACAATACTAACTAGGCTCTCTGGTGCTTGACTATGGCTGATCGGACGGGAAGCCGTATTTTCACCAGGATATGGCCGTAACCAAGACTCCGATACGGGGAATCGAACCCCGGTCTCCACGGTTCTCAGAATGAGAGCGTGATGTGATAGCCCCTACACTATATCGGAAATTGTGATTTTTTGGGAAATCTTGCCACCCAATTCTAAATTATGCCTAAATCCACCGGCGAGCGTGTGAGCGCTTTTTGAGATATATGGGGGTGTTCTCCGTGTTGAGGACATTCCAAAAAGCTAGCTATATGCTTGATTCCCCTTTTACAGCTCTCGTGACAGGGTTGTTAACTTGGAACGTTTGATTTTCCAGGGTTTTACCCTTGTGCCAAAAAAAATTACAAAAAATGCCACAAAACTACCACATCTATGTGACACATTATTTCACGTTTCCACAACTCTTTTGAACACGTGAAATGTATTTCGGCATCACTCAGGGCATATATTCGCCCTGCTGACCACTGATAATATCTCAGCTCATCCAAGATAAGCTTCTGCGGACAAGTAGGCGAAAAAAATATCCGAGGCAAGAGATGATCACCAGCATGAAACACTACGATACTGATATCCTTCGACCTGAAGCTATGGAGTCATTCTCTGGGTGCTCCAACACCCCTGACACCATTTCCGTTACATAATCCCGATAAGGTTCAATTTAGGTGTTAATCGCGCGTCTGGCATTTGTGCACGCGTTTTATCGTCACGTTGAACCATGGAAATCGTGCGGCCTCTGAAGGAGCAGATTGAGGCGTTGCAGAGCGACATTTTTCAGCTGGAGGCGAAAATCGACCGTCTGACGACGCGCAAACCCAACTACCACGTCACTACACTGAAAGACTGGCGTCATGGAGTCGATCCCTTGAACCCCGCCATTGTCTACGAGTACATGTCGCTTTTTCCTCCGGGTGTCACGTTATCGTACGGCGGAGTGTGCGACGAGTCTGACGGACGGCTGTTTCTCGAGGATCTGGAGTCGTTTGTGCCCCAGACAGGCTGCAAAACTGCCGACAACCATTCTCGAGCAGTTCTTCTGGCTCACTCAATCAAAGGCCCGGTGCTCAAGGCGTGGTCTCAGGCATACAGAAGCCGCTGGTTCGGCATGCTGGAGTGGATGCCCATGCGCGAGTGGTTCCTCGCAAAGTACCAGGCCACAATGGACCCCATGGACTATCGCCAGGTGGTGGTGGGGAGACTGATGCATTTACAAAAGGGCAATTCTACGACAGACCAGCTGAGAGTGGTGGAAATTGTGCTCGGCGAAACGTGCCGGTTGAACGGACCGCTGAGCAAACATGAGAAGGTGGTGTTGGGACGCCTAGTGGGTGTCAAGGGCAAAGATGTGACTTGGGAGGAGGTCAACGAAGAGCTCAGAACGTTCCTGAAGACGTTCCAGGAACGGCAGCTGTTGGACAGTAGGGTCAAAAAGGAAGATAGAATGTAGACAATCAATAGACTGATGAAGTTGTATGGCAAGTGTAGAGCTATCTGGCAGGCGAGACTAGGTACGTTGTAAAGTTACCCTAAGCCACGTACGAGTACTTGTAGGAGACGATCTACGCGTGTCCAGCCAAGGTTGCACATCCGACGACTGTTCAAAACCGATCCCGCCACCATGAGTCAAGCAACACTCGCATACATCGCCAGACTCGATCCAGCACTAAAGACCGTTTTGGACGTATCGGACACCAAGACGGTGTATTACTACCTTGACCACACCAGCGGATACTACAAATTAGGTATTATCGGTGCCAACGGAAAAACGACGCTCTCCATATTTCCGGACTCCTACAGTCCTTCAACAAAGCCACAAGAGGCCACTGAAATCATCGGTGACATGATTTTACTAAGACTAACCAACAAAAATTACTTGATCAACACTAAGTTGGAAACATATACCAAGCATCCGATTGATTCAGTCACGTACACTCTCTTGAAGTCCAATCTCAAGCTACCCCCACCGGAACCTGAATGGACGCCCTCAGGTCTTCCCTTAATTCGAAGTAACGGAAATTTCGACTTTACCATTGTGTCCAAAGATGAAGAATCCTACGAGGTCCATTCTCTGGTTCTAGCTGGTGTCTGGCCCTTTTTCAAGAAGATGCAAGAAGCCAACATGAAAGAAGCCTCCGAGATGAAGATGGAGCTGCCATACCCACATCGATGGATTGAAGTCATGTTAGCTTTCTTCTACGAGGAAGAATTGAAGATGGACTTTGACCAGGCTACAGGAGTGGTTGTTCTTTCAAAGGTCTACGACATTCCCGCCTTGTGCGAAATTGCCATCAGCAAGATTCGCAAGGAGACCTTGGATGTCGCCAAATGTCTGGAAGGCTGGCGGAATGTCTACGAAGCTAGGTGTGACTCGATGCAGCTCTACCTCGCCAAGTATCTCGGTGAGCATCTGGAAGAGCTACAAAAGTCCTCTGAATTGTTGGCCCAGTTTTCTCAAGACGAAGCTGTTCAGTTGATGATGGATATTTCTAGGAGCAAGTCTGCTTAGGGGGAGGGGAAGTACCAGGAGTTGATAGTACGTAATCGAGTGAAATTGGGTATTATGGCGTGTAATTGAGAGCTGTGTAAATGTCCTCTATGGATTTATTGAAGCTTCCATTGTCGCACTTCAATTCAGAGAAATCTCCAGGTAAACATAGAAAAGAGGGAGCACACCAGAAGACCAATCAATCAGATATGTAGAGTATTTTCAATACACCTGGAAGTTCTCTAATATCCTCGGGCACTTCTCTCTCATAACTCGACGCATTGAAGCCTCACTCTGTGTTCAAGATCAGGCGTAATTTTGAAACACCTCTATATCATGGAATTAGGGATAGCCAGAATAAAGCATTGACTCAGTGTGTAATCCAAAGCCACATTAATCCACCCAGACGCTCTACTCCACCCCACCTCGTCCCCTCACTACGCAAAACGCATCTCATTATTCGGGCGCTGACTAAGCACCATCTCAGATATTATTGAAAGTCCACTTTTTTGAGTAATCGTCGCGGCCCGATGGTTTAGTGGTATAATTCTCGCTTAGGGTGTCCTGAGCAATTTGCGAGAGGTCCCGGGTTCAATTCCCGGTTGGGCCCATCTTTTTTGCTGTCCTGTTCTGCAAAACATATATTTTTGCCATAGAGTAAAGTCTCGATGTTTTCTTCGCTCACACTGGCGAAAACTTTTTCGTTGGGAGTGCCTCTCATTAGTGTGTTTTTTGCGCTATTAGCTTGGTTGTGAGTTTGAAGGGAGTTCCATGATTGAAGAACGATATTGTCTAAAATGTATCTCTGGCACTCTGAGAGAAACTTCAGTGTTGCTCTTTGTGGTCGATTTATCAAATCCATTGCATACAATTGCGTTCCTACAGCTCCATAGCGGAACAACTATTGCTCCTTGAGCGTCTGAAACAGCTGGACGGCGCTAAAAAAGGCTTAGTACACATGTGTCAAAGAAAGACGCGTCGCCAGGGTGCCGTATGCCTTTAAAGAAGCACGTGGGCGCCCCTGAGATGATCTGACAAGATTAGAGCCGTCTACGTTGGAGATAGAGTGAAGGATAAGCAGCCACTTTATGTGGACGATCCGAACAAAGTGGGGCATTGGTGAGATAGAAGGGATCATCAATTGAACGAATTGAGACCAAGTTGGTAAAATCCAGACCAACTCGACCTGATCTAGCCCAGAGAGTCGATCACGGACGTATACCCACGTGGTTATTGTGGACGAGATGCACTGCCGACAACGAAGGTGGACTAGTGCATGTAGGTCCTTCCTTTGCCGAGCTCATCTCAATTAAGACGAGGCTGCCTCGAAGCGACTCTTTAGCTGCTCAGAACTACGCTGGACGGCATTCTGGGCTCTCCACGTGGCCCAGTCATTGGCAACGGTCTTGGCACTGGGCTGCTAGGCACTCGTATCGTTCTTGTCAGTCTCGGCTGCATACGCGTTAGCGCGAAAATACTCAACGGTGAGCTTCATTAGGGGTCTAAGGCGGAGTCTGGAAGGGAGCGAGGAGGAGGGAGATGGACACGGACTCTCGAACACCTCAATGAACTGAACAAGCTGCCTAATTTCTCTGATCAGTTCCTCTTTTGCTCCACCTCTCAGATCAATGGCGTCCCCCGATCTCCCGATCTCCCGATCTCCAGCCCTCCCGCCCCTCATAACTGTCAGTTATCATATCGCCTAGCAGTGCACGTGGTGTCTAACCCACTAGTGGCCAATAGGGGAGACTGGATTACAGCATTCCAGCTGCACTAAGCGAGACGTCAAGATCTATATATATATTCCGAAGAGTCTCAATCAACCCGCATCCCCACACTCGTTTCCACCATGAAGTTTTCCGCCTTTGCCGTCTTTGTGGCTGCCACTCTCTTTTCTTCGGCTGAGGCCAAGAAGAACAAGCACCAGCCCGCCATGACCACCATCTCGCCCAACCTGGCCGAGATTGCTGCTGCTCAGGCCACCGCAGTGTCCAACCAGTTCTCCTCCAATGTCCCCGGCTGTGCCTTTGACAAGTACTACCAGATCTGGCTGGAGAACACGGACTACGAGAAGGCGTTTGAGCAGGAGGACATGGCGTGGCTGCGGGGCCAGGGAATCACTCTCACCAACTACTGGGCCCTGACCCACCCCTCCGAGCCCAACTATGTCGCTGCTGTCGGCGGAGACTACTTTGGAATCAACAACGACGACTTTTTCCGAATCCCCGAAAACGTCTTCACCATTGCCGATCTGCTCGACATCAAGGGCATCTCCTGGGGCGAGTACCAGGAGCACCAGCCGTACACCGGTTTCCAGGGCATGAACTTCTCGCGTCAGAACGACATGGCTCCGGACTACGTGCGAAAGCACAACCCTCTGGTTCACTACGACTCGGTCGTCAACGTGCCCGAGCGTCTGGGCAACCTCAAGAACTTCACCGAGTTCAACAAGGACGTTTCCAGCGCCCAGCTGCCCCAGTGGGCCTTCATCACTCCCAACATGACCAACGATGCCCACGATACCGACATTGAGTTTGCCGGCAAGTGGACCCGGGGCTTCCTCGAGCCTCTGCTGGCCAACAAGGAGTTCATGGACAACAACCTGATCATCGTCACCTTTGACGAGGTCGAGACCTACCCTCTCGAGAACAAGGTGCTTGCCGTTCTGCTTGGAGGAGCTGTCCCCAAGGAGCTCCAGGGAACTTCTGACGATACCTACTACTCGCACTACTCCAACATGGCCACCGTTCAGGCCAACTGGCAGCTTCCCCATCTCGGACGAGGCGACGCTCTGGCCAACCCCTTCAAGTTTGTCGCCGACCAGCTCAACATCTCCGTGGTCGACTTTGATACCACCGGCCAGTACAACAACAAGTCTGTCAAGGGCTACTTTAACGACGAGCGAGTCCCCATTCCCGCCCCTAACGCTTCCGCCATTGGAGTTGTCGGCAACACCATCTACCAGAAGATTGCCGATATCTGGGGAGGTGAGGTTCCCAAGGTTGCCACTCCTTCCACTTGTCCTACCAAGATTGAGCAGCAGGCTGTTTCTCCCATCACCGCTTCCTCTTCCGCTTCTTCTTCTTCAGATGTTGCTGTTACCTCCTCTGCTTCTGCTGCCTCCGCCTCCTCTTCCGCCGACAAGACGACCTCCATCGAAGGCCAGTACGTGACCATCTCTGCCAACTGCTCCACCTCTGCCAACTTCACTCTCCAGTCTATCCCCGTTTCTACCGAGTCTGCTGTTGTCTCCACTGAGTCCGCCGCCGTCTCCACTGAGTCCGCCGCCGTCTCCACTGAGTCCGCCAAGTCCACCGAGGCTGCTACCACCATCGTCGACGGCGAGTACGTTACCGTCTACGTCACCGACTGTCCCGTGACCACTGTTGACGCCAACGGAGAAGTCACCACCCGAGTCGTCCAGTCCACCGTCACCGAGACTGTTTGTCCCAAGTGCTCCAAGAAGACCGAGTCCGTTGAGACCAAGGCCGTTGAGACCCCCAAGGAGACCAAGGCTGTTGAGACCTCCAAGGCTGCTGAGACTCCTAAGTCTTCCTCCAAGGCTGTCGAGACCCCCAAGGAGTCCCCCAAGGAGTCCCCCAAGGTCGTCGAGACCCCCAAGGTCGCTCAGTCCTCTTCCAAGCCCGCTGAGACTCCCAAGGCTGCTGAAACCCCCAAGGCTGAGACTCCCAAGGCTGAGACTCCCAAGGCTGAAACCCCCAAGGCTGAAACCCCCAAGGCTGCCAGCGACTCCACCATCACCATCAACCAGACCGTGACCAAGACCCAGGCCGGATCTGCCACCACCATGGTGCCCTCCAACTCTGCTCCCGCCCAGGCCCCCAAGGGCTCCACTCCCGCTCAGGCCAACGGTGCTGCCAAGGCCGCCGTCGGAGCCGCTGCCGTCATTCCTGCCCTCATGGCCATGTTGTAAGTGGCTGTATTTAGTTAATTTGATCTTGTATAATGAGTGGTGTGTTAAGGAGTTGGTCGCAGTTGAATGTCAACTGAAAAGAAGACGTTGTCACCAAAATTTCTCTCACTGTTTTCACCAATTTCCACTCTCGCACCAACCATGAGAGTGCTGAAATGTTAGACGGGCTGGAAGGGAGAAGACAATCGGTCGGGATCATCTACCGAGACGAAGTAACAGAGAGCGAATGTAGCGTGTTGTGTGCTGTTGTCGAGTTAGAGACATGTCCGGTTTCAATGATCTCATTAACCCACTGTGTTGTCTTGTCACTGTGGAGTGAGTAATGTTTTAAGTGACGTTCGCCGCAAATTGACACTCTCAATCGAATAGTCCAACTTTTGCACGGCATAGAGTTGTAGCTGCTTCGTGGTCATCAACAGAACTTGACAGAGTTGCAATGTATTACTATGAGTGGACTGAATTGGCGATAGTGCGGGCACCCCCCTCAATTATTGGAAAAGTTGGGTCGGAAGTCAGTCTGCCACATGTCGATACCTCCATAATCAAACTCAGTGGGGTCAAATTCTTCCTCCTCCTCCTCGCAATAATAGCGATCCTCGTTGTCCCATTTTTCGTAATCCGTTCCGGTATGGAAAGCGTAGTCTCGGCGTCTGCTTCTCTCCCAACGAATGTCGTAAATGTCTTCGTCGCCAGAATTGTAGCCGTTGAGCTCCTCCAGTCCCTTGGGATTCCGCTCTATCGGATATTGCACGGCATAAGTGGCTGCAGTAGCCAGCAGAGCGTCCATATCGTACACTTCTCGATACTGGGGAGGACGGGATTCAGCTAGAGCACGCACTTCTTGAAGAGTGGAGAACTGGTCTGGTTCACCAAAGAATCGTGGAGGCCTTTCTGGATCCCGGCACTTGCGTGTGAAAGATTTGGTGGCAAAAGCGTCGTTCTCCTCCTCATCATCTTCTCTCTCAGAATGCTCGTCGTCTGAACCCTCCATCAATTCACGCAGATTGACACACCGATCCTCCTCATCCAGCATGCTCAGTTGCTCGAGTTCGGTCTCAATAATATCGACCATGTCTTCACCCACAAAAACAAACCCAAGCCAGTTTTTGGACACCACAGGGATTATCAAGTCAAGGAGAGTGTGTAACAAGTCACGGTATTCGGTTTCAATGAATAAAGTGTACGTTGTCCCGGTGAGCAGATCGAGAACCGAAGTCCCATGAGCCAGCCGGGACGTGACATAACGCTCCAGTCCTCCTTGAGCCTGGACCATGCACGCGTGAGTTTTGGTTTCGTACACAGACCCGATTTCCATCACTGGAAACGCCTCATCGCAAGCAGCGAGAGCCTGGGTATCGTATTTCTGAGTAAGCTCATGATGCCCAAGAACCTGCCACATTTCCCCAAGATCAACGAGCTTCTGGAATCCCAGATCGACCCATAACCGCAAAACCAGATCTTGGAAGTGGTAGTAGAGGAACCCGTTGTAGAACAGATAGGACGAAGAGGTACCATGGTCCGGCTGACAAATGGGCAAAAAGAAAAGAATCACGTGACGGAGTTCAGGAGTGGGCTCGATATATGCCATATACGACTTGTCTTCGAACCTCAGCCTCCATTTCCCGTTACATTCTGGACCGATGTAGTTTGTTCTGAAGTAAGCACTGGAATGAACGTGAAATTCAGACCTATTCATTTTTGCATACTCGTCCCCGTAACCGCCGTAAGAATAGGGAAAGAACGTTCTGTATTTTTCCTCTTCGAGAGTCTTGACCACAATGGCTCCCATATCGCCCGGCAAAAGTTGGACGTCGGTTTTTGCGTACCAGTTTTGCGGTTTGATAGCTGTCAAGTGGTTTTCTTCAATCAGATAGTTGCCCTTGTTGTCCCTCAGACACGTGTCTTTGTGGATGAGACATTTGACGTCGTTGATCTGAACCAGTAGAAGATTGTTGTTTTCTGCCGTGATCCGGATATCTGTGGGTGTACTGGAATCAATCAGAAATATCTCTGGAAAAGTCTTCCCCTTGTGCGTCCTCTTAGATCTCGATCTCGTCTCGAAAGTGAACAGCTCAACCTCAACGTCTCCCTTTGCAAACCAAGATCCTCTAATTGTAGAGGTAGATCCCCACCAGGCAGGATACTCGACGTCGGTGAAGATTGGACACGTCATGTTCTTCAATCTCTCTGTGCACTGCTCTTTCGTAATATCTCTGGGAACACATTTCACTTCCTTTATGGGTCCATAGTCGGCTCCTCGAATGTCGTCGATAAGTCTCCATTGAGACGATTCGCTGCGACTTTTGGCTGTTCTGGCAACCAGCACTCGAGCACAAAGATCCCACGATCTCAATCCCGTCTCTGACTCGTTCAGAACAAACCAGGGAACTCGTTCGGTTACTTTTTGGCGAACCAGAGAGCTGTCGAAAGATGTCCAGAAGTTGTGAAGTGTCTTGCACGTTTGGCTGAAAGCAAGACATGTTTCGAGATCGAGCAGCAAAAAGAGCTGGTGTTTCGTCTCACAGGCGAGTTTGTCGATGGACATTTTCAGTCATTGATGGTGATGTGAAAGGGAGTAGCAGGAAGACTGCATGAACTCAAACTGTGATGGTTTGTAAGCGAGTACGAAGAGTGAGGGAGGGAGGGGGTGATTGAAGTGTGTCTCGTGATGTCACGTGGCGAACTAAATCAGCTTTTTGGAGGAATTGATGTCGCTGATTATCTTTAGATCTGTGTTACTCGCTTTGAGGACGATTATTATGCTTTAGACCATTTCGAAGATCCACTCCCAGAAAAGTCTAAGAAGACTACCAACAAAGAATAGTTATGTAATTGTATTTAGTAGAAGGCAACTTCACATAATCTCGGCCAGAGAGCTCATTCGACATTATTTGTGTCTAAACCAGATGTGGCGAGTCTACCGAAATAATTTTCTCGCCTGTAACTCGTTCACATCACAAGCAAGAGACCCCACCGGACTTCAATTCTTAACAAAGTCTCTTCAGTAGTTCTCAACTACGTTTGAACAGTATATTAATTTTCGAAATGTAGTGCTAGCAGCTCCCCCACTTGTGAATTATCAGAAGTGCAATGTTATGATGGACGAACTAAGCCTCTTCTTTACTATAAGATCCTCACTGTGCCCTTCTTCTTGAACACCCCGGGCTGTGTATAAAGCCTCTGGTTCTGCGGTTAAAATGAATGCTGTGAATAGCAGACCTTCAGAGACACATCTGCTATCTCCATTGACATCAGATCAACTTGTTTCACCCCATTTGGGCTCATTTTTTCGCCAGATGTTCCTCTTTTTTCAAGGACAAATACCCGACAATGACAGCCAAAAAAACAGCTCGGGCTGTTGGTGTAGTGGTAACATATCTGCCTTCCAAGCAGGTGCCAGGGGTTCAATTCCCCTACAGCTCATTCTTTTTGTCCCTTCGAGTCTTGGTGACTTCTTTTTGCCCTCTCTGTATCTCTCGGTGGGATCCTATACTTCTGTGGAAGCGCCAGACACATACGAGAGCATGAGACATGCCTGGAACCAAAATTTGGGCAGGTACATCTCTTAGCATGTGAGATGCTAGGAACCAAAATTTGTCCAGAGCTCTCTTGCCTGCCTCCATCTTCATACACAGTCACAGCATGTCCACCGTCCCATTGTCCCACGATCAAATCTTGGCTGAGCTTGAGCAGAAGACGAAAGAGCTCGCTCGAGTGAAAGAGACTCTGGCCAAGTACGAAGCCGGAGTGCAGCAGCAAGCCCGATCTTTGTCAGCTGAAACACCCGAGAAGATCATCATCACATCCGCTACCGTCGAGCCTGAAAGCTCGAAACTGTGGTATATCTTTAAGGACCAGGTCTACGACAACTTTGACCTTGCCTTGATTGGAGCCAAGAGTGCCGAGAAGGTCAGCACAGTGTACTCCTTTGCTCAAGCTCTGACTGTCATTCGAAAGAACGGCTTTGATCACTATGTTCCACGGTTCCGAACTGATTCCAGCTACATCAATGGAACAGGTCAGAAGGTGTACCGAGTCTACGTCGACGGAGCGTGTTCTCGAACCGGCCAGGCTGGAGTTGGAGTGTGGTTTGGACGGTGCAACCCCATGAACGTGTCCGAGCCTCTTGCTGGACCCATCCAGACAAACCAGAGAGCTGTGTTGGCTGCCATTCTCAAGGCGTACGAAGCCGTGGCGAAAATGAACAACGGACTTCAGTACGAAATTTACACCGAGTCTACCTACGCCATTGACTGTCTCACCAAGTGGCATTCGACCTGGCAGAAGAACGGGTGGGTTAACTCAGATGGAGCTCCCGTGAGCAACAGAGATCTGATTGAGAACATTCTTGAGTTGAAGGAGAAGGAGGCGTGTGCTAATGTCACCGTGCGAGTTAGCAGAGATCGATGATGTAGTAACAACGAGTGACAAGGACCAGTGAATATAACGAATGACAATATTAGGTGGATACGATGAACCAACACGGCTACAAATGACAATATTGTGCTGCTCACAAAACCCGTATTAATCTTAGTCAGCTGAAGTGAGGGTCTGTCTTACTGGAAACCTGAGAACAATAAAGCAAAGCAACGCTGACCATAGCTCAAACATTTCATTGTCAAGATAGTCGTTGAATCGTTAATCCAACATTCATCAAGAGCTCAAGGAGCTTCTGTACCGATTCACGGAGTCCCCACGTCTCCAACACGCCTCCCGACAGGTTATTTCGTCCTCTACTCACAGTCACATTGATGATCTTGTCTGCCGACCTGGGGAACTGTCCTAGAGCTCAAGCGACTCTCTACAAAATGATTGGCAAGGTGGTTACTACTTGTACCGGTACTACTGTACTAAGCATACAGTTTCGGTATCCTTCTGCTCGTGTCTCAATTAACTCGTCCACAATATACTGGACAGAATACACTCACAGTAATCAGGAAAAAATACAGTGGTCCGTATACCAGATGGAAACGAGACACAAATAGGAAACTACATTTCTCTCATCCTACAATCACCCACCCTAAAAACACTCACCTTACAGTCACTACAACCACTCACCCTCCAATCACCCCTTCGCTCACTCTCAATAAATCAAATATAATCAAAAACCTCCCTGTTTACCACCCCCGAGCACCTCTCACAGCCAGCTTATCAGCGGCATCGTTTCCGGGGTTTCCGGAATGACCCTTTACCTTGGAAATTTTGACTCGGTCTCCGAGATCGTTGAGTCGATCCAGGGTCGGCTCAATCACGTCTCGGTGCTGCACAGGCTCGTTTTTGGACGTGGTCCAGTTATTCTGCTGCCAGCCGCTACCCCACTTGTCGTAGGCGTTTTTGGCGTACGCCGAGTCCGTCTTAATGTCGTACTTCCGGCCGTCATTCCGTTGATGGATAATATCGACGGCATCGTGGATCGCCTCCAATTCAGCCCGCTGATTGGTCTGGCGAGATCCAGCCACTGGTCGGCTCACATTGTCGGGATGATCGCGTCCAAAGTGCACACCGACACCGGCCCGAGCGTTGGAGTTCTGGTTGTTGGAACACGCTCCGTCGGTGTACACCGGGACTCTGCTGGAAGAAGAGTAGGTGGATCCTCCGTAGGTGGAGCCGCTGTAGGTAGAACCACTGTAGCCGTCATCTTCATCGCTGCTGTAACTGGAGCCTCCGTATCCA
Source organism: Yarrowia osloensis (assembly GCA_900519015.1). Lineage (NCBI taxonomy): Eukaryota > Fungi > Ascomycota > Dipodascomycetes > Dipodascales > Yarrowia > Yarrowia osloensis. The sequence continues at coordinate 75,642 of ULGU01000015.1, forward strand.
CTGCTTCCACCATAATCCCCACTTCCTCCATATCCACTGCTTCCTCCGTAGCCCCCAGAACCCCCAGCAAAAGCCTCGGCTTCTTCTCGCGTGTCGAACCGCTGATGGACGCCTCCAGAGTACCCGTCGACCTGCTGCCGAGCGTCGTCCCACGAGTTGTACACGCCCGCCTCTCGTCCGTTCTGAACCGCGTAGTAAGATTCCTTTCCTCTAGCCATGGTGAGGGTCAAGTGGTGTCGTCAGTTAAGTGTCCGTTAATTGGTGTAGTCTCGTCAATTGATGTAGAACGTCAATTGGTGTAGTCACGTGAGTCAATTGAGTAGCTGGTGTGGTCACTGAGTCAATTGAGTAGCTGGTGCTCAATTGGTGCGTTGAGTGTTCTCAATCGATGTTGTCAATCGAGTGGGGTCGACGGGAATTATATACTTGAGCGTCTGCACTCTTGTGTCACATTGACAAAGAAACGTGGGACAAAAGTCAAAGTCGCCACCTGCTGGGAGGTCTAAATGTTGATGAGTGAGTGAGAGGGGGAAAGCTGGGATTAATGGGGTTATCGGGGGGTCAATGGTGAAATATGACACGTAAAATTGCATTATTTGTGCTCTACAGTCTCTCAAACACTTACAATCACCTCACAATGGAACACCCGTCACACGTGCAACTCGCGTATAGCTCGCACATGTGGTGCAGGAGGAAGGAGCTAAAATGTAACTTGGGAAAGTGTAAACTGAGAAGTGGGTTTACGAGGTTGATTGTTCGAGGAGAACATGGAAAAACAGGAGTGTCAAGTGATCAGTTGCTTCTGATCAAAGTGTGGGAACATATTGGAGGGCGGAAAATGCTCTTGTAATCAGAGAGAGATCGACGAGGTGTCGACATGAAGCACTTTAACGCCACTCAAATTCAGACTGTACCGAAGAGTCATTTATTGTATTTGCCACTCACGACACACTAGTGATTGAAGATGCTACAGCAAAGTCAGACTGTGCGGAAGATGTGAAAGTTGGCTCTTTGAGTGATGTTGTGCACTGACGTTTACTCACTTAACTCGACCAACTAAAGTTCATCATCAGCCCACTGTCAACTTAGATCTGAAGCAACGAGTTCACTGAAAGGTGATTTGGTGAGGTGGAAGGAATATAAAACAATCATATTGTTGTTGTTGGTGATAGATTGGTTATGTAAATTAGCTCGCCAAATTCATCCCCATCCCTTCTTTCCAGTTACTAAAGTCGGCTCGAACAGGCGAGAGAAGAATGACATTGTCTGTGCCTGAAAAAAAATCTTTCGTCTTGCACATTTCTCTGACGGAAAATTTCGAGGTGGTTCTCTTATCGAAACCCAATCAAATGACTTCAACGCGTTGATATCTTAAAGATGGAAGCAATCCTGAACCTGGTTATGACCACAAATTCCCCGTATTAGTCATCACCCCTCCGAATCTGGCCTCCACCTTTTCCCCGAACTCCACCGGCCTGGCTAGCTCAATCGGTAGAGCGTGAGACTCTTATTCAAAGCAATCTCAAGGCTGTGGGTTCAAGCCCCACGTCGGGCTTCTTTTTTGTCTCCGGTGTCTTCTTTTTGCATGTCAGAGGTCAGAGTTGGGGTGCGTGCTCATGCTGTGTCTCAAGGGTTCGGTGGAGTCCTTCCAGCTCACAAAAGTATAGGCACTTTGTCCGGAGACGATTAACCACAAGCGAGTTCATCTTCCCTTTTTTTCTGGAGTGAGTGACCGTTGGTTGATCGTATTGGCAGACTACGAGTCCCATGATCAGTAGCTCTCTTGAAGGTTAAGAACTTCTCGAAGTACTAAAGCACAAACAACTGCATCTACAAGTACGAGCAAGAGCCCCACTCTCTTCCAGATACTTGTCTACCTTTTCAAGTCTTTCTAAAATACATTTTCTAACTACACGTACCCATGCACCCCCTTAACCACCCGCTTAGTTCCCGAGACCTGGAATCTCCTTCAGACCATTACAATGACTTCTCTCTTTGGTCGACCCCGAGACCATGGAACAATACTGCTTCTTTTTGCACTCGCCGGTGCAGTACGACGTATACGGCGACTTTCGGTAGTAGTGCTGTCGATACAACTTGTTCTGGTCGTCGTCCTCATACACATTCTTGGCAACTCTGTGCCAGAAGGTCGCATTAAGAGGAGCCTCCTTGGGCCAAGTATGGTCAGGATCATAAGAGTCTCGTGCAGAGTACTCAAACTCCCAGTCCAGCTGTCCTGGAGTCTGGGGTTTGTAGAAGTTGTGGGTGTATCCGTTTTGGGTCGTCTTGTTGACCACATCTCCAATAACAACGTCATAAGTCTTGTCCAGCCTGGTGTAGTAGTTTCTTGAGTCCATGATCTCAAACGTCTTGGTGTCCACCTCGTAGTATCTCCAGGCAGGATTGTAGAGATCGATAGGAGTGATTGATTGAGCGATCCAGCCGACATTGACAGCGTTCTCTTCGCTCCACTTGCCAAACTCCTTGTAGAAGACATTGAACTCGTCGGCGTGAGTGTGGCCCCAGAAAGTGGAGGCAATCACGTGCGGAGAAAAACGCACAATAATGTCCTTGAGCATGCTAGTAATCCAGGGAACAGAAATGTCGTCCTGGGCAGGCACGTGGGACATAAGCCAGACCTTCTGGCCCTTCTTCTCGCACTCCAGCAGCTCGTCGACCAGCCACTTCCAGATCCCGGACGTGTCGGGCTCCACCACGCCCCAGAAGTTGTAGTAGTTGTCGGCGTACCAGAAGTTTGAGTCGATAGAGATGACTCTCAGCCCTCGTTTGGTGGTGACTGCAAACGAGCCGTAAGTATGAGAAGCCATCTCCTGAGTCTGCTGATCGACCCAGCCAAAGTCCTTCCACATGTCTGCGCTGAGCTCTGCGTTCCAGGAGAACTGTTCTGCAAATCCCGACTTGTTCTGGGCAATCTGGCCGTACGGAAACGAGTCGTGGTTGCCAAAGGTCGGAAACACGGGGATGTCTCCCAGGTACTTTTTCATCGACGAGTAGCACACGTCCTCGGACTCCCAGGTCTTGTCGTAGCCCAGATAGTCCTTGAGATCGTGCGAGACCATGTCGCCGGTGAAAATGCCAAATTCAAAGTCGTGCTTGGAGTTGACCACTCCCACGGCTTTCATGGACTCGTCGACAAGACTGGTGGGAGCGTCGCAGTGGTACGAGCCGAGACTCTGGGCAGCCATCACCTTCTGCTCAAAGCCAGCAGCCTCGTTCTTCTTGTTGTGAGACGACTCCGTGCAGCACATGTACACGTCGCAGTACGACTCCTGGCCCTCGGTGTATCTGAGATCGAGATGGAAGTCGGAAATGTGCAGAGCGTTGAACGTCTTGCCCTCGGACTGAATTTGGGCGCCCAGAGGGTTCTCGGGCTTGGTTCCGAGCCACGAAGAAATGTCCGGAGTCGGAACAGTGCCGCCACACGCTCCGGCCTTGTATCCACACATGGCGTATCCGTCCCAGCCAAAAACGTCCATGAGGGAAAAGACCTGCGAAATGTGTTTGCCCATGTTGAATTTGGACGGGTCTTTGCCCTGGTACTGCTCGCAGTAGTCGCTGTACTTGTACTGCTCACACAGAGCTACCATGGCCTGGGGAGCCACTGACGGAGACTTGAGAGTCACGTACTTGCCAAGATTGACGCCGTTGAGACACTTTGTGCACTTGCTGCTGTTGCTGTCGAAGATCTTGGACGCTTCGCTGACGGCCCAGTCCTTGAGCTGGTCGTCGGAGAGATCCGGGACGTTGATGAAGTGCGGGTCCGAGGAGTTGGCTGCCCGGAAGACTCCGGTCGCAGCCACAGCCGAAGCGATGATTTCGAGAGCGTTTACCATGGAAAGAGGGGGTGTGGTATCTGGTTAGCTAGAGTCAGTCAGGGGCTCGAAAGCCATTATATCGTCTCTTAGCTAGGACACGTTTTTCAGACTCGATTGAGATTGGATTTGGGGGAGAGTACGGTTTGAGACAGCTGAAAGTTTCAAGACGTTTCGAGATAAGGACTTGACAGGGGAGTCAAGAAGTGGCTAACAAATGAGGCTAGCTAATGAGAAGAATGGGCGAGCTGAGTAAGACAAGTAGACCAAACAGCGATGCTCGATATCTCGAAAAGAATGGGCAAGTCGGCCCACGAATAATCTCTTCAGGCGCCCCCCCATCACTCCAAGCGCCAAAGCTAAACCCCACGTGGACTCAGGCACGGCACCATATCTGCGATGATCATGCATTATTAGCCTGGTAATGAATTAATTTCGGAAGATTAAGCGTTTGAGTTGGGACGACGTATAGATGAGGTGGAGGAGCTGGTTGGTGGGTGATTGGTTGAGAGGATATATCTGTGTGGAAATCGTCGTCACTGATGGACTACATTGATCAGACCATGATGCCGGTCTTATTCAAGTTCGCTCACTCAGTCTCTTGAGACATCAGCCATGCTCAAACATGAAAGTTGAGTTAGACACAATGCAACGTCATACGCCGAAGATCTGTGGAACAAGCGTAATAATGCTGTAAACAGAGCTCAGAAGCTTGAACTGCTTTTCGAGAGGCACTGAAGGTCCTGTAGAGGTGCAATTGGTGGATCACAGTACATATCCTGAGGCAGCTGACACTGTAAAAGAAAATGGTATCAACTGAGTGTCTCGTGTGAAAGATACAATGTTTTACCAGTCTACAAACCCCAAACGTTCGGATATTAACAATGTCGATCTATACATTCGTACACACAGATTGTCTTCATATTCTATTACAGTGGACAATGGTGGGGGACCAAAGACAAAAATTGCTCTCACAAAGATATTTGGGGGAAACCATTTTGATATCGGCACATTAGACACAACTGTCCCATTATTCAATACTCGTCATTCATTGGTATCATCTTGTTTCCCTAGGTCTCAAACTACAACGGCTCACCTCACACCTCCAGAAGAATCCATGAACGCTCCTGCAAAGGGTCCAACCTTCCAATAGCAGTAAGAACTTCATTTTCACTCCCTCATCAAAGTCTAGAAGTGTCAAGCTCGCATGTAAACGGTTTTCGGAATTTTTAGCATCTTTTCACCTCTCATACCTCCAACCAAGTCCGGCTCACATCTCAGAGGACGTGGCGTAATGGTAGCGCATTGGATTTCGGTTCTTTCGAACGACGTCCTCCAAAGGCTGCGGGTTCGAGTCCTGTCGTCCTCTAGAGCCCACTTGGTGGGCCACATCTTTTGCTCTTTCGATTTTTTTTTTTTTTATTCTAAGGGATAACATATTTTCGCGCTATTAGTCAGCAGGATCCCGATAGTACAGTCCAGATTTTCCAAATTTTCACGGAATTTTCTGCGCCGATGGTTTAGTGGTAAAATCCATCGTTGCCATCGATGGGCCCCCGGTTCGATTCCGGGTCGGCGCAACCCGGTTACGGCCATATCATGGTGAAAATACGGCTTCCCGTCCGATCAGCCATAGTCAAGCACCAGAGAGCCTAGTTAGTATTGTAGTGGGAGACCATACGAGAATCCTGGGTGCTGTAATCTTTTTGCACCTCGAGCGCAGCGCTGATGTGGTTTTGTTTTGCACCAGGTACTTGTAGGCGGTATTTGCATTTTTTTCACAGAGTAGACAGACACATTTCTCGGACGCATTCAAATTTCATTAATTCTAGATCGTTTCAAACGCCATCACCTATAAGTAGCCCTGGGAGAGTAACAATCACTCCAGTACATGACCTCTTTCAACAGAAATTCGTAGCTGAACTCGCCTTTCCATCTCTCCTGGAGCTTGATGACGCTCAGCTCCGGCAGTTCGTCGAGGTTGTTCTGCACGTACTTTCCTACGGCTTCGTAGTAGTTAGCGGTCCATCTATCCATTCTATCCATTGCAGAGGTATTGATGGCTTCTTCTGGTCTTGAAGCATCGTATATATACACCAGCTACTTGTAGTTGGCCCCATATTGCCATTTTCTTTCTTTCCTCGGCTCCCAGCCTCTGTTCTCTTCTCTCATTGCACTATCCTTTACTCCAAGTCGTTTCAATATGTCGACATGGTTCATTGTTGGGGCTGATCCAGTCTGTTATCATTATGGGGCTTTTAAAGACGACGCTAAACCCTGCAACAGAGACGAATCTGTGAGAATTCAACGGACTTGAGGCAGTCATAACCCATACCAACGTGATTCCATTGACCAAGAAAACAAGACTATACAGCATCGTCATCGTGACTCGATATCCAGCGACATGTAAGCAAAGTCATCCTCTCAAACACCTGGAGCTAAGATGAGTAGATCTGTCTTGCGTCGCTCTTTCTGTGACCGTGAGATATTATTTTACTCTGCTATACGAACTTCATAGAGCCCCAATGTCATCTGCTCATCATGCATGCTGATAATGCAAGCCAAGAAAACTTATCGGTCATTGTCACAAAGAGAGAAACGGAGCAAAGAAAAAACCATGGATCCCGCTGGAGTTGACACCGACACTTGGATCTCGTTTATGGAGCAGACGAATGGATTCGATATCATCTCTGTCGCGTGCTGCTTTGTGCTTCACTCATTTTTTTCATTTTGCAACACTCAAATGGACTCCACATGCCAATTTGGGACAATGGCACAAGACGTCAAAATATAAGAGACACAAACGAAGCACGTGACAATCGAACGTGGATAGCAAAATCATGAAGCACCAGGATCCTCACCAGGTGGCCATAATATACTGCTGCCATTACGTCATCCAAAAAAGAGGTCCCACCGAGATTCGAACTCGGGACCTTAAGATTTGCAATCTCACGCGCTACCGCTGTGCCATAGGACCTTTTTTTTTTTGCTACATATTCAATACATTACTGCAGAAGGGATCTAAAAACCGCCGAAAACCAGCTTCAATTTACTCCTCCGCGGTGAGAAGCCTGGCTGTGTCCTCGATGGACACTTGTGCCCTGGTAGACTCAAGTTATGTTGACGAAACTTGATGTCTAGATCTTCCAGGGCACTGCACCTACTCAGCGTCCTTCATCATCACGTGGTGAGAAAGGACTGTTCGGCTGCAACGTTGTTGTTTGTTGTGAGCTCGTAGTGGTTGTGTTGTTGTGGTAGGTTGAGTTATGGTGCTGTTACTATCTTTGTTAATCCGGCTCAGCCTCAAACATCAGAAATGTGATGAGTGGATTGGCTGGGTCAATGGTGTACGCGAGATACTTCTTGAAGGCCATGAACATGGAGGGGTCATGACCGTCGAGTCCCTTGCGCCTGCATCCTCTTTCGAAGTGCCAGGCAGCGTAAGC